>OZ004634.1:11424549-11781884 GCA_963924495.1 Nemapogon koenigi
CACAGTACACATGCGTCAGTTAAAAGGTCCATTCTTTCTTCAGGAGCCCATTAGCCGAGAAAATAAAAATTACTTATATTTTTACTCGTTAGTGCTCATAAGGTATATTAATAGAATTCTCTTTTGGATTCTCTTTGTACAATATATAAGTTATCCTTGAGTTCGGTTTTATATATCAAGTCTGGGGTTTCCATTTTTTCAATCTTTTTTTTTTTTTTTTTTTTTTTTCTTTCTTCACGGGTTCAGCTCCCGAAACCATGTTACGGTTCCAGGGTACCCAGCGGAAGACCAAGTCTCCCTCGTTTAGCCGTTCTTCTATTTTTTTCAATCTATTCAATGACAATATAGTTGATGATACGGGGCGATAGTCTATTACTCAAATATGTCCCTTCACTATTTAGAAACAAAAATGAACTTGAAATGTTAAATTTTTTGCCGGTTTCCGGAGCTGTAGGACAATGTAGGACAACCTGTGAAGATGAAGAAATATTTTGGCAAAAAAATTAAAGCAGAAATTTTTTTTTTTCAAGTGCATCATGTGACATATCAAATGAAAGGGCTTCTTATAAGGAATACAAATATATATTTTTTATAATTTTAAAATGCATAGTTTAAATTATATTAAATAAAATATACGAAAATTTACTGTTCCTCCCCCCGCTTATTTCAGAAACTACAGCGTCAAAAATTTTGAAAAAAAATAGGGAATACAGGGCCTTTTTTATAGTTTACATGAAAATCTAAACAAACATTTCTGACCGAAAAAATGATATGGAACCCTCAGCGCGCAAGTCTTACTCGCAACTTGGCCAATTATTTAATATTAAATTTATTTACGAGATATTATTGAGTTTTAAAGTAGTCTACAAAGTTGTCCCACCGTAATTTTTAAATAAAACTAAAAAGCCTCTAAAAAAATCTGAAATACTGCCCTTATTTAATACTTTCAATGAAAATTATAACGGGCACCGAATCAAATATATTTTTCAAAATAAAAAATAAAACAGTATTGCAAATTGCAACGTCATGGGTTGGAGCAGATACCAAGGAACCCTTACTCTCTATCCGTGGCCTGAAATGCGCTTGGCCGCTTTTTTATTATATTTTTAACTAAGCACCTAACTGTTTTCAGGTTTCGGGTAGTTAATTATTGCAAAGGTCGTTCACAATTTCATGAAGTTTATAGCGTTCATATATTTGGAGCTTGGAATTATATATGAATGGTGTACTTAACAGAAAATGCTTGCAATAAGACTTTAATTACTGCTGTCTGTTGTATGGGCTACTGCTTTTTACTTCGAATGAAGATTAATGGTCATGTAGAGGCCGAGCTTTTGAAGAAATAATGTTGTTCACCTCAGAGCATGTCTGTTAAGGTGTGACAAATTACCAATTTTTGGTTTTATCTCAAAAATGAAAACTGTAAAAAAAATACTTGGAAATTCAGAGGGGTACAATTACCATAATATATTAGACATTCGGTGCGCGGAACAAATATATACCTACATATTTTGACCTTAATTTGTACTGCGCACCGAATGTCAAATGGCTCAATTTATTTGATGGTAATCGGCACAGGGCTGTATCTTTTGAACCGTAATTAGACACTTAAAATTTTCACAGAGTGTTTATTGTGTATTACTATGGCCGATTTAACAACAAATAATAAAAATAAGACAAAGTAAAAACAAAGGGACCCATACAAGAAACGGCGTTATTGCCCGATCCTTATAATGGCATTACATACAAACGTCTAAGTAGTATAACTATAATGCATACTCGTAAAACAACAAATAATAAAACCGGCCAAGTGTGAGTCGGACTCGTGATAATTTGTTCCAGCGCCGGTTTTTGTAACTACCTATCGCGTACTATTGCACAGTAGACAGAGATGACACCATTCTTAACTCTACCTGATCAAGTACCAGCAGCAGTACCATGTCTAACCGTTAATTTAAATGAATCGTCACTGATTAGCGGCTCTGTGGCTGTGATAGCGATAACAAAGGTTAATCAGCGTATGTAGGTAAGTTTGTATTAAAATCACTATCAAAAGCAGTTTTTGGATCTTTATTCCTTGCCATAGATATATTTAAAAATGCAACTTTGTGTTACTTATATTTTAAAATGGCTGCAAAAGCTGTGATAGTATTATTTATGTAGGTGGTAGCTTTTAGATAGCGAACAGACGGGAACGTTAGACGTTGATAAATTGGACTCAGGTGCCATCGTGACCCTGTCTTTTTACAAATACGTATATTTCCACTTTCTCTTAGTATTTCATGATGCTTATGGTTCAACAAATTTTATATGTTTAACCTTTGAATATCCATTGTATTGTATTCAGTTAAAAATAAGTTCATATTTATATTGTTTTTGTTAAATTTTGGAATTTTGTTTCTAGCCCAATTATAAATGGTTAGGCTAAGAACACGGATTGTATCATAAGAGCACAAATTTATTTTATTTGAGATTTTTTTTCTTCGTCTCGCCTCTTCCAGTAATTTAGACCCATGAATTTCAGCGACAGGCTTGGCACCGCGAAATGTAGACATTGATTTGCGTGGCTGGTTTAAATTATATTAAGGAGTCGATAGTCTAATTGGTGCGTTGACTTGAAATCGGTAGGTAACGGGTTCAATTCTCACTCGTGCCGAAAATGCTGACTTTAATAGAGTTCTCGTGCTTTTAGGGCACATTCTAGTTACACATTTAGGTCAATTAAGTGCAGCAATAGGCTTGCCACCTGTTCTGTTTAATATGGACAACTGGCAAAAAGTGGACACTGTTACGCAAGGTATAAAGGGACTGAAGAAGTGTTTGTTAGTTTGTTTGATTTTGTTTAAATTTTGCAACTTAGAAATAGATTTTCTATTTTCCAATTTTTCAGAATTATACAACCTTGTTAGTTGCTAAAACTTCAAGTTATATCAGACATTAGACCACATTCAAAAGTCATTAGAGCGTCCATATTTCATAAAGTTGTTTCGTTACTAACACCTGCCACACTTTGTTTTATTTACAAACTAATGCGAATAAATAATTTTAATACTTACTAAATTTTCTAAAATTTTGGCGGGATCATAAAATTATTAACGACTTTAGGAATAATATCGCAAAAAACTTAGGTAGGTACTTAAAATAAAAAATAAAAGGTGATAAAAAAAAGCCTAGAACCCAATTGCAGCGCCACCTACCGGATCCAATTTTGAATCTAAACCATACAGTCCACCGAAACCGACCACACACTCGTAAAATTCTTGTAACGAACGGTCCGCCTAGATCATCCGGCGGCCGGAATTCGAAATTTTCGGTGCGATGCCGGACCAATGTGTGGCCTACTTAACGCACGGCAATTGATTTTTATATATACGAGAATCATGCCAACATTCGTGAACTGAATGTATTGATCGGAAGTAAACCTCAGATTACAGAAATATACACAATGCGCATATTTCATTAGTAATTAATAATTTATTTCCCTTGAGAGTGTTGTAGAACACTAACTGATCGATAATAATTATAAACCGGTCAAATACAAACTAATTAATTCTGACGATTAATTATATTAAAACTAGTAGATTCTAAGTTATCCGGAACGATGACATTAGAGAAGAATGCGGTGTAAAATATGATGTTGTGACTAAAATGAAGAAAAGTAGTTTACGCTGGTTTGGACACGTTGAAAGAATGAAGGATGAAAAATTTACTAAAAAGGTTTATATGGCTGAATGGCCTGGCAATGATATGGCAAATACACCAGAAATATTTGCCTATGGTTTTGCAAAAAATTTTCCTATCATTATTTTTATTCTATTTTTTTCCATATAATCCATTTAGCGCCTTTTGTTATCAAACTATCCAAAAACGAAGGAATTTTGAAAATATATTTAGTTATTCTTCGTTAAGAAATATGGTCATGGATATGTAGATGAATGTATATATCAAACCAATTAACACATTCCCAGTATATATTATAGGTGAGTACAACGGAGCTCATTAGAATCGTGTGCCAAGCGCGAGATTGCCTAATTGCTGAAATGTTTCCATTATACCTGAAAATTGTACCTACAGATATTTTTATTTATAATTTTACCATCTAATGTAAATATTTTGAGTGGAATTAATTAACCCTCAGTTAACCCGGTGAAAAAAACTTACACGGATGCCCCGCTAAAGTCCCACAAACTCTTATGTTTTAAATCGATATTTTTATTAATAATAATGCTCATTAATTTAGTATTATTGAAAGTAATAACATATTAAAATAAAAAATCAGAACACAAAGAAATAATATTTTTAACAATATTACAATAATTTATTTTCATCGATGCTTTTTCACCACTGATACACGAATGGTATATTAGTTTCTATTACTTTCTATACATTATAGCATGATGGATCAAAAGTACTTAATTATAATAATATATACTAAGAATACATAGAACAAATTTTTATAGCTTAATTTTTTTATAATTTTTCGAAACTATGGTAAAAATCAATAGGCTATATTTCAACCTTCCAAAAAGGAAAAAAAAAATGTTTTTGATGTGTAAATACTAAACAATATACTCAAAGTTTAAAAACCAAACGAACTATGGTACATTACATATTAAATAAAATATGTGCAAAGGTTATTCATTCATTTACGCATCGTTTGTACAACTTCTTAGTACAAGCATAGATTAAATAATAATTACTACGTACGTGGTACAAGCCGAACATTCAGGCTTTTTACAATCGCATTTCACCGTCAATATTTATCGTCCTTTTATTGCTACTCATGTTGTGACCTAAAATAATAAAAAATACCTTATATGTAGTAAAACAGCAAAAATATAAACTAATTAAAGTCAACATTTAGTTACGTAACAACCCCGGTGGAGTCCCACGGACTCACGCACTACCATACATACCTTTATAAAATGCGTAGACGCACGTCCCTTCCACTGCTTGTCTAGCGCGTCCCTGGAGGAAGGTACTAAGACCCACAATGTTGTGGAACAAAAAGTACAAATGTAGAAGCACTTAAAAAGAGTCACTGGGACGTATCAGAGCAATTAAGGGTTAATAATCTACCTACATGTCAGAAATGCCACGAAATGCCGTCTCTGCTTACCCTTAAATAGTTATTTATTACTTTGTTGAGAGGGTTAGACGGGTATGCTTATGATATCCCTGCACAGGCTCTGAAGAAGTCTGAAGATCTTGGTAATCAAACATAGGTGTATGGTACTTATTGGTGAATATACCTTTCGGTCCGTTTTCCACCTACCCACTCCTGTACTACTGATTTCGTGTCGTGTCGAGAGGTTGTCCGCGACAGTAAAAAAAACAAATAAATTAACTAAATATATAAAAGTGTCAAAACGTGCAAGAAGGCTCCACGGCAGATACTATATAGCCAGCTGGCTGAAGCGAGAAGACAGGCGTAATTGGTACGTACTCCTTCCTTTTCTGTATTCCATCAATAGTTATTCACCAGTACAGTGCTATACAAATGATATAAATTCATATATCTAAGGAATTGTAGGTCTATTGTATGTTCCCAATTAACTCGCCCATGGATTAGTACGCCCGAATTCATAATTCGGACGGAACCCTAACATTTTGGTCACTTCGGCCGGGTCAGATGGACTCAGCTCCTAGATAACTGGAGGAACCAGCCCCGTTATCTGTAAATAGGTATTACTGATTCCATTGGCGAGTTATATTATAGTCAATACCTACTCAACTCCGTATAATATTTGATATATATTTAGTTTATGGGGATATATATGATATATACAGCATTTAATTAGTTTATACATATCTATATTTCCTAATATCAATTGATACCTAAAATTCATTATCGTTAATTTTCTTTGTTAGTTCATATAATTTGATACAGAATGGCTACATCACAGAAATTAACTGATGTTGAAATAAAGATAAAAGTATACACAGGTCGTAAGCAGAAGTACTTTGCTAGGATTCAACGTATTTATAAGTTAGCTAAAGGAATTGGAACACAGGAAAGTACTTTTGAGGACCTGGAATCATGCATAGATGAGGTAACAAATGTTCGTGAATCATTCGAACAAACCGTAGAACAGCTTCAGGTATTAGAATGTGAAAGTAATTCAGAGTACCTGCCTAACACTCAAGAAATAAGTGCCTTTGATGACTTATATTTTTATATTAAAAAAATCTATAAAAAGTATTCATCTATTTCTATAGAATCAAATTCACAGGGTAGTTGTGGAAATTCGAACAATAGATTAGTTCAACCTAAATTGCCTAAAATTGAATTGAGAACATTTGATGGTAAACTGGAAAATTGGATCACATTCCGAGATACTTTTACTAGTTTAATTCATAACAATAAAGTTTTAGGTAATGTAGAAAAGTTTCATTATTTGTTGTCGGTCGTTACTGGTCCAGCATTACAGATTATAAAAACACTACCTATCTCGTACGACAACTATTCTATAGTCTGGTCATCATTATGTGATAGGTATGAAAACAAGCGAGCGCTAGGAACTAGGTATCTAGATAAATTATTTGAATTCGCGCCCTTAAGTACCGAGTCATTGACAGGTCTAAATACATTTTTAGAAAAATTCCAAGAAAATGTGAAGGCGCTCGAAATGCTTGAGATTGAAAATCTATCTAGTTTTATATTATTTTATATTAGTTTTCGAAATTTAGATGTTACTACGCGTCGTTATTACGAACAAAGTATACAGAAAGACTATATTCCGTCATTTGATAATTTGATTCAGTTTGTATCGGGTCAGGTACGTATATTAGAAATGTCCAGTGATAGCGGAAACTGTCCACATAATATTGATAAAAACAAACATACTGTAGGTACAAATCGCAGCGGTTACAGTAAACCTGTTTCGTGGATTAAACAAAGTGGTTCCGCGCAGGTACATTCGAATAAAAATTCATGTCTATCTAGTGCGGCCGCACCGAAACATTGCAAAAAAGGTTGTTTATTCTGTAGTAAGCAGGGACATGCGATATATAAATGTTGGTTGTATATTAATTTATCACCTGAAAAAAGGCTAAATGAAATAAATAGACTTAAATTGTGTAATAATTGTTTACGAGAAGGTCATCGCACTAGTGATTGCCCTTCAAAGTGGACGTGTATGGTGTGCAAAAAAATGCATCATAATACTTTGCATGTCGATGGTAACAATGACATTAATAAACAACCGGGGTTCGATGTTCACACTGAAAATAAATCTTCCTCGTTAACCTGTTCAGCAACTGCCACGGTCATGTTGGGTACAGCCGTCATTCATGTAGTGGACTGTACAGGTGGTTACCAACCTGTGCGGGTGGTAATAGACAGTGGTGCTCAGCACGGGTTTATGACTGTTGACTGCGCACAGAGATTAGGTTTACCGCGGCGCAAGTGTAGTTTACAATTGACAGGGTTGGGGGGAGTGATGGTGCGCGATCATGGTATGATTTCATGTACATTCAAACCTCGTAACTCAACTGGTCCTGTGCTGCAAACAGATGCAGTTATAGTGTCGAAGATAACGGGTGACATGCCTACTGTCACACTGAGCGAGCATATTAGCGATGAGTATAGGCATTTATATCTTGCGGACCCACAATTTTATAAGTCAAGTCAAATAGATATGTTGTTGGCGGGAGACGTGTTCCCATATATCTATGACGGCGCCGTATTTCGCCCATCTAGAACGGACGCGCCACCAGCCTTACGCAGCATATTTGGTTACGTAATAACCGGCCAGGTGAAGTTGAATAATTGTAACAAAGATTTAAATTGTTTATTTTCTACTGTAGGTAATATTGATCAGTTGATGCATTCGTTTTGGGAAACTGAAAGTTTAAATTGTGAAATACCTAAACGGTCTGATGAACTTATATCAGAACAGATGTACCTCAGCGATCACAAACGCGATGGTACCGGTAGGTATATTGTCAAGTATCCCTTTAAAACTAACAATGACGAACTTGGCGATTCAAAACAGATTGCAATTAGACGGTTTCATAGTTTAGAGAAGAAACTATCACGAGTACCTAACTTGAAACGTGATTATGAAAAATTTATGAATGAATATTGCTCGCTGGGTCACATGAAGTTGGTGGGTGGACTGTATGATACTCAGTCCGATTATATTATACCACATCATTGCGTATACAAACCAGATAGTACTACTACGAAGCTGCGAGTGGTTTTCGATGCCTCATGTCAAACTTCCAGTGGAGTATCTCTAAATAATATGTTATATGTAGGCCCAAAACTACAAGCCGATTTAGTTGAATTGTTGATACGATTTAGATTGCGCGAGATTTGTTTAACCAGTGACATTTCGAAAATGTATCGTCAAATATTGATCGATGATTCTCAACGTAAATACCAACACATACTTTGGAGGAATTCCCCCGACGAGCCTCTTCGTGTGTATGAGTTATGCACAGTGACGTACGGAATTGTGAGCAGCCCTTATCTAGCCATCCGAACGTTACGGCAGCTGGCTCATGATGAGGGTGATCGGTTCCCTCTAGCTGCGCGTGCGCTTCGACAGGGATTCTATATGGATGATCTGCTATGGTCAGTAGATACTTCGACAGAGGCTATCGAGGTGCAGCAACAACTTACAGCACTTCTTGAGCTGGGCGGTTTCCAACTTCGCAAGTGGGCGAGCAACGACGCTCGGGTGCTACAGGAGCTGCCAGAAGATCATTTGGAGACACCGCTCTGCTTCGATGATGGTGACCACCCATCCATCAAGGTCCTCGGACTGCATTGGTTGCCGGCGGATGACGCGTTTTCGTTCAACACAATGCCGGTCCAGAGCGTCGTCACTAAGCGGACTGTACTCTCTCAGATAGCGAAGTTATACGATCCATTGGGTTTCGCGGCACCTACTGTATTTTATGCTAAATGTTTCATGCAGAAATTGTGGTGCGAAAACCTTCAGTGGGATGAATCCTTGCCTGAATCGCTGACTGAAGAGTGGATTCAATTTTCATCTGAGATGCCGCTGCTTTCAAAACTACGTCATGAGAGACATCTGTTTATTAAGGGGTATACACAATGTCAATTGGTGGGGTTTTGTGATGCTTCCTCGTTAGGGTTCGCATCTGTGGTGTACATTCGCAGTGTAGATCCGTCTGGGAAGGTTAAGGTTAGTTTACTGTCAGCAAAGTCTAAGGTTGCGCCCTTACGTACAGTATCCATACCGCGATTGGAACTGATGGCGGCTCATTTACTTGCGAAATTGTTACAATATGTATGTTCGGTATTAACAGCTAATGAAATAGAAGTTAATGAAGTGTTAGGATTCACTGATAGCTCAGTGACACTCGCGTGGCTCAACACGCCCGAGTATAAACTAAAAACGTTCGTAGCCAATCGTGTGGCTAAAATACATGAGTGCGGAAATTCAATTCAGTGGCACCATGTGAACGGAGTAGATAACCCCGCGGACGTCTGTTCGCGCGGAGTGTCGCCGTCTGCCTTGCTGCAGGTGGCTCGACAATGGCTTTGCGGCCCAACTTGGTTATATGGCGAAAAACACTTATGGCCAATAAGGACTATAGACCACTTTAAAAATGTTACAGAAGTGCCCGAGTTAAAAAATATAACCGTGCACACATCATTAGTTCATAGTTCGATATGTAAGTTTAATAATGAATTTGAGTCAACGATAAATAAGTTCTCAAATATAAACAGATTGCAACGTATAATTGCATGGTGTTTTAGATTTAGTTATAATGCTAGGCGTAAAGAGTCTAACCGTAATTTTGGATCACTAAATACATTAGAATTGAATAAGTCTCATGATGAATTAATCAAAGTAATTCAAGGTAATTATTTTTTAGAGGATATACAAGCATTACAG
Organism: Nemapogon koenigi; assembly: GCA_963924495.1. Lineage (NCBI taxonomy): Eukaryota > Metazoa > Arthropoda > Insecta > Lepidoptera > Tineidae > Nemapogon > Nemapogon koenigi. Next base: position 11,434,425 of record OZ004634.1, read on the forward strand.
AAGGGTCGTCTGTGTGGCTCTGCGTTGCGCAAACTCAACCCTTTCATTGATGAGCGTGGGCTTCTCTTGGTGGGGGGTCGTCTAGAACATGCCGACCTTCCCTATGCAAAGCGACATCCATTGTTATTACCGAAAAAATGCCACTTCACAAATATATTGATAGACTTTTATCATCAGAAGTATTTACATGTGGGTCCGCGAACACTACAGGGCATCTTATCTCAGAGATACTGGATTTTGTCAGCCAGGTGTGTAATAAGAAGTAGACTGTCTAAGTGTGTAACTTGTTTTAGATCTAAGCCTATAACGCCTCAACCCATAATGGGATCGTTACCTAAATGTAGACTGCAAGATGTCTATCCATTTTATACGGTAGGCGTAGATATAGGTGGTCCATTTTATACAAAGGAAAGCACGAGACGTAATGCCAAAGTATCTAAATCATACCTTTGTCTTTTTGTGTGTTATTCAACTCGCGCTGTGCACTTAGAAGTGATATCGGATCTAACCACGGCATGTTTTTTGGCAACGTTCGATCGTTTTACAGCTAGACGTGGTTTACCTCGCACCGTTTACTCCGATAACGGCAAGAATTTCGTGTCGGCGGGTAGTCATTTCGGTGAGGTAACTAAATTTTATAGTGCTCATGTAGAAGAAATTGTAGATGGATTTACTAACAGAGGAGTGGTGTGGAAATATAACCCTCCGACAGGTAGTCATTTCGGTGGTATTTTCGAGGCAGGTATAAAGTCCGCGAAATATCATTTACGGCGTGTAGTGGGCACGAGACCCATGTCGTTTGAGGAATTGACTACCCTATTTGCGCGAATTGAGGCGATACTGAACTCGCGACCCCTCTGCAGTCTATCTAATGATCCGAACGAGTTCGGAATACTCACGCCGGGACACTTTCTCGTAGGACGCGAATTGACTTCGGCGCCTGAGTACGATGTCGTTGAGACTCCCTTGTATCAGTTATCTAGGTGGCAACTTATTCAGCATGCCACGCAACACTTCTGGCGTCGTTGGAAAACTGAGTATTTGCACACTCTTCAGCAACGACAGAAGTGGTTCACTGACACTCCGAATGTATCAGTAAACGATGTAGTTTTAATTCATTCAGATAACGCACCTAGTCAACAGTGGAACCTAGGTCGGATAGAACAGGCGATACCTGGGCCTGATGGTCGAGTGCGTGTAGTAAAGTTGCGAACTCAGAACTCTTATCTCACGCGTCCTGTAAACAAAATCAGTCCGTTGCCATTGCGTAACGTCGATTAGGATTAGTTTAGGAATACAACTAATCAATTTAAAATAGTTTTAGTTTAGTTAGTAGTTACAGCTTGCCTAATTCAAGGGTATTTATTACTTCTTCAATATAGTCTAGTTTTTATTTATTCTTATTAGGGTTCTGAAGCTGTTTCTAGGTACACATACCTATATATTATTTTTAACTAAATAGCGATAATGAAGGTTAGTTTTTCAATGCTCCAGACCTTCATATGTTATTTATGTTTATTATTATTCCTATACTATAAGGTTAGGTTCAATATACTTATGTTTATACAGTCCACTAAGTTTATGTAGTTTATATTGAAATCAATTGATTTCGGTGGGGGGAAAATGTATGGTACTTATTGGTGAATATACCTTTCGGTCCGTTTTCCACCTACCCACTCCTGTACTACTGATTTCGTGTCGTGTCGAGAGGTTGTCCGCGACAGTAAAAAAAACAAATAAATTAACTAAATATATAAAAGTGTCAAAACGTGCAAGAAGGCTCCACGGCAGATACTATATAGCCAGCTGGCTGAAGCGAGAAGACAGGCGTAATTGGTACGTACTCCTTCCTTTTCTGTATTCCATCAATAGTTATTCACCAGTACAGTGCTATACAAATGATATAAATTCATATATCTAAGGAATTGTAGGTCTATTGTATGTTCCCAATTAACTCGCCCATGGATTAGTACGCCCGAATTCATAATTCGGACGGAACCCTAACAATAGGTAAGAATCATTCCAACTAAACTGACCTTCAAATCATTAGAATCTAATAGATCAGACAGACAGACAGAGAGACATGTAAACTGACACGTATATATTTTAATAATTTTTCTACATTTAATTAATCTTTTAATCATATTACACTTTTAACTAATTTGATAAATTTCTATGTAGGAATTTTGATTAATATCTCAAGGGTAGTTAAAAAAATATTCTTATATAAACAGATTACCAAAATATGAAAAATGTTTAAATTAAATTCATATTGAAATTCATGAAGATAAAAATGTTAGCTTAAAACAATGTACGGATTTTCTAATAATAAACCGAAATGCCCCTTTCATTAAATATAAGTCCATTGAGTTTTTAATACAAAATATTATATGATGTGGTTAAATATATTGAAGTTTTCTCTCCCCTCGAATCCTAATTGTTTGTTTGTCCTTCTTTCGCTTCTAGCCGAAATGTAAAAAAGGCTAATGTCTATGTGGCTATCCCGGCAATCCTTCGAGAACATTCGGGATAAAATCTCAAGGTAAGGAGCCTTATTTTATCCCGAAAATTTCGGCACACGCTACATTTCGGACATTTTTGATGTCTGTTTGTGAGAATACGAATAAGATTGTGGATACAATTATGTGTCATTTTGAAAATACGGGTCTGGGTCTTCAAGACTGATAGTAGGAAATTTTGAAATTATTTCTATAGTGTTGGTAAATTATCATTTTTCCGGACTCGTATTCCAAAAACTTACGTTCGAGTGACGTTTGACGATCGATCTTGTAAAGCTCACTGAAGATTTTGAACATTAAAAAACAGTATTGACACTGTAATATGGTTAACTTAAATATTGATAGATTATATTTTTCAACTTTCATAAAAAAAACGAGAAAAAAATATTTTAGAAATCGTAATTTTTGGAAAAATTCATAGATATAAAAATGTATTTTTTGTGAGCTATATACAAAAAAATAGTAATATAAAAATAACACATTATTTTAGAATTATTCCATAACAAGAATCTAAATTTTATTTAATATAGAAAACATTACAAATATAAATAAAAAATAATTTAAAGAGTGAAAAATTTGCATTGTTGAGTTTTTTTTATTTTCAAACCATCCCTGCTTTTTATTTTGATATCAAAGTCAACATAAAAAAATCGCGAAAATGATCAAAATTTGAAGGCGCGACTAATTTTTAATAAAGCACACACGCGCGTTACTTAACTAAATTTCGAGTGCGGCGTAACGGTAAGGCCTCTTAAGTCTTATAAAGCCGGGGCGATAGCTAATAGTTTTAAAAAAGAAATCCTTTTTTATCTTTCAGCCGTTGAATTTCACATGACACGTCATTTAGAATAGAAATCAAGATCGGAATGGAAACAAGCCACCCTCGTAGAAGTACGAGTAAATAATGCGATTAGTGCCTCGGTTCCAGCCAGTTCCAAAAATTTGCTGGTTTGGCATAAATTACAAAAAAGTAAAACAATTTAAATAAATACAAGCACTAGCAGAGTATATGTTTTCCAAATTGAATTATTTTTTATATTGAAGACTTTAAGGTTCAGCGTAAATTCAGAATTTATCCTTGTTTTTGACTTATAATCTAATACCTTTAAAATGGTTTTTTCTATAAATCCCTTTAAACCTAATTGCTAAACTTTTCGTCTAGATTTGAATATTTTTTATGCGTATCTCATTTATTCACGGACTAAATAAACCACATTAGTTTAAAATTAAAATGTTATTAAAAAATTAACGAAAAGAAAGAAATGCCCGTAATTGACGACATAATCTCAATTGTTGAAGCTTGTGAAGCGGTAAGGAATAGAAATGGAAAACAATATGGATACAATCATATTGCCCTATAGTATTAAATAAATGTCACAGAGCCATGAGAAAGGTGAAGTAGGTTTCGCCAGCTTTCATTATATTAACTATACAAATCGTTATCCATTAACCGTTGATAAACGATCACAATTTCCCATTTATATACATTTGGCGGCGAAAATCAAATCAATTCCATTATAATTGGGAAGCCGTTTGGCCTCCGTCACTTCGATCGTATCTGAACGTTTAGTTCGGTGTATCTCGTATTTAGCAATCTTCGTTTTCATCAATTGATTTATATAGGTGCTTTTAGTTAATATTATTTATTTTTTATTTATCTTTGAAATTAAAAAATATATAAGAATATTAGATTATAAATATGAATATCCACTATAGCTCAGAATTTCATCAATTCTGTTTCGAGCGTACACGTGGCAAATTTTTTTTTATACAGCTTCATTTGTTCACGAAATCCGAGCTGTGAAGTAAATTATTTTCGACCGGAAAAACTTTAAACGATTATTTATGATTACCTAAATTTGTATATCATCTTAAATGACTTGTTCCTTAAGATTTCTTTCAGGAATATCTAATATAATATAATTTCTTAATTTTTGACAACATGATACCTACCCGAAATGAAATTAGTTTAATAAAAAATCAAAGTATAATCAATTAATAAAGGAAATAAATAAACAAAAACTTTGGGACGCTTCATTATTACAACTGACACACAAACATTTGACGCAAACTCTAACTAGTGATCACGGCCGCGTTCGGCTTCTAGCTTCATCAAAAAAGGATTCTGGTTACACGGCTACACGCCCTTCCATCTCAAAACGTCTGAAAATTTTTGAATAACGAAGGTTTCAGGATCAGTATATAAGGTTAGGAGCACCAGTATGTTGCGAACATAGATGTAAATGCGGAAAGGAGGTTGAAAAAATTGAAACTCACGGACTTTCCTGCATAAAAAGTGCAGGCAATGCCACATCTCCCTCAATGATACCATCAAAAGGGTTCTTGCGTCAATAAAAGTAGGTTATCTGCTCTCCTACAGCCAACGAACGGAAATAATCCGGGAACACGGCAAGAGATCAGATGGAATAACTCTGAGCGAGGTCGGGCCCTTGTATGGGATGCTACATGAGTGGTTACATTAGTCCCGTCTCATCTCAGGGAACCAGTAATAAGTTATAATATATTTAAGTAATTATAATTAATGTCTGGGGGTGGAAGTGTCTCAAGGCGTAATAACGGGGAAGTCACATGTGTAACCGGTGTCACACCTCTCGACACCCCCAGACGCTTTGCCTGCCTTACTGCCGGCAGAAATGTTTTTTTGTAGTTATTTTAGTTACCACCTGTGTTGGCCCTAAGTCCCAATGCAAGCTGTACCAAGGACCGGGCATATTGCCTGTGAACCTAGAGATAATTATAATTCACTTCTGATACAAAATATACAGAATTATATTTTTCAACTAGGTAAGGATTTGCAAATAATTTATCTCTTATCCAAAAAAACGACAAGAAATGGTAAAGGGCAGATTGACGCGCTTAATTAAAGAGTGGACTGTACAATTTCTTTTTAATTAAGGAGATGTAAAATTACGCCTACCTTTCCCGGTGTAAATTAAGATATATTTGTTTACAAATTGTTGTTTTGTTTTTAATAACATTCGATGTGAATAAATGAGTAAATAAAGCTATTTGTTTTTACGCTAAGTAAATCTAAACATTTTATTCCCAGTTACTTACGAAGTTTTATTTTCTTTCTTCCTAGCTTGGCTTAGCTAGCTTATCTTAGCTTAGCTTTCCGTCCCGGCTTTGCCCGTGGAGCCCACATTTAAAATTAGCCAAATCGGTCTAGCCGTTCTCAAGTGATGCGCTTACCAATGAACAGCATTTAATTTTTATTTATATAGATTATATTTATATGATAGCAGTTTATTTTAGTTAAACAAAAATACGAAAATATTTCTGATCACCAGGGCTACAATATTCACCAAAGGGAAGAAAGTAATAAATTACCAACAGTGTGCAATACTATAAATAAAATTGAAGTGTGTTTAAAGATTTCAAAGTTAATAATGTTATTTACATGATAAAATCCCGTCTTTAGATTTTTGTCTGTCTGGTCATAATAGCTCCGAAACGGCTAAATGGATTTTGATAAAGCTTTCAGGGACCATAGGGATGGATGGGTTATTTACACTTATAGACTTGTTATTTTTATCACGATATCTTAAGTAGCCCACGCACTGGTCCGTTATCTCACAGAAAATTTTCGGTCCGGCCGCCCTATGATCGAGATTGAAGACAAGCCACACATTAGCAATGTAAATCATACGATATAGATCACATGCAATTCACTCACCCACAACAGACACACAAGATTCGATTAAACAAAGGCGTGTGGATGTGTGTGTGTGACAGATCGTTCCGGTCATCGAAATCAACCACAAATACAACGATTTGAAAACGGATGGTGGGCCGCGCGATAAGAATTGGACAAGTCTGTGGTCGATTTCGGTGGACCGTACGGCGACCGGCCGGGGATTGGACGAATGTGTGGCCACCTTTAAAGGTTCAAAAATATTTTGCTCTCAAAATTTCCACAGGCGAAGCCCGAGCAATCCAGAATTTAAGAAGAGTTCTTAATGGAGTCCTTTCTATCTATTACACAGGCCTTTGAAAGACGTACAGACGGCGGAGGCTTAGTAATAGGGTTTCCGTTAAATAACCCCAAAACGTAAAATTCTGCGCATTTCTAATACTTATACAAATTTAATATTAGCTAAGATAATGATTTCCAATTAGTGACTATTATAGAAATCTGCGTGACTCAAAGAACTCGTAGAATTTATGAAAATTGGAATAAGGTTTATTCGAAACGAACCTTTAAAAATTGTAATCCCTTAATCATTAAAGAGGAAATGTCAATATCATCTTTAGTGCTGATTAAGCTGAATTAATAATTTCTTGCAAGATTTATCTAAATGAAATTAAGCTTGATTTGCGAAATTTTCGTTTACTTAGACATGAATTTTAGATTATAGAGGAATAGAATTACTAAGGAGAAACCTCTCAATAAATAATAGCTGTATTATCTTTGTAAATAACGAAATTAGTTCGTTCTTATTAAACATTAAATTCGATCAAAATCTCTTTGACATAATATCCGACTGAATTGTTAGCTGAAAGATTGAAACTGAGCGTTAGATTTAGTTTAATTAATTAATTTCTACGATATATTTGATGGGTCGGTGGCCGAGTGGTTAAGACGTCTAGTATTAAATAGGCAGACCACGGGTTCGATCCCGGATCCCGGCCATGTACCAATGGATTTTTTATGATTAAAAAGTTATGTACAACATCCGATAAACCAAACTTAGAGACTTTTCTATCGAAATACACCACAGCAGAACTAGCCACTCGGCTTTAAATACCATCTGCTAAAAGAGGGAGACTTGGTCTTCCGCTGAGTACCCTTGGACCATAACTCAGTTTCGGGAGCTGTAAGGCAACAAGTGAAGCAAGAAAAAAGAATTTAGTAGGTGCCTAGTTGAAAATAAAAGCATCTATGTATATTAACATAATATTCGATATTTGAAATTCTGTATAAATGTATAATATTTTCGAAATATCGACCTACTAACCAACAAAAATGCTAATGCAAGGAAAATACTTTATCTCAAGACATCAGTCCAATAGCTCTTATAAAAGCCTACGAGCCATCGAGCACATAATTATGTAGCAACACAGTGTTTTTGGTGTTTGACAGAAATAGTGATGTTGACAGTAAAACAAAATAAATGCACAATCATATTTTTTCATCCCATCTATTTGAAAAGCGACGGTTTGTTCCTCAATAAGTGCGAGCAAAGTGAGTCTTTTCTCCAAGAGACTTTCACAGCGGGCAATAATGAGTTTTGAATTTGGAACATGAATATTGCTTCTAATAAAACCCCCCACAGATGGACACATCTTCTTGTTCGTCTACCGTTTGTGACGCTCCGGCTAAATTAAAAAAACTACAACTCGTCCTCTTTGTTTACGGATTGTTGACATTTTGAAATAAATGAAAAGTTGTTACTTTATAATAAATATTATACTAATACGACTTCAGATAAATATATTCACGAGTTGTACCTAAAAGCGCCTCTTATTTATTTGTCTCATAGAGGGGGACGTAAAGTAGGGTGTATGACTCGGCCGCAAATTTTTTTTTTGCGCGGTGTACTTTGAATACCTAAATAGTATTTTGCTCCCTTGTGATACAATCTATAATTATATTGTCTATGACATATAATTACTGATAATAATATTTAATAAATAGTTTTTTTTAATATCTAAATGAACAATCTTTAAATCATACTTCCGGTCACGTGACCGCAAATGGGAAGTGATGTCACATTCATGTAAAATTTTAATAAATAACCACAATATTAACTATCTGTCAATATGTCTATGTATATGTCTAACTAAGTTACTTTCTTGTTATTTTATCTAATCTGTGACCATCATGCTGTTGAATTGCGAGAATGTGATGTCATGAACATATTCGCGGGAAGTTATACACCTATAATTTAAAAGTATTTTCAAAAAACCGTTTACACAATTTGATTAAGAAATAGTAACTATACTAGGTACACAATGAGAGCAAGGTAAAATCGTACAGGTAATAAATAATATTAGAAAGTCAATTAATATTAAACTTCGACTCGAACAGAGAAGTTTCTTTGTTGAAAAAATTCCATGAACAAACAAGAAGTCGAGGAGCTTTATGCAAAGAGACCGTCCGAGAAGGAATTTGCATGCTGTATCAGCTTCTGCACCCAATTTGAATAAATAGAGGACACTTTGTTTCTAAAAATAACTCTCTGCTTGAAATTAAATTATTTGAATATAATATATTATATTTATAAGCCTTTATTCAAACACACTTAAATACGTTGATAGCCTTCACCTGGATAATTTTTACTTTACTACATTCGGTTTCTTGAATCAAGCCTGAAATCCAACGCCTTCGAAGAATAAGATTATTTTTTTGTATGGAGATTCTGACTATTATTTTCCAGTCTTTAATACTTTTCAGTATCATAAAATAGGTACAATTTAAATATTTCGGGTGTTAAATAAGCATCTAGTTGTAGAAAAATATGTCTAGGTTATTTGACATCCTTAGTTCCTCTATTCAGTGATTGTATGAAGAATAAAAATCTGTTTGAAACAGGTAAGTAAAGTTAAGTTTTGAGATGTATAACATCATAAATCACGGTTTGTTATTTCATTATTTATTTATCACAATTCTAAAGGTGCCCACTCATTCGTCAAATCGCCGGCATGCCGCCATACGGTCAGCCGAAATCGACCACAGACTCGTCCAATTCTTGTAACGTACGGTTCGCCATCCGTTTTCAAATCGTTGTATTTGTGGTTGATTTCGATGGCCGGAACGATCTGTCACGCATACACGGATGTTTGATACTTTGTTTAATCGAATCTTCTGTGTCTGTGTGAGTGAGTGAATTGCATGTGATCTAAATCGTATGATTTACATCGCTAATATTTGGCCTGTGTTCAATCTCGATTATATGGCGGCCGGACCGAAAATTTTCGCTGAGATACCGGACCAGTGCGTGGGCTACTTTATTAATTAGTTACATTGGTTTTGTAATAATAGGAATAATATTTTACTATAAATTTTCTTCATTTGCAGTTTATTGAAAATAATTAGTTAATCTTGCATTCGTATAAAGAAAATAAACTTTACTGACCCTATGAGGGAGAGAAACTACTTGGCATTTCAGATTAATATAGTTGGTTGTCCTTAGTTATATTTTGACAAAGTTTGAGGCCGTATTTCAATTTACTTGTTGCTTTGATATGTAATCTGTAGCTATTTGATCAAAGTTTCTAATTAAGCAGACTGTTTACTGTGGACTTGTGGTTAAATCTTCAGATAACTATTTGGAACTGGGTAGTTAAGGTTAGGTATGTTGGAGGAAAATTAGATACTTAGGTACTTTAGAATAACTCTGCATACATTTTATACTTTAATATTATAAACTAGCGAACCCGCCCCAGGCTTCGCCCGTGGAGCCCATATTAACTTTCATCTCCTGTTTTGGTCTTGAGTTCATACAAAAAAAAGTTTTTCCTGAATTATCAAGTGGAAAACTTTTTCAATCCCTAAAAACCTGATTTGGACCGAACAATTACGAACATTAAACCATGCCTAATAAAAGTCTTTTGAAAAGTTAGGAATCGGTTTAAAAATACAAATATAAAATCTCATGTCGATCTGATGGCTAGTGGTTTTCTTTAGCTCTTTATAATTGACGAATGCCAAATTCGTAATTTCTTCTATACTTATCGCATTTTCCCTATTTATTTAGAAAATCTAAACAAAACTTTACCTAGTTCATGAACGAGTTCCAACAAAATAAGGATTAAAGCATTAGGTTACATACTCGTAGCACTCGAGGTGACCTCGCACAGCGTGCGGGCTATCTACAAACATTCAATGTTTACTTTAGAAAATTGGGTACCTACTAATAGTGTGTGCTATGTACAGAACATACAGATCATTTTATTTAACTTTCATTGTCTTCAGAGGTCGAGTCAGTCAATAAATAGAAGTAGATTGCTTTCAATGAAGTGTGTATATAAAAAAATTAGCCAAGTTGCGAGTACGACTGAGGCGCTGAGGATTTTCGTTTAGGGTTTCTTGTAAACTATATTCCATATTTTTTTTATTATAGACTCAGTAATTTGACTTCCGTATCCTGGCTACGCTTCGGCGACCTCTTTGGAGAAACCAAAGGTTTTACTTGTGCAATTATGGACGAAGTTGTCAAGACGAATACCTACCGGAAATACATCATGAAGTTGACATCTGTCGAGCATGCCACCGTCCCGGAGAACTAATCAGGCATGTTATTTCCGATCGTTCTCGTCTTGCCAACGGCGAGTACTTGCTAAAGCACAACCAAGTAGCCAGCCTTATACACCAACAACTTGCTTTGCGATACAACCTTGATATCGATCTATCATCACAGACAAAACTATTGTTGCCAATAAGTCTGATATTGTATTGGTAGATCGATCAGCGCACCTTGCAATGTTAATCGATGTCACTATCCCACATGACGACAACCTTGTGGAAGTTGAGACGTATTGTGAGGAGGTTCCTCTCTCTGCAGCCCTAACCGGTATTTTGGCAAAAAAAAAGATATGGGCTGGCTTTTACTTCGGTCAAAGCATAAGCATGCCATCCAACGAGGCAATGCAGCCAGTCTGTTGTTCTTATAATAAAAACTCTTTAATAAGACTCAGTAGTTTCGGATATAAGGGTGGGTTAAAGGAACGCTCAATTTTCATATATATATGCACTTGGAAAAAAAAAAAAAATTATCTTATTAATTTTTCACCAAAAATTAACCCCCAGAATAGAGAAATTCAATTATTATTCACGCTACATATCCGTGTTTGTGTCATAAAACTCTACAAATGTATCAAATTTCAACTTGTGACAGACCGACAGACAGACACAAGAGTGATCCTATAAGGGTTTCTGTTTTTTTGTCTAAGAATACCAATTTTCTTACCACTTGGTAACTTTATACGGTTTCAAAAAACTTTGCTAACGACTTACATCGACTTACCAGCTCTTATGAGGTATTTTGAAAACTTCTTGATTACGGATCGTTTAATTCCTCCTCTGCGTTTTTTCCGGGAAGATAAACTTTAATCCAGGATATAGATTTTAATTGCAGATGGAGATAATATATTCAAACTGTTGCATTTCGAGATATACAGACATGTAAGTTTTAAAAAGATTAAATTATTAGAACTAAATTACACCAACTATTTTTTTTTCGGAAATATTCATTGAGGAACAGAATACTATCCTAACATCTCATTCATTGTCAGATACGTACACTAAGCTCAGATTTGTGTGATTCTTTCTTGCACTGAATTTTAAATTTATTTTTGTGACGTAAAACGTTCATTACTTTAAAAATTAAAACCTAAATGCAATGCAATCAGTGCAATCAAAACAAAAAAAAATTCAATACAATTCAAACAATGATGTTTTTAAAGCGAAACACAAGAAAACTTCACCAATTATTCAGCGACGTAGAACGCCCGCAACGATCGCCTCTGAATTGAAAGGATAAAGGCCAACCCCGAGAAAGCCTTCTTCTAGTCGGAAATAATAACATTTACAATTCAGATGGGGCGCCGCTCGTCGTGTCGTTTCATTACAAATCCTTAAGTCTGTTTGCTTCAGAAAAAACTATTCAGTGTTACTTTAAAAAGGGGGTAGCTTTTATTCAAAGGCAAAGAAATATATTTCCAACAATTTGAATACTTACGCTTATAACTACTTATCTATTAGAGATGGATATATGCTAGTGCAGACTTTTTTGTAGATTATTTTAATCTACACAATTTGTTATATCTCTGACGGATTAGACAGCATACGCCATGACAACTCGCTGGGGCTAAGTTTTGTCCCCACTTAATTCACTGTTAATGTTCAGCTCACACAGTCAGACGCAGCGAGGGATTTTGTTTTATATTATAGTGATGATCTATATCAAAAAACCAAGAATAAACGTTGGCAGTTAATAATAATGACAACTTTACATTTTTTATAATATTTTTATACTACGACTCCCTTAAAGTAGGCCACACATTGGTCCGGCATCGCACCGAAATTTTCCCGTTCCGGCGGCCAGGCGATCTAGGCGGAACATTTGTTACAAGAATTGGACGAGTCTGTGCTCGATTTTACAAATGAGTGGGTACCTTTAGAGACTGTAATTTTTTTCGCGACGTACGTCTAAAATAATATACCTTACTTCAAAAAAAAAAGGGCGACAGATAGCGCAGGATAGCTCACATAAGGAAACACTAATATTTTTCCTACATACATACATACATTTATATTTTATAAGAAATGTATTTATATAATTTCTGAAATAATCTCATTTAACAGACCACTCCTTTTCATGAAACCTAGTTCATACGTGTATACAGTTCTGCCCTTGAAATGTAGCGTAATTTTTTTATATTAATTTGCGTCCAGAGTGGGAGAATTTTCAATAAATATATGTTTGCCTGCCAAAAGCTGAAACGTAACCAAAACTATCCATTTACGAAGGGAACAAGTGTTTTATTGTAATAGAATTGAAGAGGATGTGATGTTTTCGTGAAAAAGGGATCCATTTGTGAAACAATAATGTGAAACAGGGGTCGCCTTTAAGAAGATTTTCTTGTTCACGCATGATAGGTAGCTTTACATAACTTATGTTATGAATCTCTCTTGATAATAAGTTGGCCCCTATTTAGGATAACAAAGATAAAACAATCGTTTTTAGGGTTCCGTACCCAAAGGGTAAAAACGGAAACCCTATTCCTAAGGCTCCGCTGTCCGTCCGTCTGTCACCAGGCTGTATCTCATGAACCGTGATAGTTAGACAGTTGAAAAATTCACAGATGATGTATTTCTGTTGCCGCTATAACAAAAAATACTAAAAAACAGAATAAAATAAATATTCAAGGGGGCTCCCATATAACAAACGTGTTTTTTTTTTTGCCGTTTTTATAGATAATGGGACGGAACCCTTCGTGCGCGAGTCTGACTCGCACTTGGTCGTTTTTTTTTAATTGTAAGACAAGCAAATTACTTTACCACATCCTGGTATTCAGCAAAAGTGGTAAGTCTATGAGTAAAGGCATCTCTATCATGATTCGCTTGAAGGGCCCTAGCTAGGTTGTACCTATATCGGTAATTGTGACCCACAAACAGGTATTTAGGTATTATTATTAGATTATATTAAAAAAAAACTTGTATTATATTAAATTGTAATTAAACCATTCGAGTTTCGCTGAAGCACACATTTATTAAAGATAATTTTAATAAATAATTTTTAACAAAAAAAACCGACTTCAAACTGGAAACTAAAAAGTAAAAAATAAATTTACTTAACACAAAGTAATTCGTATTTTGATTAAGTTAATCAGAAATTATTAAATAAGTATTTTATAATTTTGAAGTAAGAAATAATCAATATTTCCTCGTAGAATTTGAAGGCGGTTGGTGCCAAATTAGAAACAACTTAGTTCCCAAATTCACTAATCTAGACAATTCATTAGGAACCTACGATCATCAGTATAAACATAGATAATATTGAACAAATCTTTATCTTCTTAGATGTTTACTTAATTTTGTATCCTAATTTGGCACCAACCGTCTTCAAATTCTACGACGAAATATTATAAAATACTTATTTAATAATTTCTGATTAACTAAATCAAAATACGAATTTAATTTATTTTTTACTTTTTAGTTTCCTGTTTGAAGTCGGTTTTTTTTTTGTTAAAAATATTTTATTTTACGCTTTTTAGTGATGGGTAGACATAATATAACACCAGGAAATTGCTGTAAATCGTTGAGGAGTTCCCTCGACTGTCTTTCGGCTGCATCATCAGGTCGACTTCACACCTTGGGATATCTCCTTTCCAACAAATAAATAATTATCAAAATCAATTCATAATCGACGAAGTTATCCGCGAACACACATAAAAAAAATTTGTCGAATTGAGAAACCTCTTCCTTTTTTTGAAGTCGGTTAAAAACAGCCTATCCCTGCTTTTTTACAAGTAATAATATTCTGTATCAAGCTGTTTAAACTATAATAAAAAAAACAAATGGACAACGTAGGTACTAAATTTAGTGTGTATCAGCTTATCTAGCTAAATTGTTTTTCTTTGGTGACCTAAATATATAACCTTATTGTAGATAACGTCGTATGATGTAATAAATTAACAACATATGTTAATTAGTTCCACAGTATAAATGCAGACTTTCTGAAGATTTGATTTTTCTTCAATTTTATTTCGTTACATAACTGCATCTCATAATGACTGGTAAATTACTTTTCTTTTTTGTTGCCTGCCACTTTTAAATTCGTATTTCATCATCATCATCAAACGGGGCAAAGTTTAACCACCCATATTTCCTATTCAATAAAACCCATTGAAAAAATAACAGTTATTTCACTTAGAAGTTTTTATTCACACTACAAACAAAAATCTAAAATATACATTAAAAATCTTAAAAACCTTAAATACCTTAAATACCTTAAAACTAAAAATAAAAAGAAAAAGGATGGAGAAATCACAGATAGAATACCTCCTCCAGCTCTGAAGACAATCCAATCGTGCCAAGAACACTCGCTGCGTTACCCCTTTGAATCTCCAAGCTTATGCGGCGAATGAAAAAACTCTTAGCTCGGTGATCACCAGACTTTTCGATGAGAAGTTTACCAATTTTATCAGCAAACTTCTTGGAGTCTGATGACCACGGACCAAGAGTCTCAACCGCAAAAGCAAGAAATTCAAAGTGATCTAGCAGCGAGGAATATTTTTGATTTTTTAAATGTGCCGCCTCAGAAGCTGCGGCACCTGCAGAGCTGGAGGAGGCGGCGACATGACTTGGAGCCAGCGTGTCCACGCATGTGGCGTCCCACACCAGAGCGCGGCCTCGAGACCATGGCACCATGGTCATGCCGTCCGGTCTTTTGCCGTCCGACCGGCTAAGGCCGGGGGGTTCTAATAGACATGGAGTGTCAGCCGAACTTAAAGAAGGTTTTATTATATTATTTATTGCTATATGTCTTGGAATTCGACCGGCGCTCCTTCTACAAATTTCACTTAGATATATTGAATAAGTAACTAATTTTGGAAGTTTTCGGCCTCGCTCGAACAAATAGCAATATTACCCATTAGACTAGGTGGCATCGGCGTGAGAAAAAAATCTAGTGTTGCTCTACCAGCCTTCTTATCCTCAGTACACAGTGTTAAAGAACTTTCTCTAAAAATTTGAATTAGTGAAATGTCACTGTACTGTGTACTGAGGATAAGAAGGCTGGTAGAGCAACACTAGAAATTTTTCTCACGCCGATGCCACCTAGTCTAATGGGTAATGTTGCTTGGGTCCAAGAATTTTCATTAAATGTCAAATTTTGAATTTTTTCCATAGTATCTTTTAGAATGGCATCTATGTTTCTGAGGCTATAGAAGCCTGGGAATTAAGTTGTCCCGAAGAAAATAAATAAACAAAAACTTTGGGACACTCCATTATTACAACTAACACACTAACGTTTGACACAAAATTTAATCAGTGATCACGACCGCGCTCGGCTTCTGGCTTCATCAGAAAAGGAATCTGGCCACTGGTTACATGCTCTTCCATCTCGAAACGTCGGTACATTTTTGGATAACGAAATTTTTAGAATTAGTGTAGGCCTAAGGTTAGGAGCACCAGTATGTTGCGAACATAAATGTCCGTGTGGAAAAGATGTAGATCAATTTGGAACTCACGGACTTTCCTGCATAAAAAGTGCAGGCAGGCTTTCTCGCCACAGCTCCCTCAATGATACCATCAAAAGAGCTCTTGCGTCAATAGACGTCCCTGCTCTCCTAGAGCCAACGGGAATAATCCGGGAAGACGGCAAGAGACCCGATGGAACGACTCTGATTCCCTGGGAGCGAGGTCGGGCCCTCGTATGGGATGCTACGTGCGTGGACACATTAGCCCCGTCTCATCTCAGGGAAACAGCAATCAAAGCGGGAGCTGCGGCGGAAATCGCAGAGTCTAACAAACGGCGCAAATATAGTTAAATTATTGAAAACTACAAATTTGTGCCGTTTTGTGTAGCAACTCTAGGTCCGTGGGGTTCAAATGCCAAACATTTTATTAAAGATGTATCCCCTCGACTGATCATCTCTTCTGTTGACAAGAAGGCTGGCTCCTTCCTCGCTCAACGAATCAGCATCGCGATTCAGCGGGGAAATGCAGCCAGTATTCTTGCCACTATTCCACGCGGACCTGGTTTATTTAGTTATTTTTAATCTTTAGATTTGATTTAGGTTTTATATTAATAAAAAATTTTGTATGAATGTAAAAAAAAAGAGTAACTAATATGCTAAATTACAGTGACAAAATTTATAGATATAGGAGCCTTAATTTTAGCTACATTTTTTAATAACAATAATTCGGTAGGTAAATAAAGTAAAAGTTAAGGTATGCTGAATCCAAAACCGTTTCGAGATATTGGTTTAATAATCCGTATTTTTCAATTTATAACTCTTAAAATCGTGAGATTGTCTTTATTTTTTCAAAAACAAATAATTTACTTAACCTACATTTCACCTATGAATGACGTCATTATATCGGCTAAATAAAAGCAATATATTTACTTGTCAACCAATGTTACCCTGTTACTAGATATACTACTATTTCAGTAGTTTTTATAAGTAATCTAGTTTATTATTTAGGAACAATGTTAAAGCATTTTTTATGGTAGGATATTCTTTGACCTTTGTATATATTTTGTTCCACAACAACTATGCCGACTAAGGTATAAAAAGTAAAGATGTGTTTCTTTGTTATTGTTTTAATATGTTTTACTTCTTCTTCTTTTTTTAATATGGCTCCACCAATGTTCATCGGTGATTTGCCAATGTCAAGTATTATAGCCTTTATAGTGTTTATAGCCGATAAATCGGTATTTAAGATAATCCCGCCGACCGTGATATGTCTTATTAATCACTGACTAATCACAACCATCACAGCGCGAACAGGATTAAACTGGATTCCACATCACGCCACGACGAAAACGCGTGCGTATGTCGCCATGACCGGATGTGGAATCTCAATATGTTTTATGTAGAAGTGGTAGGTTTTGGTAGATTTTGTAGGATTTAGAGACGGCAACACTATTGTTTGTTAAATGTCAAAGTCAAAGAACACAGATGTTCTTCTTTCTGTACCAACATATCAAAGGTATTGAAGTATTCAGCCGACAAAATGACGTCATCAGTGGCAAAACTTTGATAATTTATTATAAAAAAACTACTGTATAGAAATCAAAAATATTCAAATTAGTTTCTTAAAATAGCCTAATCTTTAAAATAAAAATATAAAAATCGTACCTCAGCTTTTACTTTACATACCGAATTGCTCTTATCTATATAAATATGAACATGTAATAATATGATTTGGTAAATAAACTTACAAAATTTTTACAGGTTTACAAATAAAATCATGTCAAATCAAAGGAGGAACTCTAGTGATACACTTGGAGAATAAGACTGTCTTAAATTTTGAAGATTGTTGGCTGCGCGATCAATGTAGGTTAGTATTTTATTTTTGAAAATTTGTGTACTGGGAATATTTTTCGTGTTCAACCAGTGTTTTAAACTTTTGTTCGAAGGGCATCTCATTCTTTTCTTCTGGAAACAATGGAAACTTCAATTTAAGAAGTGACAGTTCTAGGATTATTCAATGCAGAAGACTTGTTGATAAATAGGCAACTGGCCACAGTGGCCACGCCACAAAGCAGCGATGGAAATGTTTTTTTTTTGTTTTGTTCGGTATCAAATCTAACATTGAAGATTTAGCTGTATACCTCCTCCAAGTAATAATGATTAGGAATTGCATGAAGTGTGAACTCGGGACTAATTGCTAGTATATTATAACCATTAACATAAATATGCAAATTTTTTTAGAAATTAATTATTTTCGTTTGACAATATCAAAGCATTTTGGTTTACTTTGTTGTTACTGATATTCACTAAAATATTTATTATTTATTTAAATATTTTATTAGTTTAGAATGTATGAAAACAACTCTTTACTTATAGGTGTGATTTCACTAAAACAGCAATTATTCATGCGACGTGCCCAGAGAAGTGTCCACATTTAGCGAATTGCTATTATCTATTCAAACAGAATAGAGGTTAGCTGTCAATTCATGAAGTATCTTAGGCATTTTACATATCTATTGGTTTGGCAATAACTTTAAAGAACCAACTTGTGAATTTCTGAAACATTTTATTTGTTGCAGATGTTCGGAATGTTACCATGCCGAAACATTTCAGAAAGCAGTCCATATTGTAGACATACCTGACGTTGGATTGAAAAGCGTAGACATAGGTGATACAGACTTAACAATAACTTGTAAGTGACATTTTTTCCTTCATATATTCAAGCTTTTGCCGCCAAACTATCCCAGTTTTCAGTTCTAATGCTATGGGTGGGCACTAATACCTATATTAATATTATATTTTTTAATACAAAATATTTTAATTTGACATAGGATTCGACCGAACTGTTTGCTTCTGTCTGTACATGATCAATCAAATAAAAGTAATTTATGTGTGTCTCTGGAATTTTGCTCCAAGACGGCAGAACCGATTTCAAAGCTGCTTTTAGTTTCATAATCTGGTACTTATTTGTGAAATGGTCATTTTCATTTGTTGGAAATGGGATATGTATGCCGTTTCCAAGATTTTCAGATTTCATGTGTATTTCTCGGGATGCCATTACAGCTAGATACATTTTTTTTCTTTATATGATAGTGTTTCTAGCCAGTGAATATGAATGATTGCTTCTTTATAGGTTTCTGATGCATTTAACATTTTATATTTAATTTATAAAAAATCTTACAGGGACCGACAATCATGTTTCAAAATATGACACACAATTTTTATATGACCATGAATACAATCGTTGGATTGAAGGAAGACGTTTCAAACCACTGTTATGGAAAGGGAACATAGAATCTAAATTAAAAAAAGTTCCGGTCAAAAAGTTTCTTAACTCTGTGGACGGCGCAAAGCTTGTCTTTCAGTCTCTCTTGGATTATGGAGTCGCTTTGATAGAAGGGGTATGTTTGCTTTTTATTTCAAGGATACGGCTAAAATACGCACTGATTTTTGAGGTATTCTTATATAACGAGAAAGATAGAATGGGCTTTCAATTGCGAATACCTTGTGTTTAGAGATTTTTTATTCAGGGGAAATGACTGGGATTTTTTTTCTGGAGGTAAATTTCTTGACGCGCTTTTTAATTTTATGATATTTTTTTAGGGTTCCATCCAAAACTAATCCTAATGTCTTATAAACTAACCTGTCTGTCTGTGTGTCACGGTCGTTTATTTCGCTCTGAAATGAATAGTTTGTATAGTTACCTATATGTTGCATCAAAATGTACCTTTGTGAATTGGATTCAATTTCCAACAATTTAGCATCTCGAAAAATTACCCTAAAAAGTTGTTGGCCAACGTAGGGCCATTTTTCAAACGCGCTTCTCTTCGTCTATAGTTACTCTACAACGTATCAAAATTTGATCTCAAAAACGTAGATGCGGAAGTGGGCTTGGCCTATTGCCTAATCCACTAGCCGGAGTGCAAAACTAGCATTTTTATGATCAAATTTTAAGGTACTTCTACTACGGTAATATAAACGGCTGAAATTTGATGTGTATGTTTAGGGCTACAATACCTACCTTCAGTCCAAATTTCAGCTCTTAATATCAATTGAAACGCGAGTGATTTAATTTCAAAAAAATGGCCCAAATTGGACCCACCGCGGCTCATTTTGTTCGTCTTTAAATTGCTCATCTTTTTACGATACACTTTTTTGTAAGTTTCTTCGGTTTTCTTCTAGACGCGACAGCATGTTTTGGCCACTTTTACCATTTTACGGGGTCATCTGTACAGATTTGCTTTAATCGTTTTCTATTATCGAAAACTACACCGTAGTATTTTTTATATTGCAGTGGTGATTTCCAAGGTGGATCTGCTAATTCTATCAGTCTATATGTACACAATTTGTGGATGCAAATAAAACATTAAATATTGAGTATTCGAGGTTTGTCATATTTTTGACAGAAGTAAAATAGCGTACTCGCATATAAAACCGAAACCATAAAGGAATTTTCAATTCAAAACTACCTTGCCCACCCTTCTCTCCTTAAGTTTGTGAACAGAGCACAGAAGAGGTAATTAATAGTCGTCCTAATTCCTAACTAAGGCTAGACAAATGTATGTAGGGATTACAAACTGAGGTTGAATTAGTTATATAACATCCTTTTGAATTTATGTCTAAATTGGAATTTACACAATTGTGTAAACTACACTGTTTATACAATGAGATTTCAGCTTAAACGGTCGTGTTCTTGATATAATTTGAACATGTGGGATTATAAATGTGTTTGAATTTACTACGTCTCTTCTCGCTATGTTAATCAATGATGAAGGTAAGATGTATAGAGCAAACTTATAGTGGTAATAAAAAAAAATTTGATTCAGACATTGCATTCAAGGCAGCACATCACTTAAGAACGGCTTGACCGATTTGGTTATTAAAAAAAATCTTATTTAGATAATTGGAAAAATTGCCCGGAAAATTAGAAAATTCGGGAAAAATTTAACGAGATGGAAAACTAATTTGTAATATAAATACTAAGAGAAGAGGCTTTTTGATCTCAAAATATCTCAACAGAATTGGACACTCGGTGTATAGTAGTTGTAGCCTCAAAAACACGATGACCTGAAAAATAGGGAATTGTTATTTTCCGATATCTCGTCTATATTAATGAAAGTACCTTGCCTCATAAGGGATAACCATGACATTATGCTATTTGCAGATGACACATCACTTCTATTTAAAGTAAAACGACAGCAACAGGTTATTCATGATGTAAACCATGCACTATCAAAAGTAGTTAACTAAGTTAAGTAGTTAAAACTAAATGTATAAAATTTACATTACTAAATGTAAAGCAAGCAAAAACCAGTATAATGAGGAATTAGAGGCAGTAGATGCTACAACAATTTTAGGTCTGAAATTGGACGCGAAACTGCAATGGGGTCCTCATATCAATAATCTTTCAAATAAACTTAGCTCTGCTGCTTTTGCAGTAAAAAGATTTGACAACTGACTGATATAGACACGGCTAGATTGGTTTATTTTAGCAACTTCCACAGTGTTATGTCATATAGAATTCTTGTGTGAGGTAATGCCGCGGAGGTAAATAGTATTTTTATTTTACAAAAAAAGGCTACAGGTGCAATATACAAAATGGGTCCACGAGAGTCACTAAGGGGAAATTTTAAAAGTATTAATAGAATGACTGTGTATGATAAGTACATACACTATGTTGCAAAAAAAACGAGCACTTAAAACTTTATTGGTTATTATTATATTTTGAAGTTAAAAATTGGGTAAATATTTAATTTTTATGATGTTTCAATATATTATAATCAAATTTCTACATTTTTTAATTATCACAAGTAGAAATATGAGGTAAATTGAATAAAAAAATGAAAACCCAGTTTATTAAGTAATTTTAATGAGTATGAAGTGACAAATTAAACTTAAATATTTTTTTAAATAATCTTTTTTAAATGAACCTACGCCAAAATAAAAATCGAGTATGTCCACCTCTTGCAGTTATGACAGCTGCTATTCTTTTTCTCATACTCCCGATCAGGTTTCTTATGATATCTTGTGGTATCAGTTCCCATTCAGCCTGAATCACAGTTTTTAACTCTGTCAGATTTTGTGGAGCTGGAGTTCCAGCTCAAACCCGGCGTTTTAGTACGTCCCATAGATGCTCTATAGGGTTAAGGTCGGGACTCCTCGCTGGCCAATCCAATCGAGGAATCCAAACCTCCTTCATATAGGCGGATACTGCAACGGCACGATGAGGACGAGCATTATCATCCATAATAATGGACCTGTCTCCCATAACAACCAATGCAGGTTGCACATGTGCAACGAGAATTTCTGAGATATAGCAATGTGCATTAACTGTCCCATTTGGCAAAAAACTAACTCCGTACGAGCTTCAGAAGTTATTCCTGCCCAGAGCATTAAGGACCCTCCACCGCATGGTGATACCTCTTCAAAGCACACGTCGGCACAACGTTCACCTTGTCTTCTCAGTACTCTCCGATGTCTGTCTTCACCATGTAGACATATACGGACCTCATCAGAAAACAGAACCCTACCCCAATCCTCAATTGTCCATAGTAACAAATTTTGCCCAAAACTTAGTATTGCTGCGCGATGCCCACGGAGTAATTTTGGTCCTCTAGCGGGTCTGTGAGAATGTATGCCTGCTTCGATAAGTCTCCTCCGTACAGTCCATTTGCTAACTCTCACCAATCTCACTTCTTGTAGGTGGGTTTTTAAGATAATTGTAAGATTTTCTTCGATTTCTAAGAGCTTGACTGACAAGAGATCGATCATCCCTCTGCACCGTACATCTTTTTCTGTCAGAACCAGGCCTTCTACAGAGAGAATCAGTCTTTTGGAACCTCTTCCAAATCCTTTAAACTTTAGAACGTGTAATTCCAAGCTGCCATGCCACATAACATTGGTGCTCTAAAGTGCTCGTTTTTTTGCAACATAGTGTATTTGAAAATTTAATGCATGTCCGTAAAAAAGAAATAGTGATAGGGATAATGTAAATTCAAGAAGTAAACATAAGCTTGCACCGCTCTCTGCTAGGCTCTATAAGGTTGGAGGTTCATTTAAATGTTGTTGTGTGAAATTTTTAACCCATGTACAAGATTTATCTATTAAGAAATTTAAATTATTTATTAAAAGTAAACTTTTTGAAGGATGGTAAAGTTTGGGACTAAATTGTTATAAATGTACTTTATTTTATTTATTTTGGTTTGACGTTGATAAGCAATGCATGGATTCTTGATGTAGAAATATTTGATTTGATTTGATTTAATAGGTAGGGGGCCGGTAACTGAAATATAGGTTCTTATGTGAATTCAATAGACTGTAACATAGAGAATGCTCTGAAGAT
Organism: Nemapogon koenigi; assembly: GCA_963924495.1. Taxonomy (NCBI): domain Eukaryota; kingdom Metazoa; phylum Arthropoda; class Insecta; order Lepidoptera; family Tineidae; genus Nemapogon; species Nemapogon koenigi. The sequence continues at coordinate 11,457,954 of OZ004634.1, forward strand.
CTCCGTGGCCTTATCACGAGTAAATTATATCAAGATTGTATGTTTAATGTTATGTAGTGTAGTCAAAATGGAGAAAATAAGATCCCTAACTGGAAGTTGGATCTCTTTCAAAATTATTTTGAATTTGATTTTAGCAATTTTAACCAACTTGATGACACTTGGCCGATTTTCACTTTATCCATCCACAACTGCTGAACGGATTGAAAATATATTAGTACCAAAATTTAATTTACTTTCAGGTAGAGCCTTCTGAAAAGGGCACAGAACAAGTCTGTCAGGCTCTTGGAGCTATTCAACACACGATGTTTGGGGGCATGTGGACTGTTACGAGCAATGCAGAACATGCCGATACTGCCTATACTAATCTTCCTTTAGCTTCTCATAATGATAGCACTTACTTCACTGAGTCTACTGGGCAAGTACTTTTAAATTTATACCCCGAAACACTCGTAACAATGTTTACATGTATCCAGTTGACCATAGAAGTAAATCTATTATTTCCTGAAAAAAAGAAATGAACACAAAAAAAATGTAGAGTAGGTACCTAAATCCGACCAAAACAATATTTCCCCAACCTTACACAGGTTTACAGAGAATATACCTTATGAAACCTAAAGGTGCCCACACACTTAAACGATAGCAGGCGCGTCGCCGGCCAGTCCACCAAAATCGACCACAGACTTATCCAATTCTTGTACGAACGGTCCCCTATCCGTTTTCAAATCATCGTGTTTGTGATGGATTTCAATGCCGGACAGATTCCAGACTGCTGTCCACACACATTACATTACGCATTATACAGATAATGGACCATTGTGACTGATCATACGACGAACGGACCGACAATTTTCGGTGAGATATCGGCGGGTCTGTGGTGGGGCTTAGGGGTTTTTGGGAAATATTAACACGTATATCAGTATTTCATTATTTACACTTTAAAGTATTTTTTACCAAGTAAATCAAATGGACAATACTTTTTCCATACAAAACTTTGTAAGTACTCCTTTTTACCTCCATAGGGGATGAAAAAAAAATTTTCTTAGTCAGTACTAACTAGTGAACTTTCATATTGATAGCTTTGCAGTTTCGAAATATTTGCAAATATTTGACACCCTAGAAAAACCCACTAGGACATTAAAATAAATTGCACCAAAATTCAGTTTGGTTGGATTTTTTTTTTGAAAGACAAATTCTAATATTCTTAGACATTCTTCCATATCGAAATCCCAATTACTTTCAAAGGATCTGTATATTTTCAGACCGTACTTCTTTCTTAAGAGACCTTCCTGAAAGCTTTCGCTTGTTGTACAGTACAAAATCCTGATTAGAAATTCGTACACGCTTACCCAACCATTGAGGACTTTTAGAAGATTTAGAAGACTCCTAGTAACAATGAATTGAGTAAAAAGGAATAAATTGCTTTCAAATTTTTTTTCACAAAATACCTACATGAAACCGTTGCGAGGTATGCACGCGTGACCTTTGATCTTTTAGTGAAAAAGGTTTTAAGGGTGTTAATGGCCCAAAAGGTTCCATTTAGAAGTACAACTAAAGTATGTACTTACACATTTTATTTTAAATGTCAAGATGGTATTCTTAGATTTAAATAAAAAAGAGCCACAATAGCCCATATTCAATCCTCAATAATAATAAACTACTTCTCGTGCTTCAGATGGCATATAAAGTCGACGCTCGTACTTATTTTAAAATTAATAAAAACTTACAGCTCTAGGACCATTAAATCTAGCGACAGGATTGCCACCTGGCACTATTATAAATAGACACCTAGCTAAATATAGACAATGTTACAATGAACTTAATGCAACTATTATTTTTAATTACATTGTTAGGTATAAAAAGTATTATTATTATATAGGGCGTCGGTGGTCGAGTGGGTAAAACGTCGGCTCACAACTGAGAAGTCGCGGGTTCGATCCACACATCCGACCATGTACTAATGGATTTTTATAATAAAAATTGGGAGGAATATTTTTATCCGGGAAAATATAGCATTCAGTCGGCTCACAATATGACATAAATATTTAAGTTTTAAACTACTGTTTCAGATTACAAATTTTGCATTGCTTAGAGCATACAAGATCTGGCGGTGAAACTATTTTAGTGGACGGGTTCTATGGAGCTACAAAACTGAAAGCAGAACATCCTGAAGACTTTGAATTTCTTGTAACTCATGATGTTGAAGCTGAGTATATAGAAGAAGGTCATCACCATAAATATTCGGCTCCAATTATACATGTGAATTCTACTACCAAAGACTTGAAACAAATAAGGTACCTATGTTTTTTAAACTTTAAGGGTACCCATATTATCGGTCCCGGTACCAAGAGGAAGTATATGACATTTTGGAAGCTAAAAAAAGGTGCCTTCGAAGTTCTTGATTTTTAAGCGATAACTTTATCGACTACATTTTAAGATAAGTTTACCGCTTTCTGTAAATAAATAAAAAATAATTATTGATTGCATTACTTTTTATGAGCCTCCTTTTTTTTAAGGTTTTAATGAATTTCTTGTTTAACAACATTGGTTAAGGGTCCTATATTGGGAATTTTTCTGGGATAAACTATTCCCAATTTCTCTGTAAATAATCCACCTGTGTCACTGTAATTTAGCATATAGTTACTTATTAAATATATCTAAGTGAAATAGCTCTTATTTTTTCAATGGGTTTTATTGAATAGGAAATATGGGTAGTTTAACTTTGCCCCTGCTGTCTCTTTCATAATCTATCACAAAACTCTAAATTTTTTTAAAAGCGCTGTTATACCATTACCCTTCAATTATATATGTCGAATTTTTTGGTAGCTTATTGAAAATTTAAAATAATAATTATTTTATTATTTTTGCCAATTTAAAAAATCATAAAATTTTTTTTTGAGTTTTCAATAAGCTACAAAAAAAGCGATATATATAATTGAAGAATAATGGTATAAGAGCGCTTTAAAAAAAAAATAGAGTTTTGTGATAGATTATGAAAGAGACAGAAGGGGCAAAATAATCCTTTATTCTACTATTTCCTATTAAATAAAACCAATTGAAAAAATAACGCCTATTTCACTTAGATATATTGAATAAGTAACTATATGCTGAATTACAGTTACACAGGTGGAGTATTTACAGAGAAATTGGCAATAGTAATATCTCCATACAAATTCCCAATATAGGACCCTTAAGCAGAAAATATTTGTGTGTTTAAGTTTGTATAGAGAAAAACTCTCCAGTCTCATTTTGGTAGACGAGTAAGACTGGAGAGGTTTTCTCTATACAAACTTCAACATACAAATATTTTCTGCTTAACCACTGTTGTTAAACAAGAAATTCATTAAAACCTTAAAAAAAAGGAGTCCCATAAAAAGTAATGCCTCATTTTACCCTGGGCAATGCATTAAAAACATCATATGCAAGGGGGACCGGGGCGGATAGTTTCAATAATAAAAACTCTGTGGATTTATTCCAGATACAATGTATACGATCGTTCATCAATGCCATTAGCAACTGCAGAAGAAACTAGGTCATATTACCGGGCTCTGAGGAATCTCTCACAATATTATCAAGACTCGAACAACCAATGGCAGTTTAAACTTAAGCCAGGCAAGTACTTTATATTTTTTAATCAAGTAGCTAGCCACAAAATATGAGTGAATCAAGACGCGTAAAAGTTTGCCACCAGCGCAAATCCCTGAAATAATCCGTTAAAATCATGGTAAAGGTAGATCAATTCTTTCCAATTTTGTAGAATTATATGAATTTCATATACTATAAAATTGACTGACGTTATTTTCAGTTTCAATAGAATTTGATATGTAAAGTAAAAATTAAGGTACCTATGTTTTTTATATTTATTTCAAAGATTAAGTTATTCTAATAAACTGATTTGAATATTTTTTGTTTTCTATGGACTATTTATTTTATAATAAAATCTCAAAATTTTGCCAACAGACGACCAAGTGACTTTATCATTTTGGTAAAATAGCGATTCTGTCCCGTGGTACTACTGGGGGCCGATTCTCGCGTTTGTAGACATTTTGTCGAACGATAGAGATGAAATACGAGTACGACACGTGCGCAGAGGGTTCCGTACCATCAAATATTGTCGTCACGAACTCTAGAGTCACGGATTTTTAGTTATTTAGTATTTAACTTAACTTAACAATTTACCTACCTACATTTTTCATAAAATAATTACTTACTGAAATTTCTGAAAAAAAATTTCATTATTTTTATTTTTCATGTAAATCTTGACAAGTGAGTAGGTACTAATTATTCCCATATTTTTCATAATTTTTTTCATAGTCCTGAAAATTCCTGAAAAACTCTTTTTTCACATTTTCCTTTCATGCAAATTTATACTAAGCAATTAATAATAACGCATATAAAAACAATTTTATTGTTTTCATAATTCCTGAAAATTCCTGAAACACATTTTTTAATACTTTTTTGTAAATACCATACAAAAGCAATTAGTTGTACTTTTTCATATATCCTGAAAATTACTGAAATCTGTTTTTGACAATGTGAAAAAATGTGCTAATATGTACGTCGGGGTTTTAAGAGCTCATATCTCGCTAAATATTTACCAATTAAAATATATTATAAAGAGGTTGAAACAAGTCCATGCGACATCAATGTCGACTACAAAATGACCACTCGACACCATGTCGTGCGCTAGGAATAGAGATACGTCTAAACAACATGGCGGATGTCAAATGACGTAGCTGTCAACATCTTGTAGTAGTTATTATATCTAACGTGAGACAAAACGAGTAAAAACAAGTTTATTCCTCGACATACGACATCCAACTCTATCGTTCCCAAGAATTAACTTTTATAAAAAGCAGATATTTTTGTGATATTTTGACGTAGAGATTTCTCTAATTCGACTAAATGTCTAAAGAGCGAGAATCGGCCCCCTGGTCTGTGATAAAAGTATTGTGTGAGATGCGTCCAGTACATTTGGGTCAGGGTTAAAACCACCCTACCCAGGGTGTACCTACGAGGTAGATACACCTGCTTGGCTAAAATCCAAGACACGCCAAGTCACCCAAATCAACCAGTTCCACTTACTTGAGGTTGCTTTGCTTGTATCCCAGATAACTGCTTATACTGTGTGGCCGATCTTTCGCCTCCTTTACAGATCCACACAACACACTTTTCTAATTTTAATGTAATTTTTATGATATCTTGCATGCGCAAGCCGACGTTGTAGGCAAGGAGTGAGTGAACCGTCATTTCACTCTCGTCGATGCATCACTCGTTCAGTGAACTTTGACCGCGAGCGATTTGAATGAATAAAAAAAAAACAACAGACAAGTGAGTTCAGAAATGGGACAGAATGGCTTTTTACCTAAATGATGACGTAACTTCGTTGTCTGTCGGCAAAACATAGAAAAGAAAAAAAAAACAAAAATATTCAATATAATTTCTTAAAATAGCTTAATCTTGAAAATAAAAATATAACTAAATATAACCTGTGAAGTTATATAAATTATTGTTAAAAATATAATTAATATTTATATATTTAATTAATTATATATTTCTGTATACTCCTGAAAGTTTCCAAATGAGGATATTGTTACTAATTTCTCTACCCACACCGTAAAGAAAAAGGTCGTGATCGTGTGTTTGTTTTAAATTAGTATGTTTGTTTCACTATGGTACTGTAAAAATAACAAACTAAATAAAAGCCACTTTGAAAACCAATACAGGCAAGGCTTTCTGTCAAATACAAAACCATATGTCGAATTCCTCTTTACCAATTCCCCAGGCGGGTTTGTCACATGAATTGTACATACAAAATGCAAAACATGCTAGTATCCGATACATGATGAAAGGAGGTGCCGGCAAAGAGATAAAGTTCGCCGCGAGGTTTCCCGAAGGCTTTCCCTTCGAAACCTTTATGCCTTCAAACGTGACAAGAAATATTATGATCTTTTGTATAAGAATACACAAATTTTCCTAATTTTTAACCGACTTCGAAAAAAAAAAGAAGGAGAAGGTTCTCAATTCGGACCGTATATTTTTTTTGTAATTCTTTTTTTACTTGGGTGACACGTTTGTTTAGCCTAGCAAATGGTCTCAGGGTTTCAAAATGTACTTACAATTAGCAATTTTTAAATCAATTTCTAGTGTTTATTTTATTCGAAGATTTTATTATGTTCGAGCATCCACAGCCACATCATGATAAGATAAAATTAGAGTTAGATGAATTAATAAGGCGAAATATAGAGTTATTTAATTATTTTAACTAAATTATTTATAAATAGTTCAAGACAATTTTTTTCTCTCCGTATTTTGCAACCAAGGCTGGTAGTTTGTTTTCAAATCAAATATACAAAATCAATTATTTACATAAAAAAGAAAAAAAAAGAATAAGATAATAAGTAAAATGATTTTGACAATTTAATTGATATTCAGTATTTCATTCATTTATTTTCAGGCTTAATAATGGTTATGGATAATTTTCGAGTTCTACACGGAAGAACTTCTTTTACCGGGAAGCGGGTACTTTGTGGGGCTTATATCTCTCGCTCAGACTGGCTTGACCGAGCTCGTGTGTATAAATTGATTAAATGAAAAAATATCATATTAAAATATGGATATGTACCTACCTACTAGTTTTATTTGTTTATTGCCTACCTCCTGATCCCAATATGCCATTAAAAAAATATATCAATGAATAAAGGAAGCGAGAGAAGTAGTGAATATCGAAGAAAGTGCCACTCAATTGTCTCTACCTACCTCTCCTGAAATAAAAGGCATGATGAGAGACAGTTTATAGTTGCCCTATTTATAGAAAGCACAAAATATTATTTTAGATTAAAAATATAGGTAGGTACCTACTAAAACTTACTTAATTTATGTAAAATTTACAAAAGAACAATACAAATAATTTGTCAAACTTATGTACTATTGTATTTTAATAATGAAAACACTTAAATATATGATAACACTGAGAGATATTTCTTTGAGCTGCAAAGCTATCAAAAGGTTAGACAGATATTAAAGATCATAGCTCGCATTGCATAACATACCTACATTATTAAAGATTCCTTGTTGAACTTTGTCTGGCAAACTTTGCAAATTGGATTAATTCTATGATATCTCGTACACAGTGAATACTGAACACGTGTCTTATTAATTATTCTGATTCATATTAATGTAAATTATTTTAGATAATTTGGTATGATTTTCGTAAAATTTACGATGGTACGGCCCAATATTTAAACAGTACAGTAGGGTTAGCATAAAACTTAGGCAAAACGATATCGTTTCGTCATCTTCTTCTTCTTTCATTGTGGCTCCACCAATGTTAATCGATGATTTGCCAATTTCAAGTATTATAGCCGTTATAGTATCAATATGCCGATTAATCGGTAGCTGAGATGATCCGCTGACTGTGATATGTCTTAATAATCACAGACTAATCATAACTATCACAGCGCGGATTAAACCGGATTCCCCATCATGTCACGATAGAACGCGTGCGTCGGTCGCCATGACATAACGTATAATCCCATCGTTTCGTCTTCTTCTTCTTCTTTTGATATATGGCAACAGTGCTGACTTTCGTCGCAATTCTGCCAGTCTCCAGTGTTTAATCTTGTGCAATAGTAAGCCGATAAATCGGTAGCTAAGATTATCCCGCCGACTGTGATATGTCTTATTAATCACTGACTAATCACAACCATCACAGCACGGCCGGGATTAAACCGGATTCCACATCACGCCATGACGAAAACGCGTGGTCGGCGCCATGACCGGATGTGGAATCATCGTTTCGTCTTGATTCGATCGATTTGAAGACGTCAAACGTCAAAGTGCTGTCAAACAAAGAATAAAAAATGGTTTTGTTAAGAAATTTAAATTTGCTTACCCCATTGGTGGCAAGCCTTGATTACAAATGTTGTTCTCCGGCTCCGGCCCTCTGAAGATAATTTCATAACGAGATTGGAGGCATGGACACAAATATCTTTAACAAGTCTGTCACTCGCTAAATCTGGACATTGTTACTAGGATCTCTCAAAGGCCATAGAAGTTTTACTTGAAATGATTATAATGTAATTAATTAAACCCAAAAAATCGGCCTCTTTTGATAATATAAGAAACTTTTTGTACAAAATCGTGAAATACTATCAAGATTTCAACAATATAAACGACTTCTATTGTCATTGTGATCGCTGTGATGGATACCACAAAAACTACAGGCAACCAACTCGATCAAAGAGGCCATTCCTTTGTCCATTTTAGGTTGCGATGGTGTCAAATTGAGGTTGTAAATCTCTCCCTTTTTTCTTGAATCAGGTTTTGTTTGACATTTTCTGGATATACTTTCGTATTACTTTTGGGGTTCGGAAATTTTGATTTATTTAAAAGTTTTGCTTGAGAACGGTGAGTCGGTGGCTGAGTGGTTAAGACGTACGGTATTCAATAGTCGGATCACGGTTCGATCCTGGTCACGTACCAATGGGTTTTTTCGACTTTTTTGCTCGATCTTAATAATGGCGATACATCGAACGTCCAACTATAATACTACAAAAGTAATCCGCTGTAGCATATATCTATCTCTAATAGTAATTTTAAGCGTATGTATAGATACCTAGGTATTCAAATTGTAGTAAACCCATATTGAACATGGTTAGCTAGCATATTTATAACAATAGAGTGTACCTATCCCAAAACCAATATAACTAAACGTCCGTGGGGTTCAATTATAAAAAAATATTTAAAATATACCCACGACTGATCATCTCCTCTGGTCACAAGAGGGTTGGCTATTTCCTCGCTCAACAAATCAGTACCTTAATTCAGCGGGGAAATGAATCCAGTAGTCTTCCCACTGGTTTATATAGTCATATTAAATTTTAAGAATAATATCTAATGAAAATCTATATATATAATAGAAAGTCAGTTAGTTACACCATAAATGATCATCTAGAAATAAATAAATTAATTAATAAATAAATAACTAAAGAACGGCTGTACCGATTTGGCTGAAAATTGGTGGGGAGGTAGCTTATAGAGCCAGGAGACAGACATAGGATAGTAGCGGTTGGAGTAGGGGTAGCTAAAATTATAATTGTGATTATGTGGCGTCATCTTGATTTTTTACATATGTACTAAAATGTATTTGCAAACGTCAATAGATGGCGCTGTATTATACTTTTCTTATCTATATATATAAAAGAAAGTCGTGTTAGTTACACCATTTATAACTGAAGAACGGATTTGGCTGAAAATTGGTGGGGAGGTAGCTAATAGAGCCAGGAGACGGACATAGGATAGTAGCGGTAGTGGTAGGGGTTGGAGTAGGGGTAGCTAAAATTATAATTGTGAATATGTGGCGTCATCTTGATATTTTACATATGTACTAAAATGTATTTGCAAACGTCAATAGATGGCGCTGTATTATACTTTTCTTATCTATATATATAAAAGAAAGTCGTGTTAGTTACACCATTTATAACTGAAGAACGGATTTGGCTGAAAATTGGTGGGGAGGTAGCTTAGAGCCAGGAGACAGACATAGGATAGTAGCGGTAGTGGTAGGGGTTGGAGTAGGGTTAGCTAAAATTATAATTGTGAATATGTGGCGTCATCTTGATTTTTTACATATGTACTAAAATGTATTTGCAAACGTCAATAGATGGCGCTGTATTATACTTTTCTTATCTATATATATAAAAGAAAGTCGTGTTAGTTACACCATTTATAACTGAAGAACGGATTTGGCGGTAGCGGTATTTTGCGTGATTTTAATGTTGTCCAGTCTCATCGATTTCTATGTTCTTGATGTTCTTTAGTTTTCATGAACGGAGCCAAAGGTGGACTGTAATGACGTATAAAATGTATCAATTTATTTGAAAATTTAGTCTTCTACGCTTCTTAAGGATCCTTGGCAGTCGGCCATCTTACTTCTGTCAAAAATATGGCAAATGTCAATTAATCCAAGAAAAATGAGTTTATTTATAAAACATTTTCAACTTAAATTGCTGATAGTTTTAAATGGGTTTCAGCCATACTTTTATTATTTAGGGTTCTAAATAGCCGTAGTTTTTAAAACAAACATTGCTATTGCGTTTTAAAAACTATGACTATTTAAAACTTTTAATATATGGCTTAATCAAATTTAAAATTGTAACTATCAGCAATATGAGTTGAAAATGTTACATAAATAAACTCATTTTTCTAGGCTTAATTGAGATTTGCCGTATTTTTTGACAGAAGTAAGATGGCTGACTGCCAAGGACCCTTAACAAATAATAGAAAAATATTTTAGAATATTTTAAAGCAACCCCTAATTAGGAATGCAAAGAGGTGTTAAAGTTTGTAAATTACATAAACACAATTATATATATTCTATAGATATAGGCGGTATGTAATGTTCTTTAAATAGATAAATAATCCTAATTATTCTACACGGGCGAAGTCGCGGGCAACAGCTACTTCTCTATAAACATTATATCCTCACTTTCCTCGATCCATGCATACTTCTTTCGTAAATCATTTATACATAGCATCAGTAATTCTCTCTATTCATAGTGCTACGAACAAAGAGACTCAATGCTACGAACTTGATATTTTAAGTACTTATACATTTTTTTAGATAGTTTTATAACCTTACCCCTAGGTCAGCGTTTCCCAACACTTTCAAGCATTTTTGTTACTTTCTAAATAAACAATCAGTATTAACTGGTATAATTTTTATTAATACTTTTTACCCCTCAAAATTTATTATTTTTTAATGTGAAGGTTGGTGTTGCTTTTTTGCAACTAAATCTGCAATATTGGGATTGATATTATTACTGAATTAGTTCGTTTATTATTTGTATGCTACGCGTTCGCAGGAAACCTTCAGTGGGATCTATTTATTTCATTTACCTCTTAAGGTGGCCACACATTCGTCCAATCCCCAGCCGTTCGCCGTACGGTCCACCGAAACCGACCATAGACTCGTCCAATTCTCCGTTTTCAAATCGTTGTATTTGTGGTGGTAGTGGTAGTGGTAGTGGTACGGACGAAGGAAAGTAAATAGCAGGCAAGCCAACGTCTGGCCAGGACAACGTCTGCCGGGCCCGCTAGTAGATAATAAAATATATGTACCTACCTATTTTTTGCAATGTTTTGCATAGAATATTGCAAGCTTTGAGTACCTACATATCAACTTAAGATATGACTAAGAAGTTAAAGTAGTTCGAAAACATATTTTCCACAAAAAAAGTTGGTGAAAACTCAATCTTACTTCAATCCAATATGTACAGAAGAAGGCTGTTTTATTCGATGAACGGTTTCAAAGAACTTTTCTTTTTGCTTATGCGTCTTAGCGTAGTATAAAAAACTTTGAAAATCATATTTTCTTGGAAATTGGATTCTATACAAGCATGACACTCATTTTATATTTTTACAAAGGTTTACCAGCGGCTTTGTCTGCATGGATTTAGAAATTTTACCAATGGAGGGCGTCTGTGCAAATGAATGGGTTCGTACCAAAAATGGTGATAGAAATCCTATTGGTTTCACTAATGTCTGTTAAACTTTGAAATGTGCGTCGGTGGCCGAGTGGTTAAGACGTCTGGTGCTTAACTAGGCAGACCACGGGTTCGATCCCGGATCCCGGCCATGTACCAGAGGCTTTTCCATCTAAGTATACCTCAACAGAACTGACCACTCGTTATATATGGCCACAGTATACCTCACAGGCCTCACAAATACCATCGACTAAATGAAGGAGACTTGGTCTTTCGCTGGGTACCCTGGAGCCGTAACACTGTTTCGGGAGCTGTAAAGCAACCCGTGAAGAAAGAAAAAAAAATTAAATTGATACTTAATTTTAAAATGAAATTTTTAGGGATTATAATATAAACCTTCAGGTGAGTAAAGGTTTAATATGAACAACTCACTAAATATGGACATTGTCTATGGCCACGTCACATGGTTTAAAAGGCCGTGATGGTGTGTTGTCTTGATAAGCAATATTTATATCTTCGGCTATATCATATCTATACAAAATTATAAAAAATTAAAGATTTTTTTTGGGTTCAATTTATATAGTTATGACAAAATTTATTTATTATTTAGTAATGTTAAAAGCTATAGTTATTAAAATGATCTTAAATACTAAATTACAAATATAATATAAAATAAAATAACAATTAAAAAATATAATGTAAATCGCTATCTACTTGGAGAGTACCCAACAGACTGGTTTCATTGCCTCGTTGGATGGCAATGCTTATTTGACCGAAGTACCTAAGAGCCAGCCCGTTGGTCATGTGAGCTTTTTATAAGTAATTTACTAATATCTATAAACATTTGGCCATTTCAGCAGATAAAGATTGTAAATTTGTAAGTTTGGATGTAGGGGGTAATCTCTAAAATTACTGATCCGTTTCTGAAAATCCTTTCACTAATAGGCAGCTACATTATCCTTGAGTGTTATATGCTATATTTCATTTTATTCGAATATATTCACGGACGAGATCGGGGGTGGAAAGCTGCACGGAATAGGAGTTTGATAGTATGAATTTGTCAGAGAAATGGTGTATGAACTAAACTCTTTCAGACATTAAAACATGTCTAGCAGGATCGATGTCTATTCGATGACAGTAGCGTTTTATTATAGTTTAGAAGTAGATACAGAATAAAGAAGTTTTCGCCAACAGAAAAAAACTACACAAAGATTTTCTTATGAAAATAAAACAGGCAACAGTTAGTATGTAGGTATACATACAAATATGTTGAATAAACGATAAATCTTTTTCTCGTCCAATAATGCAATGAATCAGCTATTCTTAGTAAACCTTTCCACATGTCTACATTTTCGTTATGTGATATTTTGCTTCAAATATTACGCGTAGCTATGAATTGATATATCAAAGTGTAAGCGTAATTTCTTTTTTACAGAAATTTCATTTCTAAATATTTTTAAGAAGTTTTATATGTTAATAAAATTGGGAAGTGAAATCAAATTATAACAGTAGCCGAACCGTAGTCGCCTGCTGTTACATTTTGATTTTTAGTAAGTGAAAGCCGAGTGATACATTAAAAGCGAGCTCAAGGTATTGCAAAATTGTATTAAAGGCAATTCTCTCGTATAATTCTTGTAACGAACGGTCCGCCTAGATCATATGACGGCCGGAATGGGAAATTTTCGGTGCGATGCCGAATCAATGTGTGGCCTACTTTAGACCTGATGTTCAGCTCTGACAGTGTGGACACATTTGTGCGACGTGCAATCAAAATTTATTTGTATCTAGCGGACCCGGCAGACGTTGTCCTGCCCAAACGTTGGCTTGCCTGCTATTTACTTTCCTTCGTCCGTGAAAAACAACTACCACTACCACTACCTCTATTATATTGTGTATTAATTACGAAAATAATGGTACAGTATTATCCATACAGCAAATGCATTTAGACAAAATATTGTATCCACATATTATGAACACAAGGCAGCGTCTCGCGACCTTTGTCTATTTTCTCGATACGGTCACGGACAGACAGAACTGTAGGGAGAGATCCAGTTAGGTACTAATTGGTTCTACATATTTTATTTAACACGTCAACAACTTCAGGGTACTTTCTAGGCCCCTGAATAGCACAATTGATTTAGAGTATGTTTACGCGTGAGGCTCGGATTTTTTCCCTTTATTCCAAATTTATTGTTATTATATCTGATTGACTGTATTTTTATTTGAGTTACTAACATTGTAAATACAAAAGTGTGTATGTCTTTCTTTCAAAAGGGGGCAAAGCAATGAATCGATGTGATTTTATGCACAGAAATGCAGCTTAGCGGCAAAAGCTATTCAATATCTATGTTTCAAATATTTAGTTTTAGATTTAAGGCTTGTTTAACTCTACCAGTAACTTATACTTGTAGGAAAAAATGGAAGAAGAAAGGAAATGCTGGCAGAGGACAACTTTGTACTTTTATTGAACACATAAAAAAATATTGATGAACGCAATATTAAAAGTACACACAATCGCCGAGCATGTATGAAAGGTATGATGAATATTAAAGAAGTGAAAGAGATGTCAGGATCGTAGCAAATGGTAATCGATTGTCCTTGCTTATCCCTCTTGGGATAAAAAGCGTGATGATAGATAAAACAGAAGACAGTTTAAAGCAATGATTGAAAACTTCAATTATATTATTAAATCGTTTCAATTTTGTTAATTAGCTAAAGATAAATTATTTGACGACACCCTGAGGCCCCTCAAAAGCAAAGTTAGCACATTTAGATGAATTAATTACTTAAGTGTTAAAGTTCACTCATTTAAAATTCAGAAAGAAATTTACATTTTAACAAAAACATTTAACAATTAACAGAGATTTTTTCCTTTTGTGGTCCTTCTCGTTTCATTCTTTTTCTTTTACGTTTGTTAGGTTATTTACAAACGCAACGGTTGAACTAATTTGCATAAACTTTTGAACTGTGTAAAAGACTATACTTAAAATATGTTGGCTATGAGATAGGTATAAGTTATACTTCTAACGTACCTATATTGTCTTAGATCTACAGCACTTTTCATACCAACAATATTTTTATTACGGAAAGTACCTGTAAAAACTAATTACTTACTGATATTGTGAAAACAGTCAGTTTTATTTCTGATGAACATGATTGTTTTAAGGAGATGCCTGATAACTTTTGTCCCATTACATGCTCCACGACTTCTTAAATACGCTATAACTGTATGTCTTAGTTTCGAATTTGAAATAGCTATCGAAAGATATATTTGCCACAGTATGATTTTTTTAAATATGAAAATCAGTTACTCTTTAAGTTTTATGAAGCCCTGAAAGTGATGACTTTCATGCGTATTTTCAATCGATTTTGCGACTCGAGTTCTCTATATTTACTAATTTACCATTTTCTAATTTTTTGTGAAATGTTTCTAATTATGTTTCTGGTATGTGAATAAGATTCACATCTATCTTATCTTAATATCCTTTGTTATTTTATCGATTCTTTTTGCAGTGTATCTCTCTAACTATTTAAAGAGATGTTAGATTAAAATAAAAGGAATCCTTCGGTCATAGTGATTAATTTGTACCCGATTGGACATCATATTTAAATTTTTGGACAAATGTCTATTTTGCCTTTAGTCTTTGTCACTTGACATTATTTCAACAAAGTCTGGTAAACTACAGGAATAAACTTACTTAGCAGCTTAAGTTTGTGTCAATAAACGTTCCTAAAGTTAAGAACCTATCAATTCGTATTTGCTTCTCTCGCCAATAATTTACGAAGACACTTTCATCCTTTATCAAGTACATCGTAGTAAACCTATTTCCGTAAGACAAGTTGAGTTCATTGTTATTTTTCCGTAACTTAATCTCGTAAGTGGGCGCTAAAAGGGGCTAAAAGTGTAAACAAAATGGCTTTAGACACTTTGCTACTTTTCCCTTGGCCCGTACTTAAAGTTTGAAGCTTGCTATAATAAATTTGAAAACATTTTATCACTGCCTATCTGCTCATAATTTTGTCCATAACTAAGTACCAAATTTAGCCGTTTGCTGTTGGATCTGATTTTCTCTAAGAAGGTTTATAAATTGCTCCCGTTTTCTAGCTGTCATGGTATATTTCATTAGAGGTACTAAAGTTTTCACACTTTCTTTTTAAAGTATAAATAGTATTTATATATTACAATAAATTATTTTTAAAATGTAACAATTGTGTCAATAAATAAATCCAAAAACAATAATTGTCTGTCTCAAATTGCACAACCGATTTTAAAAGAGTATTATCTGAAAAATAAAAACAAAATGATCGAGAGAAGATAGCGCCATTCTCTCTGCCTACCCATTTAGGAAATAGACGTGAAGGTAAAGTTAATTGGTTATTTGACATCATGCTACAGTTACAGAGCAGAGGAAATAAAAATACTTAACTTTTTTTTCGATATGGGGCTTGAAGTAGGAACTGAGTGCTTCGTAGGTAGGAAAACTTCACGTAGATCGTGTTCTCTGTTCTTATAATCCTGTACGAGATGTGGAGTTGCGGATTACCCGTGTTGGGATACAGTCAAACGCTTACATAAATGCGAAGTAGATGAAGTTAATATATTATGGTAAAATTTGTAAATAAAAATCACATAGGTATTTGGTGTCCAGGAAACCAGGCTATGTACCAATGGGATTTTATAATACGACAAGGTACAGTAAGAGGCTTTTCGATCTCAAACCTCTACAAATAAAAAGTAAGTAGCACATAGAAATAAATAAAACATTAGAATATTGCGTTCAGTCTCTCTAGGGAACATTTTGTAATAGTTGCGTCGCATAATAACATTTTTTTTATAGAGAAGACGACATGTGACCTTGCCACCGCCTGATTGTTAAGCATAGGTGGCTGGTTCATGAATGCGCGCGACTGGCAGATCGTAATACAGTCCGCCAGTCGCGCCCACTATGCCGGCCCGTAGAGATGCTTTTTCACGCTTCGCTTAAAGGACCCAAGGTTGTAGAAAGGAAGAAAGACCGACGCCGGAAGTTCATTCCACTTTTTGGCTGTACGACACAGGAACGAGTCACTGAATTTTTTCGTTCGTATATACATAACTTTCATTCAGCTGACATTCTAGGTGTATGACTTTTGTCACACCCTGTCTTCTATATTTAGGACGTGCCTAGGGTGAAAGTAAAAGCAAGCCCTTGGTTCAGATTCTAATAATATTGGCTGACTGGGGTCCACTTATTCTATACAGGATAGCGGTTGTCACACTAACTCCGCGTCCGTCTGTCTGTCTGTGCCCAATTCAGGCAAAACATACTGAACGGATTTTATTGTAGTTTTCATTATTAGATAGATTAATTCACCGGGAAGGTTTACAAGTATTAAACATAAACCAATCTTGTTTAAGACCTGAACATTAACCGTATAAGTGAATCAAGTCGTGGAAAAAGTTAGCCCCAGCGAGTTTTCATTGCGTATGTTGTCTAATCCGTCAGATATAGAACAAAATGATGTAGGAAAGAATTGTGTAGAATAAAATGATTACAAAAAGTCTACAGTCGGGTATATATCTACCTCTAATAGATAAGTAGTTATAAACGTATTTATGTAGATATTTAAATTGTTGTTAACCCATATTGTCTATATAATATTTGACTATGTATTAAAAAAATGGCAGAAACAATACGGGAAAAGCCGTGGGTTGGATCTACAAGTACTACTCTATAATAAGTTCAAAATAGTCGGTTCAATATGTTTAGCTAAATCAAAGAGAATTGGCTCTTTTGGGAACCAAACCCAAAACTTAAAGTTAGAAACCTTACACCTCGTAAATAACTCAGTTCCCTTTATAAATCAAATAATATAAACCGATTCGGGATTTAAAGGAACAAAAATGATTGGCACAAAGAAATAACCCAAAATCCCGTGGGCTTGGACCTAGAATTATTACATCGCCTTTTCGATAAAGTTTGAAGTTTCCCTATTGAGTTACTGAATATATTTCAACGTCATGTTTTGAAGGATTTATTTGAAACTGATGTAACTGGCTCCGTAGGGGTGTGGGTTGGTATTTGTGTGGTAGAGCGCTCGAGCATTTTATCTCACATGTTTTTTTCTAACGTTATTAATTTGGGACAAAAACTCTAAGAACAGTATATTTGGATCTAAAAGTACATATTTTTTAGAGTCTATAAAACAAATAGCGATGGACTTGAAGACCCGGGTTTAGTGAGGCTTTACCTAACAAGTGGCCTGGTTGAGATATATTTAAGTGGAATGTCCTCTAAGTGTTGTTGGATGAATTCTTTAATTATATAAATCCATTCGGTCAGGATAGATCCGAAGAAAGGTAGATCTTTCTTGCTTGGTAGATTGTAGAGCAGACTTCTGATAAAAATCGATACATTTTAAGAAGTGACAAGTCTTCAGGTTAAATAACTGCAGCGACATTGACACTCTGTTTAATTTGCCAAATTTAGATAATTCGCCAAAGGTGGATAGTATTCAACTCGCAAAGAACAAATATGGACAATATTATTTTCTGTTTTATATATTACTTGCTTTTGCCCGCGACTTCGTTCGCGTAGAATTAGGATTAATGAAAATTTATGTAAATACGCAGAGATTTCCCTTATTTTATCTTTTACCCCCGTAAATTCCCCGTCAGTCAGAAGTTCAAAAAAGTATAAATTCGGTAACTATAAATTAATATCACACGCAGGTAATACGATTTCCCTATACAAACTTCTAAACCCCGTCGCACCCCTCCTTAAGGGTTGTTTTTAAAAATCCAATAATACGTATTTTATTATTTGTTATGAAGAATATTTGAACCAAGAAGAAATAAGATTTTCTATACAAACGTATTTACCCCATTTGACCCCCCTAGGGGTTGAATATCGAAATGTCCTTCCTTGTCTACATAATAGAGGGAACATCTGTGCAAAATGTCAGCTTTATGAGTCAGTGAATGAATGAATGAATCGGAACTTCTCTTTTTATATAATATAGATAGATTATTATAGGAATGTAAAATTCAGTCACGATAATAAAGTAAAAGTTCAAAAACTGAATAATAATAATCTTCGCTTTTTACTTTGATAAAAAGAAAGACCGAAGAAATTCTAGTGAAAAAGTACGTCATTGTATGAAAATGTTTATCCTCTCCGGAGAAAATTTAATTTGAAAAACAGCAATTTTCCCTCAGCTTTTATTGAATTTTGAAAATTGAGTTTGAGTCAATCGAAAACCCAGAAATCTGCGATTTTTGAGATCTAGGTACCTATACAAATATTTTGTCAAAATTAAATTCTGAAATACAAATTTTAATGGAAAAATTACTATGAAATATCACAATTAAAGTTCAATTCCAATAAACAGAAATGGTAATAACATAGGTGTTTTCTATTTTTTTATTTTTTTATTTCCTGAGTCAGCTACAGTTCCAGGGTACCAGTTTAGCCGATGGTATTTGTGAGGCTATACCTAACGAGTGGCTAGTTCTGTTGAGGTATATTTTAGATGGAAAAGCCTCTAATTGTGGTTTGTCGGATTATGTACATAAGTTTTTAATAAAAAAAAACCCATTGGTACATGGCTGGGACCCAGGATCGAACCTATGGTCTGCCTAGTTAATACCAGACATTTATTGTGATAAACCCAACTATATTGACAGTTTAAAGGGCAATATTGACTTTCTAAACATAGTTTTCCATTCAGAAACTTCCAAGTCCCGCACTCTTCGTTGAAAAGACCTTCACGTGACATACATACAATAATATTGGCCGAGTTTTCTTTACGTTAAAAGGCTGGAGAATCTTAATCCGACAAAGTATTAGGACAAAGACTTAGGTATTTCTTGGTAGCTTTGAAAAGGAGAGAAAACGTATTTTAGGGCTTTCACAGTATTTTTTTTATAAAAAACTTCGTAACCTATAATACAAGATGATCAGAATATTTTTATGTATGAAAAATATAAGTATTTTATACAAGTTTTTGATACATTTAAAACACTTAACATAACTTTTGGATCAGACAGGATTTTGTGTTAGTGTTGTTCCCCACTTTTCACATGTAGTTAATATAATAAATAAAATATAAACAATAAAAATAAGAAAGCCTTTTATTTCCATTTTGAATATTATTATCAGATTTTGAATTTTGAATTAAAAAATTTGAATTTTATATGTTAAATTTTTATACACCTAGGTCGTCCTCAGTCACCATTTCCTTTCACTTCAGCCGTATAAACATTTTTAGGTAATCTTTCATCCCTTATTCTTTCAATGTGTCCAAACCAGCGTAAACTAGTTTTCTTCATTTTAGTCACAACATCACCTTTCACTCCGCATTCTTCTCTAATGACATCATTCCGGATGAGGTAAATACGCTTTATATCACACATTCCACACACAATTGCCGAGCATGTATGAAAGGTATGATGAATATAAAAGAAGCGAAAGAGGTATGTCAGGATCGTTACAAATGGCATTCGATGTTTCTGCCTACCCCTCTTGGGATAAAAAGCGTGATGATAGATATATAGATAGATTCTATTTACATGGAACCCTGGAATGTAGCTTCATAACCGTGAAATAATTTTCAGATCGCTCACATATTTCAATATATCACTTCTTCATAAATATTAGTAGGTATATACCTAATAATAAAATTCTTATGTTTAGTTTATTGGTAGATACTCCTATAACAAATAATATTGAAACCAATAATCTTGAACGACCAATTGGGTATCAATATCAATAATCCTGGATCACGTTCCACAAGTAGGTACCTATTTATGTTTCTCATACCAATAATATTATGTAAGTTTATACATTATTATAAAACAAAGTCCTTCGACGCGTCTGTCTGTCTGTTTGGCTGTCTGTAACCTTTTCATGCAAAAACTACTGAACGGGTTTTGTTGTGGTTTTATTACTATTAGGTTGTTTCACCTAGAAGGTTTACGAGTATTAAACATGGAGCTATCCACTCTTATTAATAAACTCGAAGTAGCGACATAGTAACTAAACTGTGTTTCGTCTCCGTCTATCATAATGAATTGCAGATTTGTTAGACGGAGACGAAGTACAGTTTAGTTACTACGTCGCTACTTCCAGTTTATTAATAAGAGTGATCGAGTTTAGTAGCTGAGCATTAACAGTATAAGTGAATAAAATCTGGGAAAAGCTAGCCCCAGCGAGTTTTCATAGCATATGCTGTCTAATTTAATTAATTAACCAAATGATAATCATCTACAATAAAGTCTACGATATCTGCAATAACTAAGTTGATTTAAGAGTATCTACGTAGGTATTCAAACTGTAATAAATCCATATTGTACCCGTGCGAAGCCCAAGCATTGTGCTAGTGTTATATAATATAATATTTTTGCTAAATTAATTCACTCATTCCTGAATTTAAATAAAGATACAATATAAAGGGGCGGGGAAGGGTTACCTAATATTTCAACTACTTGAAACCCCAACTTTACATGAGTAGAATACATATTTTCAGTAAGAAAATAAATTTAAACATGAATTTGGTCATAAATATGGTGAGAGTGCTTTGATACCAATTATTTGAGAACAAAACAGGACCTTTGTTCCACAATGACCTCTATTTGTCACGGTGGAGATAACATCATTTACAATTCAAATGAATTCTGACCATTCTACTGCTGCAGAGACGTGCAGAGTAAATACACATCATCACGGTGTTTTGCGGTGTGGCCAGTTAGTAACAATGTTCCCATTTAGTGAGTTAAATATAAAACAGAATATAGTTCAATAATAATTATTGAAAACTACAAATTTGTGCCGTTTGGTGTAGAAACTCTAGGTCAGTGGTGTTCAAATTCCAAAAAGTTTATTAAAGATAGTATCCCCTCGACAAGAGGGCTGGCTCCTTCCTCGTACAACGAATCGGCTGTATTCTTGCCACTATTTCATTTACCTTGGACCTTTAATTGGACCTGGTTTATTTAGTTATATTTAATGTTTAGATTAGATTTAAGGTTTTTATATTTTTATGAGTATTAAAAAATCAGAATAGATAGTAGAAATGAAGCTAGAGCTGTTATTTTTTGGGTTCGTAGTCAAACGATGAAACGGAGGCATTATAATTTCGTCATATCCGCCTGTCCGTCCATCCATGTCACCATCATATTATACCATCGATTCTGATGATATTCCCCAGAAAGTTGTTGCCCATGTTTTTTTTATAACTTCAAGAGCAATTTTATACTTAGTTTTTTGATGTAAATAGGTACTTACATATTTTTTTATTATTACTTTATTTATTTATACTATTTATATGTACTAATAATAAAACTTTAGAGTTTTTTGTTAGTTGGTTTAAAGTTTGTATGCGCTTATCTCTGGAACTACCTGTCGGGCTATTCGGGAAAAATATTTTTTGCATTTTTGCAAAGGGTTGAAATGGGGTGAAACGTTGTATTCCTAATACAGCAGTACGGAATCCTCTACGCTAGAGTCGTACTAACTTAGCAAACTTATTCTTTGTTCCTTGGTCCATTCCCTTTCAAATAAAATAATAGAAATAATATAAAACTTCGGATTTTAGCTTGACGCCATTTTATGTACTCTCTATTCACGTCATGAAATCTCGCAATGAATACAAAACGCATCTCAACTGAGATTTAGTACTATACGTGGGACGATTGCTAACACTACCTCTTGTAACGGAATATTGACAAATAGTTTGTATTTTTTGTTTGAAATATATGAGAGCTTTCCGTACCGCCTTCGCCAATGAATATTTTTGAAATGAGACATAAGATTTTGGGCAACCCGTGAAGAAATAAAAAAGCTACATAGGCTATGTTTCATTAAAATGAAGACAGGATTTTTAACTAAAATAGGTCGGGTATTTATTCGCATTTCAAATAAATCTACCTGTATTAGCTTGTATCATATACATTTTAAAATTCTTAGCAACTCATTTAGATACTGCAATGACCTTTATTGAAATCACATGCAGACAGTTCAACTGTATAAAAAGTTATAGCCGTACACAGTGTCCACTTTTGCTAGATGTACATATTGAACAGAACAGGTGGCAAGCTCGTTGCCGCAATGGATGTGTCACTTCTTTAACAGACGTAAATATTTGTTATTTTTAGAAGAATTGCAGATGCGTGCCGTCTTTACGAGCCGTCTGAAGCACGAGGAGTCGATAAAAGCACGAATTCTTAAAGAAAATTAGTGCTTAGAATTTTTGGCACGCGTAGGACATGAACCCGATACCTTCATATGCTATCGACTCCTATATTATTATAGGATGTTTACCGGTCTTTTAATAATTATAGACTGACTTAATGTAATGCTTAATTATCTATCTGGCAACGCAGCAAGTTATTAAATACGTGGCTAGATCCCATACAATTTCTAGTAAATTATTTGTACCGAGCATCCAACGTTCTGTTTAATAAAATGTAGACGCACTATAGAAAATGAAAGCCAAACAAAACACTCGTAGCACTCCGCTTGTCGGCTGGCCTCAACAGAGACTACTGGGGTATTGAATTCTGTGGTTTGTTTGAATAAGGCTAGGCTTGTTTCCTGATCTCGTCCGATGAAATTAAAAACAGTTATGTGTTTACTGTAGAAAGCATACAAAGGGAAATTGAATTTCACCGCAGCTTTTTTCCACCGAGGGTTCAGATAGGGTAATTGCTGAATTTGCTGAGCTTTTATTTGTATGGAATGCGTGTAGATTTTATTTGATATAGCTGTGGAATTTTGGGATATTTTGGTTAAAAATGTATTTTTTTAATCTCATGTGATGTATTTTTAGGGGTTCGTATTAAAACCGTTTAACAAATCATATCTTATGAAAACTTCTGACTCCGTAGGCCTACTAAAAATATATCTATGGATTAATATGTTAACGGATTACCTATTTTGGTAATCTATAAGTGATATTTAGCAATATTACTTGCGAAATAAATAAAATAAAATATGTATTTAGTGCTGTTAGCTTAGTGTTTATAGTGTTTTGTACATACATTTCAAATAATAAGTGCGTCGGTGGCCGAGTGGTTAAGACGTCTGGTATTAACTAGGCAGACCACGGGTTCGATCCCGGATCCCGGCCATTTTCAATTAAAAACTTATGTACATAATTCGACAAACCACACTTGGAGGCTGTTCCATCTAAATATGCCTCAACAGAAATGGCCACTTATATATATAGCCTCACAAACACCATCGGCTAAACGAGGGAGACATGGTTTTCCGCTGGGCACCCAGGAACCGTAACACGGTTTCGGAAGCTGTAAGAAAGAAGAAAGAAACTTCAAATAATACCCAAGGCTTATTTTATTTGTCAGCTATTTTTAACACTGATAAAGCATAATGCTTACTAGAAAGTTTTATGACCGCAAGCTATTAAGAGCAATTATGAGAGAAAGGGGTAGATTTGTATGTTATAAGTAGGTATATAAAACACCCATCTGTTCTTCGTTCTGTGATTTCTTAATAAAATACAAAAATAATTTATATTGAGGTTGAACCGTTTTAATGTCTTCTAATTATAATTATATAATATATTTTTTATACACACTACTTAATTTTAATTTAAATACACTTTAAATTGTAATCTCTGTTGCTAATCCTTTGATTAAATAAATTAATATATCAACTACAGACAAACAAAGTGAATTACGATGCTGTGCATGCGACTTACTGTCGGGAGCGTTTACATGTAACTGGCGTGCGCCGGAGCTTCATACCTGTATGGTCTAACCGCTACACTACTTCCCCCCTACGATCGAGAGAAAGATGAAAATAGCTATTTACTCTCAAATATTAATTTATCTTTATTTTATTTACAAAGAGGAAAAATACAGTAAGCTAAAATATATATTTTGCTTAGTATTGTTAATACTTTCATATTATAAAAGTGGAATTCATTAGAATTATGAAAAACAATGAACGCACCTTAAATATCTGTATGTCGAGCCGCTATAAAAGGTTCAAATAAATACTCTGAAAGAGGATTAGGCTCACAACCACTTAAATAGAATGGCGACTCAAGTTCAGTAAGTAATATAGATTATGTTACGTATATCTATAATTATGTGCTCTTTCTTTTTGAAATATTATTGACAAGAATTTATCTTTTTTTTACAGCTTCCGAAACCGTGTTACGGTTCCAGGGTACCCAGCGAAAGACCAAGTCTTTCTCGTTTAGCCGATGGTATTTGTGAGGCTACTATACCTAACGAGTGGCCAGTTTTGTTGAGGTATATTTAGATGGAAAGCCTCTAAGTGTGGTTTGTCGGATTATGTAAATAGGTTTTTAATTAAAAACTCATTCCGGAATCCAGGTTTGAATCTGTGGTCTGTCTAGTTAATACCAGACGTCTTAACCACTCGGCCACCTTTTGTTCACTTTTAACTAAACAAAATGTCTGTCTTTTGTTGGGAAAAGCACTTATTATTTTTTTGTAATTTTTACGTTATGTAGTGAATTTAAATATTTTGTAGAATTCTGAGTCATTCCACTGTGAGATGATCATATACAGGATCAGTTTATTTTTCCTGCTCCTCTCCTTTCTTCAAAATATATGTTTTCGTACACGATGTAGAAGCGAGAAACAAACACCAGTTCACATTCATTTGCATTAAGGGGTTAATTTTCTTGCCTGTAGCATTTGTCAAGTATCTGGACACGTACACAAAGGCAGCAGGTTGTCTGCTGTCGGCAAACCGGCGCGAATATGTCGCTGAAATAATCATAATTGTGCAGGACAATATACAGCACAACTTTTATTTTTCCAATATTAATTAAAAATGGC
Source organism: Nemapogon koenigi (assembly GCA_963924495.1). NCBI lineage: Eukaryota > Metazoa > Arthropoda > Insecta > Lepidoptera > Tineidae > Nemapogon > Nemapogon koenigi. Next base: position 11,483,250 of record OZ004634.1, read on the forward strand.
TATCTTCACTTTCGCGCCGACTAGCGACTCTCCGAATATGACAATGTGTACTGTACGTGTCCTATGGCTGGGGTTTCTCATAACAAATGTACTATTGAAGATTTGAATTTGGTTTTTTATTAACTGACTTCACAAATTAATGAAATTTTAAGAAAATATCTTATCTGTATTATATGATATTACAATTTTCAAGTTAACAAGCTCAGTTTTGTTTTAAGGATTTTTTTGTAGATTAAAGGCTGTTTTTACAAAACTTTTTTTTTTCATCATTAAACAATTCCTTAATCTTATTAAATATTTGATTTAGAAATTGTGTAACGTTTAATATCGACTCAAAAATTTGGTGAAAATGGCCATAAACTTTGTATTTCGTAAAAACAATTTACTATTTAAGTTGCAAACGTCAAAACAGATTTGTACTACAAAAGTTTGTAGTCAGTTGGGATTTTCTAAACAGAAGCATTGCCAATCAGACTTTTGTATCTAGTTTTTGAAACAAAGCACCGCACAGGGAAGCGCACTCTGTTCATGCGCTACATAGCTGAAAATCAATTTCAACTTTTATTGTAGTTGTTCGTTTCATGTATTTCTTTGATGTATTGTCTGTTTTATTATCTTGTAAAGTAAGAAAAAAGTCGACAATTGATTCAAAAGTATTCACTTTTGTTTTAGTGTGTTTACCCTATACATTTTGTATTATATTACTACATATTTTTAAAGAAAGTCCTGAGCTGCGTCTGTCTGTCTGTCTGTGACATTTTCGCGCAAAAACTACTGAACAGATTTTGCTGCGGTTTTAACTATTAGATAGATTAATTCACCGGGAAGGTTTACGAGTATTAAACATGGTCCTATAATATTTAGGAGCTGAGCATTAACTGTATTAGTGAATCAAGTCTGGGAATAAGTTAGGCCCAGCGACTTTTTATGGCATATGCTGTCTAATCCGTCAGAGATATAATAAAATGATGTAGGTAATAATTATGCAGAATTAAATGGATTACAAAAAATCTTCAGCAGCATATATCTCTAATAGGCAAATAGTTATAAGCGTATTTGTGTAGGTATTGAAATTGTTGTAAACCCATATTATACCCATGCGAAGCCAGAGGCGTGGTCGCCAGTATTCTTATATTACAAAGGAGTAAAATTTGTTTATCTACTCTTATAACGTAAAGTCTCTATTACAAAATCGAATTATACTTCATAATGATATGTTTTACATACACGCGTCTCTAATATGTCAAACTTCGATACTATTATAGTATTATAGTACCGAAGTTTTCATACAAAAACGATATCGTAATGTTTTTTTTAAATGCAGAAAGGGCAAAGGATATGTTTTATGCAGCCACATTAAACTCTATGAAAATATCGACACTGCCATGTGGGAGTCACTTGACAGTTAACGCGCATGCGCAGAAAGTAGGTAACCGCGATTTGCCGCCAATTTGTCGATTAAGAAAAATATATTGTTTCAATTCGTTTTGTACTATTGCATGGGATTAGATAAAGTAGTGTATGAACGGACACATAACTTGGAACTAAAACACTCGTGGATTCCACTTGTGTTTTAATTACCCCTATTATGATCCCGTATCATAAACTACTATTTTGAAACTGGGGAATATAGGGGGTAACAAAACACAGGTTTGAGTTTAAAAATCGACCGCATGCGGTTTTTAATAGTATCAAACGAGTGTTTTATTACCCAGTTATGTGCAATTTCATACAGTACTTTATCAAAAATAAGTAGATAAATAAAAAGAAAAACAATGTTCAAATCCCAAAAAATTATATAATGTTTTGTTTTTTTTTTGTTAATGTAGAAAGAGCAGAAGATTTGTCTTATACAGCCACCTTAAACTCTATGAAAATATCGACACGCGCATGTCCGAGTCACTTGACAGTTAACGCGCATGCGCAGTAGGTAGGTAACCGCGGTTTGCCGCTTGGTTCAATTTGTTTTGTAGTAATGCATGGGATTATTTCACTTGTGTTTTAATTACCCCTATTATGATCCCGTATCCCTATTATGATCCCGCATTACTTTGTTGAGTAACCTATACTTTAATGAACTTTATTTAATTATATAAAAAAAAACGAATTAATAATAATTTCTTGGTTTAATTTGTTTTGTACTATTGCATGGGATTGGATAAAGTAGTGTATGAACGGGCACATAACTTGGAATTAAAACACTCGTGGATGCTATTAAAAAATTCCACTTGTGTTTTAATTACCCCTATTATGATCCCGTATCATATACTACTATATTAGAGGTATGTTTGTAGTAAATTCTGAAACTATTAGACTTCAGTCAAAACATCTTACACGTCAAGATCTTCTTTATTAACATTACTTACATTTTCTATCAGAGTTTGTTTGTTTGTTTGAACGCGCTAATCTCTGGAACTACTAGTCGGATTAGAAATATTATTTTTGCATTTGATAGCCAAATTCTTGAGAAAGGTTATATACATAGGATATATAACATTACGCTAAGACTCAAAGGAGCGGAGCAGTAACCAGCGTTTTTTTCACATTTGAAACATTTTCACTTTGGTCAGTATAATTTTTGTAGTAAGAGAAAAACCAACATGACTTTTACATCTTACGACGTGGCCAGAGACACTATTTACTGACTTATTGTCTTTCTTGGTTTCAATGAGTAGAACGGGAACTTTAACATTATTGATATGTAGTCAACGAATGACTTTTATTTATTCTAATAAGGAAAAAAGTTCGTACGAAGACCACTCTGGGATATTGGCATTTATTCGCATCGAGATGGGAATACTGTGTATCTACCGTTGACTAAAATTTTCTCGTCGCTTGCAGTTTGTTCCCACTTTATTGCTTTTGCGGGGAAATGCAAATAGTTTGAAGTTGAATCTTGGGAGTTTGGAAAGGTGTAATATCAAAAGCTTTTGATCGTCTACGGCTGTACCCGTGTAACTTGGTAGACGTCTTTGGCATAATTATCTCAAGGACTTTTTATTATTTATTATTTAATAATTTCCATCAAGATTTATGATTTTCTATGAATGAGTGATTGTAAGTTTATTGTAATAAAATAATAAAAAATAAAGTCGATTTGTTTGACGATTAACCCGTGACACTTTTTGTAAAATATGAGTTGTTTATTATTCAATGAAACACTTTTAGGCTACATTTTTAGTTAAGTTTCCAGTTAATAAATAAAAAGTAATAACAACTATTTATTCGCCCCCAAAATGGCGCCTTGGACATTTCTCTATACGAATCTCGTGCCATATCGTCATTTTTATCCTAATTAATATTTAAAAATGCGAAAGTATGTTTGTTTGTTCTTCTTCCAAGTCAAAATGGAACTCGCTGTGCATTTTTGCACATAGATAGTTGGAGGACCGCAAGTAACATATACTATTATCCCGGGAAAGTAATTAGTTATCTCGGGAAAAATGATTTTTTATAAACAACTTCTCCACGCAAGCGAAGCCTGTGCGAGTCGCTAGTTATTTCACAAATCCTAAATAGAAATTCTAGAGTACCTTTACAAATGTACCCAAGCGAGGCAGTAGACGACAAACTAAGCATTTTATATTTTCTAGAAGCATTACAGCTGAGTTATTTTGAATAGACATCTTGAATGCAAACCGGTAGACATGATCTTAACGACGTCCTTCCTGCAAAGCGTCCTTCTAACAAAAGGCTTATATCTAACGACTGTCTGTTGTCCACTTGTTCAATAATACCTCAAATACTCTATGAATAAACACATACGCCGAAAATATAGCCAAGAATACCAATTTGGGAATACTAATAAAATAAAATCATAAATTGCTTGGCCACATTACAAGCCACATCTGTATTCGAACGCCTAAACGGATAACTTATTTAAATATTATATATTTATATAATCACTCGTTAGGTATAACCTGATATTCTTTAGGCTTCCGCTGGGTACCCTGGAGACGATAACTGTTCTGAAGGTCGTAGGGAATCCTGTGATGTTAAAAAAATGTCTCAATGAAATAGACAAGTCCTCTTTTTTTTAAAAACCTAATCAAAATTGATACAGTAGTTTTAAAAAATATGCACATAAAATACGACGTCAAAAAGACTTATAGATAGAAGATAGTACTATGTCCATACGAAGTAAGAGCGTATCGCTAAGTGTAATCTAAAACTGCACTGGTTTATTGTCTCAGGCTAAGAGTGCTGCCTTACAGCTGCAGCTACAGGGTGAAGTATGAAGGTTGGCGAGGTTTACATTATGTGCACATAATTATATTAAAGAACTAGAAACTGCCCAGTGCTAATGGCTTTGTCCATAATATTTTTGGTAGGTTGTTGTTGATAGTTTCAACAAAATTAATTAAGACAAACATACAGACTTCTTCAATTTTATTTATTTGTATAGATTAAAAAATATTCCCTACTAATGTCCTCCCTTCACGTCAAAACATATCAACGGTTCAGATTTGCAAGAGGGTCGGATATAGTGACATTGTACTACTGTACTGGATATACTTTGGGATAAATTCCTGTGTTACCGACATTTTAAAATTCCACGGGCGAAGCTCCGTTTCCTAATCTAATATATTTAGTATAAATTAATCCAAAGTTAATCCAAATTAATTGTCTTCTTTATTGTTAAATCCATGGATTTCTTCAACAAAGTGTTGAGAATACAGAAGTTAATCTATTTTTTATTTTTAACTAGAAATAACAAGAAAAATATAATATCCCTTTCTCTTTTGAAATTTAATACTGACCCTTTTTTTAATTTCTGAAAATCTACAAAACCAATTTTTACCAAAACCAAAATTTGACCAATCTGGAAGTATCTCGTACTTTGTAATAAGAGTTTTCTAAATCGGTTTATAAATGACGGAGTTCTGAGGTAACAAACTAAAAAAAATAGAACCTACTGCTTTTTTAATGGCATTTGCGTATCGCAGTTCTCATATCTCACCCGGCAAGTAACACAAAGAATATTTTTATTTTTACATGTTTTCAAATTTTTTTCTATTATACTGATATTCTATACTCATTTGTGATGCTTCAGCGTGTTTCCCGCGAAAATAAACTTCAGACAAGCCGTGTCGGCCGCGCGTGAGCTGGCCTAACGAACCGACCTCCGTTTTCTTTTTGTAGAAAGTTGCTAAATTTGCAATAAGTCTTTTTTAATAAAAATACAAAAGCTTGTTTCGTCGACTACAAATAAGTAGCTTTTAATAGGCAGATAAAAATGCATCATCAAGACCTATAAATAGATAAAGAAGTCCAAAAAAATTTCTCGAATATGTTTTGGTTTTTTAGCTTGTTTAAAGATTAACCTTAATGCTCTAAAGGACAAACATGCTAAAATTAATGTGGGCAGCCAATAGCAATTATTTTGGGGTTTCAGCCCACCCTATCGAAATTCAAGCGTGATGTATGTATGTATTCTCATTTTATTAAAGGTCTAAATTACAATCTTACCGCTCTGTACTGACAAGCAGTCAGTGATTCATTGGGTCATTTTTCACTGTCACTATAATAGACTAGTTTATAGCGAAAATTTTGACTTTATCCTCAGGATTCTAACGGAAAAAAACATTTCGAATTATAAAACAAAGTCTCTCGCTACGTCCTTTAGTGCACAATTTGTCCCGTAACTACTAAATGGATTTTGTTCTCAAGGAATATTTTGATGTATGGAATTATAATTTTTTGTATAATAATTTCTATACACAATACAGGCTCGTAGAATACAGGGAGGAAATGCAGCCAGCATTCTTGCCACTTTTAAAAAATACTTAATTTTTAGCTAAATTAGTTTTTTTAATTCTAAATTAAATAGTAAATTGGAAATAACAATATTGTATAAGTTCGAAAATATAATAAATAAAGAGTAAAAAAATTTATATTCAGAATTCTAATCATTAGAAGCCAGTCCAAGAAGTTAGTAAAATGAAAAAAAATTCAAATAAAATAAAAGGTGTCGAGATAATATCTGAAAATATCGGACGGTTCGTTAACCATGTCACACGTTCGAAACGTGATTTGACTTAAAATGAACTCAACAATTTTGCATTTCCTTTTCGTATAAAATTCAAAATCGTGACATCCTTTACCTTATTACGAATAATATAAAAAAGCAGGGGTTTCTTATCTATCTATACTAATAATAAAGCGGTATTGAATTATTTTTTAAGGAAGATTATGGGGTGGAGCAGTAACTATTAACGCCGATGCAACCGCAGGGCATAGCTAGTGTAGGTACTTATAAAGTTGTGTCTGCTTCCCAAAATAGACAATACCCCTAGCTAGTTGCTCCGTCTAGGGTTGCTCGAGGGTACAAAAAACAGCAACCCTCCATATTAATATAATCATTACCCAGGGATCAAACTATCTCCATATATGTCATCAAAATCGATTCAGTGGTTTAGCCATGAAAACGTAAAAGACAGACAGGATTTTAAGTACCTATATTGCTTTTAATAAGCTAGTTTAATTTTTTTTATTCATATTAACTTTAATATAGATGTTGTCATTGATTAAAACAAACCAGCAGAAAGGAATTCATGCTAAGTTGGTTATTTTTACTTGTTCAGAAGAAATGACTTATGTTCAGTTTTAAATTGAGTCAAATTTTGAAAACTTATCAGTCTAAATTATTAGTAGGTTTCCACCCGAGGAAATTTTTGATTGGTTGAAGTTAATTGGAACTGCTCAGCTCCTTTAGGCCGTAGCGTGATGTTATAGAATCTAATAAACTTTCCAAATTATAAGGATATTTAACGAGACGTTCATTTTTGAAATCGAACTAGTTAACCCTATTTCAAATAACTTTAAGTATAAAATTTTATACTTTTTTCAACTTTTTATCAGTACCTATCATCTGTTTACTCGCTAAATGTGGTCATTGTTACCTGTGGTTCACTGCGGATTTCAGTCAATAAGTTTTATTTGGACTCTGAAAGTAAGGTTGTCAATGACAATGTTACAAATAATGTCTGCGATATGTCTAATTTGAGAAGTAAAAGTACTTTTGTTGTACCCACTTACCCTTATCAACAATTTATTGCTCCAGTTATTTTTCAACTTGAAAAAAGGTGTGTTGTGGACAGGTGCGTGTAGAATTGGGGATCCTTCATGAATATATGGAAACCTGAAACCTTTGTTCACATCGATGAACCGACATGAAAAATATGAGAGGCAAATGCTATGAGAAAATGCAATTTTATATGAAGATTTTTCATACTTTTATAGAACACTAGCTTTACGCCCCCGCCTTTGTCCGTGGATATATTCTAACAAAATAAAATGTAGCCCATAGCACTGTGAAATAAATTTGAGATATTTCCAGGATCCCATCATCAGATCCTATCCCGATGACCATGGAGCCACCTGTAAAGTAAACCCTTTCAAACAAAAAAAAAATCCAAATCCGTCCAGGCATTTGCATGTTTTATTCGTTAATTTACTTATCGCTTAATTACAATTAATAAATATTTTAAATTTTAAATATAATAAATATTTCGTCGTAGAATTCGAAGACGGTTGGTGCCAAATTAGGATACAAAACTAAGTAAATATCTAAGAAGATAAATATCTGTTCAATATTATATATGTTTGTATGTACTGATGATCGTAGGTTCCTAATGAATTGTCTAGAAGTTGTATAAAAATTACAGAATGCCTCAAGAACATTTTTTGCAAAAAAAAAATATCTTTTTTGAAAATATAAGGGTCGATTTAGCCCCGCTACCCTCCAGCCAGGTCTGCAGTTCTGTACTTAGGTATAACAGGAGAAGTATTTGAACTAGTTTTCATCGTGCCTCAAATACCTACTCAAAAATGTCTACCAGCTCTCGGACCATTATGGGGTGGAGCAGTAACTATTAACGCCGATGCAACCGCAGGGCATAGCTAGTGTAGGTACTTATAAAGTTGTGTCTGCTTCCCAAAATAGACAATACCCCTAAATAAATATTTTAAATTTTAAATATAATAAATATTTCGTCGTAGAATTCGAAGACGGTTGGTGCCAAATTAGGATACAAAACTAAGTAAATATCTAAGAAGATAAATATCTGTTCAATATTATATATGTTTGTATGTACTGATGATCGTAGGTTCCTAATGAATTGTCTAGATTAGTGAATTTGGGAACTAAGTTGTTTCTAATTTGGCACCAACCGTCTTCAAATTCTACGACGAAATATTTATTATTTCTTACTTTTCAGTGCAAATTTTTGAAGTTGGTGCACTTTTTTTTAAAAGGTTTATTTTTGATACATTCTCAGCCCTCGTTTAAACTTCCGTAAATTGTTTATTTGAAGATCCCAAAATCTTAATGATATGTTAATATTGTAATTAAGCGATAAGTAAATTAGGGCTATTTAGAACTCTTAATAATGAAAATATGACTTAATCCAATTTAAAATAAAAAGTACTTATCAGTTATTTGAGTTAAAAATGTTGTATTTTTATAAACTATTTTTTCCAGGATTATTTGAGATTTGCCATATTTTTGACAGAAGTAAGATGACCGACGGCCAAGCACCGATCGTAGAGTCGGTGTGCTAATAGCATAAATCCATTCAGAATATTCGGAGGATTACTTTAAAACCCTATCTTTTTCAATATGAAGAAATCGCAACGTGTATCAACCGTAAAATAAAATTTGTGCGTTTTACGAGAGATTTAATATTAAGCGAAAGGGGTGCTGAGATTCAGGTGTGAGCTGTTACTCGTTGACTTTATGTTATCTCATGCGTAAAACCTTCTTGAGACGAATGAATTTATTTTTACGATTCAGACTTTCGTTGGGATAATAATACATTACAAATACGCAACGTGTATATTCTGGAATATCAGAATTAAAGCTTTTGTCGTGAGAAAGTAATAGTGATATATACAATATTCTTATTATAACAAGCAAAACTGTATAATTAAAACTGCAAAAATCTCACTCTATATAGGATTTGTTGAAAGAAATTACGTGCCCTCTGAAGCACGTGAAGCCAATTAAAACACATATATAAAAATGAAACCCGTTTTCCGTTGTCACGACATAACATGAAAACTGCTGAACCGATTTGGCTGATTTTAGTCTTAAAATATTCCTAGATATCCAGGGAAGGTTTTAAAGGTGAGACAATTCGAATAATTGCCGAAAAACCCCTAAAAACAGCCCTTTTCTTTTTCCCATAATAACAGAGCATATATAAAAATGAAACCCGTTTTCCGTTGTCACGACATAACATGAAAACGGCTGAACCGATTTTAGTCTTAAAATATTCCTAGATATCCAGGGAAGGTTTTAAAGGTGAGACAATTCGAATAATTGCCGAAAAACCCCTAAAAACAGCCCTTTTCTTTTTCCCATAATAACAGAGTCAATTTGAACCTTATTGCTATTCAATAAAGTTAATTTTAAATTAAAAGCACTCATTGTTGTCTATGCAATGTAGATGTGTTCCTAATGTCACCGCACAAAGTTAAAATTCGCGTGCGTGTTGGAGAATCTAATGTCGCGTTCCGACACTCAACAAAAGTGATAATATCGCGAACGCGACCAAATTGAATAGTCACAAAATGTAATTTAAGTAATTTAATAGATCATTAGTAGTACTGATTTTCAGTTTGGTCGGCTTCGCGAAACTTAATTTTGCCTAGGAGTAGGGGTAGGAGTAGAGGTAGGAGTAGGGGTAGGTGTAGTGGTAGGGTAGGGTAGGGTAGGGTAGGGTAGGGGTAGGGGTAGGGGTAGGGGTAGGGGTAGGGGTAGGGGTAGGGGTAGGGTAGGGTAGGGGTAGGGGTAGGAGTAGGAGTAGGAGTAGGGGTAGGTGTAGGGGTAGGGTAGGGTAGGGTAGGGTAGGGTAGGGGTAGGGGTAGGGGGTAGGGTAGGGGTAGGGTAGGGGTAGGGGTAGGGGTAGGGGTAGGGTAGGGGTAGGGGTAGGGTAGGGGTAGGGGTAGTGCAGGCAAGCCAACGTTTGGGCAGGACAACGTCTGCCGAGTCCGCTAGTTCTTAAATAAAATTGGTGCTTAGCATATTTGGTGCGAACCGTCCTATAACACTGTTTTGTTTAAAAAAAATGTTCGGCTGAGTAAGTCTTCCGTTGCGTGCCCTGGGGCTGGCAACGGTACCCTGGAGCTGTAAGGCAAACCGTGAAGTCTTTTTTAAACAAAAATGTTGACTATAATGTTGCAGATCTCTAGAAATTAAATAAATTGTGTTATCGACGCTCTCTAAAGCTGCAGTCCCACGGATCGGGGCCGACATTCCGATGAGGCCTGCGATGGCCTGTAGTAACCCGTCCGATCTGTCGGGAGTCGGTAAGTTTAAAGGCGCGGAGTCGCTCAGCATATCAGTTGCATTACTTGCCATATCAGTTGGAGGCTTTACATACCTAACACTGGCGACTCGACCCGGCTTACTCCTTCGGTCTACTCCTGAGTAGGCATTTTTTATAAGATTCCCTAAGAATTTCCTGATGAAAGAAAGAAATTAGTATTGTATCCTAATCTCTATATATTATTTCTCAAAGGAGTTTTTTGTCGGTATCAAATATCTCCTGTAATACTGTATCAACGTTAAAATTTGATACGCCGTTTTGAAGATTATTCTTCATTCTAATAATTAAAAATAAACAAACAAATCAAAATTAAATGTTTCTTTTAAAATTAGAGTAATTTATTTATTTTGTGAAAGACGCCATCAGTTGAACTCATATTATATTATATTCTATTATTCCATTGTTTATTTAGTACCTATAGGTAATTAAAAGTGAATTTGAATATTTTAGTGAGCGTTAACCGAATACATTACAATGACGAAATTAATTTCCCAGCAGTCCGGTCCGTGTACAATAGTTTGCGAAATTAACTTGTGTTGACCTATTTGATAAACCCTAAATAATATATACATACATATATAATTATGACTATTTAATAGCAAAATTTTGTTAATATTGGGTCTGAAATAATGAACAGTAGATAAAATAACCTAAGCATTACAAAAAAAAAGCCTTTATTCATAAATGAAGCACTAATTGATGACTAGTTAAGCTTCTGAACCTGTGATTTTTTGATGTGTAACATCTTTCCTCTTGCTTTCCTGCAGTCTGTGGGAGTGATTTCGTGATAAGGTACGGAAGTGTATAAAAAGATTTGACCTATGAGCGCGTGCGATGGTAGAGTTGCCCGTTAGATGGTACCATACCATTTTACGAAAGGTGTGTGACGAGAAAGAGAAAGGGAAATAGAGAAGGAGAACGCATCAGCTGTGCGCTTAACCTACTGTGTTTTCAGGATATAATGTTAATGTAGCTTATTACCAAGGTGAGATGTCAGTTGTTACACATCATATGCGACTACTCTAAGGCTCACCTCGTTTTTTTATTTTGAAGACACCATAATAGTGGTTTTTCTAATGCTAGATTTTCTTAGACATTATGGTTTTGAATTATATTTTCCGCGTAGGAAGTTACTAATTCGCCAAGTTCCCTTTCTGTCCCCTTTCAATCTTTTCACTGGAAAAATCATTATTAGAGTATCCTTTCTCTGAACTCGATAAAATAAAACAAAGTAAAATTTAATTATATTGAATTAACTGAAAATGTTAATGAAGTATTGTAAATAAGTTTTAGAGTCAATAGAATACAAACAAACAAAGAACAAACAAAAACATTGTATTAGAAAAAGGCCACTTGTGTTTCAGCATTTAATTATTATAATGTTACACAAAATAATAAATAAGATATGGTTGAATAAACGTATATCGTATTTATGCATGCATCAGTGAGCAGAAAACCAATTATATGCACCTACAAATAATACGACACATGACTGGATTACTCTATGATTTCTTTATTTTCACATTAAAATTTATTAAATATGTATTTAATTCTTTATTTAATTATGTCCTTCTTTTTACCTTTTTAATACGTTCACATATTATTTTACTTATATTAGGTACATCTCGGTATATCTGGAGTAATATCGGCTAAAACATAAGCTACTGCTGTCCAGAAAGCTGTACATAAATCAAGTTCATCTGTATTTTCTACATCCATGGTATCACCTTCGCTATGATGAAACCAAAAATATCTCTCGTTATCGTTCAAAAGACCAGCAGCAGGTATACCCTTTGATGAAATAACTGTTATATCAGACCCAGGATAATCTTCTTCTACCAATTTAGTTGCATTAATAGATGAGAAAAGTTTCAAAACTTCTGCGACAATGCAACGTGCTTCTTGGCAGCCAGACATTGCTAATCCACGGGGTGTAAAAGTTCCTTCGTCTGACTCCATAATTATGTTTATATTATCACTTTCATTTCTATGCTTTTCTTCATAAGATCTGGCACCAACTAGTCCAAGTTCTTCGCCTGTCCAGAAAATTGATCTAACCGTCCTTTTCGGTCGAAGTTGTAATCTTTTTAGTATTACTGGGGCAGCCCAACTTATGAAGAAGCCACCTCCATCATCCATAGCACCCTGTCCGACATCCCAACTGTCTATATGTCCCGACACAATAACTAATTTCTCCGGTTTTTCTGAACCTTTTATGTCGATAAGAGTATTTCGTGATGTCTTTGTATCATAAGAGCTAGACATGTTTAAATGTAGTATAACTTTTTCACCTCGGTCGAATTTTCTTCTAATTAAATCGGCATCTTCGAGAGTAATTGCTGCTGTTGGTATTTTTGTTACGTTCTCCCCATATCTCTGCATACCCGTGTGGGGTGAATTTATTGAGAATGGAGCGATAGATTTTATTAAAGATGCCACGGCTCCTTTCTCAGCTGCTTTAGTCGCCCCTTGTGATCTATATACTACTGTGTTTCCATATGTGGTGTATTCAGGATCGTACAGAACTATTTTACCTTTTACTTTTTCGTAATCGGTAGTGGATAATTCTGTAAAGTTTCTTATAACAATAATTTCTGCTGTTATTCCTTCTGAAGGTGTACCCACACTGTAACCTAGGCCCAATAATGCCATTTTCTTAACTCGAGGCTCGATCATTGTTAAGGACTCTGATCCTCTTACCCAATGTGGTACCTTGAAATTCACAAAGTAGTTAGGTACTATCGAAAATATTGTTACAGTTTTAATATAAATATATTTTATTCGAGGGAAAATAGTATACGAAAATAAAATTTCCTGTAGATTTACTATGATCTTAATACAAGTTTTGATAACGTCAAGGAACGTTAAGGATTACAATAGTTTGTTTGTATTAGGAAGGAATATCTATGTTTAGTTTAAAATAAAAGAAAATAAGGCTCTTCAACCACGCTCGTTTAAAAGTACGCTATTTCTTATTAGAAATGTGTCTGTACCTTATAAAATCTCCAAATAATTTGTTAAGCACCTTACTAAGCTTAAATATAAGAAGATTATTAATTACCTCCACTTCTTCGGTAATAATATCATTAACATCTTCTTCTCGAGTAATATTGATCATGTAATCGATAGAATTCTCCAATACATCGCTACCAGACAATCTTGGCCCGAATTTGTCTACAAACTTCGATAACCTGTAAATTAATATATTGAGAATAATTAATTTGGGATATTTTCTTGTTACTCCGGAAATAATAATTTTTTACAAAAAAAGAGATACCTACTTAGTGTATGAATTTTACCTAAATTAATTTTAATTTATTATTAATATTCCAAACAATCGACAACACGGCACGAGCCGCATGAAGATATTAAAAAATCCAACGATCTTAATGAAAAAAAAGGAAACATTACAACAGAATTGATAAATTACAAGGTACTGTGGATAGCAGCCTACTTGGTTTGCAAAAAGATGCGCGTCGGTCGTCTAAAAAGAAACTTTAAGAAAAAGTGAAAAATAATGATTTTGTATTTATAAAACTTTTTGTACACTGTTGACGCGTATCGTTTTGTGAACAAGTATTAGATACGTTACCCACAGTCGTAGAATTTGAAGACGGTTGGTGCCAAATTAAAAACAACTTACTTCCCAAATTCATTAATCTAGACAATTCATTAGGAACCTACGATCATCAGTACAAACATATATAATATTGAACAGATATTTATCTTCTTAGATGTTTACTTAATTTTGTATCCTAATTTGGCACCAACCGTCTTCAAATTCTACGACGAAATATTTATTATTTCTTACTTTTCAGTGCAAATTTTGAAGGCGGCACACTTTTTTTTAAAAGTTATTTTTATAATATTAGTATAGATATTATTTTTAATTTCAGTGTTTTATTACAGTTTTTATTTAGAAAAAATATGAAATTCATTTATTTTATAAAAAATCTTAGTTCATTAGGTACAAAGTGTAGGTATTGTTATTCCAAACATTACTCAATTGAATTAATAAATATTTTTTTAAATTATACTCTAATCTAAACAGAACAGTTTATATAGGATACTCGCTAAATATGGGCATTGTTACCAGTATTTCTGGCCACATGCCATTTAATTGTTATATTAGTTTACTTACTCCCTATATATTCTTCCTTTGAAATCACCGTTTAAAACGAAATTAACAATTTTGTTTACATCTTCCTTATATAACTGTATTTCATCTATGACTTCCTTATGTAGTACACACTCTATACTTTCATATCTATTTACTGTAGATTTACTATTTACAAAAGTAAATAGTAATATATTTATAATAATTAACTTTAAAGTAACGTCCGTCATATCGAGAAATATATATACTTTTGATAACAAGGTTTCATCATTTCTATATGTGATGTTATAGCTAGAGAGCCAGTGGTGGTGTTGTAAGTTGTTGTGTTTTTTATAAGTATAGGGGTTCTTGGCAAATGCTAGAATTTATATAAGTATAATAAAATAAAGGTATTCATGAATATAAAAAACCGGCCAACTGCGAGTCGGACTCGCGCACGAAGGGTTCCGTACCATTATCTATAAAAAAGGCAAAAACTTTGATGTATGGGAGCCCCCTTAAATATTTATTTTATTCTGTTGTTTAGTATTTATTGTTATAGCGGCAACAGAAATACATCATCTGTGAAACTTTCAACTGTCTAACTATCACGGTTCATGAGATACAACCTGGTGACAGACGGACAGACAGATGGACGGACAGCGGAGTCTTAGTAATAGGGTTTCCGTTTTTTACAAAGTAGATTGCAAGAGCCTCTAAAGTTGCTTTTAAAAAAGTAAAAAAGTTTATTTCACCATTAGTAGTTGGAAAATTCATATCTCGCGAACAAACCACAAGAAAGTTGACAGGGTAACGATTTCACAATCAGGGAAGGTAAAACTATTAGATTAATAACTTTCAGCTTTTATCAAATATTTGCTTCCAATACTTCACTGCCTCTTAGGCTATTAGTAATAATTAGGATGAAAAGTCAACAAAATATCTTATCTCTTACATATTGAGTTCGTCGACTATTGTATATATGACAAGGCACAAAACAATTAGTGTTAGCAAATTAACCCGCTGTCAATTCTAACAGCTTTGATTAGTGGTGCAAGTCTTCACTGCCATTGAAAAGTACATAATTTACTAATATTATGAATGGAAAAGTGTGTTTGTTTGTCTTTTTCACGTCAAAACAGAGCAACGAATCGAGAGATTTGCTCAAAGATAGTTGAATGAGTGACATGGCTATTGGTGATACATTACTATGTCACAATACAATGATTTCCACGTGCAAAGCCGGGACGGGAAGTATAAAAATTCTATAAGTTTTTATCACTTAAAAATAAAAAAATAATAATTTTACAATTTATTTCTAGTTATAAAGGATGACTCTATGTAACTTTAATCCTTTGTTCAGCTTTTCAGTCCATTTTTAAATGATCCAGACATAGTAACCTACGTTACCTACGTAATTGTGATTAATATAAGTAAATAATATTATTTAATCCCAATGAGTCGCCTTTTAATAATATTTTGCATAAAACACTATTGTTACAGTAAATCTGTTGTACTATATTATATATTTCAGGGTTCTTCTGGCAAAAATATACATAATTTTAGGACCATTTTTAACAAATTAAAACCTATTTATTATTCAACACATGATGGGTTATACGAGAAAGAAATCACCTGACGTCAGAAAATGTCAGTTAGAAAGAGAAAGATAATAATGTCCAATAGAAATAAAACAAGACAAAAAGGACCGTTTTCCGCGACGCAAATTTTGTCCTGTTTTGTCACTACGGGAAATTATCTCGTTCTCTTTCTAATTGATATTTTGTCTACTTAGAGAGATTCTTTCTACACCCGTCATGCTCGCACGGCAGTTATATGTCAAAAATTTTATTTTCAGAATTTGATTGCAAAATTCTATAGCTATTCAAATAATACACCTTTCTGTAAATTATCATAAGAATCAATCAAAAGATGGCGGTGTTTTTTTCTTTCTTCACGGGTTGCCTTATAGCTTCCGAAACCATGTTACGGTTCCAGGGTACCCAGCGAAAGACCAAGTCTCTCTCGTTTAGCCGAAGCTATTTGATACCTAACGAATGGCCAGTTCTGTTGAGGTATATTTAGATGGTAAGTCGGATTATGTACATAAGTTTTAAATTTAAAAAAACCACTAGTACATGGCCGGGATCCGGGATCGAACCCGTGGTCTGCCTAGTTAATACCAGACGTCTTAACCACTCGGGCACCGACGCAAATGGCCGAGATATGCTTGTTAAATACAGACGGACGGACGTAACGAAAATAACGAAATTATAAAGGCCCCATTTCGCCATTTGGATACAGAGTCCTAAAAATTTAAAATACTTTACAAAACGATGGAAGTTTGTCTGTCTGTATAATAGGGAAGATGACAGGGTAAACAAAATATTATTCTATTTAGTCCGACATTTAGATTATCAAAAAATATTGAACACATATTTTTTCTTTTATCAATCAAACAAAAAATTACAGAGATAAAGCCCGTCAAAGTTTGAGAGTCTTCTTAGGTCAAAAGTGTACTCAAATGTGACGTCACGCGGAATTTTAGCGGGCTATACCTTTATAATTTTTTGTTTAATTGACAAAATAAAAAATACGTGTCCAATATTTTCTGATAATCTAACTGACGGACTAATTATAATTTTTTAGTCATTATGCCTATTTTAATATTCTAAGTTTTTTTCTAGTAAGACATAAATCGTTACTATATTATTTAAGTCGATATTATTCATGAACTCCCCAATGACAGATTTATAACCAAACGTCATTTTACAGAGTTGCTCGTTTTCATGCGCGAATTACGTTTTCAGGTCATATAACTGTACGAATTGAAGTTTTTAGCATATTTTGCTTTAACGGCACTGGAGGAATTTTAATAGACGCATTTGTCGCTTGTTGTTCGTAAACATAAATTAATAATTCATGAAATTTTAAGATATTTCTCCTCGCATTTAATTAAATATAACGTGTTTTAGGAGTACCTAGGTATATCTAGATATTTCCACGATTATTATCTAACATTAATAGTCTCATATAAGTAACTAGCTTTTCGCCCCGGCTTCTCCCGTGAAAAAAAGAACAAAAAAACACATTTTCGGATTTATAATATTATTTAGGTAGGATTTTAGAAACTTTGTTTATTTCTAAATTTCTGTAGAAATTAATATTTAAGAAGTCTGTTATTTGAATATTTGATATTTTTTTGTGTTTAATTTCTTTATTTCTTAATAAAAATACATACGAATTAAATCTAAAAAAACCTTAAAAATTAAACCTTTTAAAACTAAAAACAAAATTAAAAATAATGTAAGACTTTATAAGTGCGTCGTTGGCCGAGTGGTTAAGACGTTTAGTATTAACTAGGTTCCCGCCACGGGTTCGATCCCTCAGCCGCAAGCCTCATAGGATCTGGCGTTTTCCATTCCATTTAAATTTGGTACAAAACGCATAGAAATAAAATCGCAATTGGATTGGAATGGTAAACGCCCGTGCCATGCCAGCGCCCGCGCCAGATCCTATGTGGTTTGCGCTTTATGTACATAATCCGACAAACCACACTTAGAGGCTTTTCCATCTAAATATACTTCAACAGAACTGGCAACTCGTTAGGTATAGCATCACAAATACCATCGGCTAAAAGAGGGAGCCTTGGTCTTCCGCTAGGTACCTTAGGACACGGTTTCGGGAGCCGTATGGCAACCGGTGAAGAAAGAAATAAAAATAAGTAGAATACTTTTCTGTATGTCTGTGTGAATATTTGTCTAGAAAAGCTTTGAAACGGCTGAAAGAATTATGACGAATCTGTCAATGCCACTGTGGATATTTATATATAAATAATTAATGCCTACAAACTACTCATTTGATGGCATAGTTAAAATGTAAATATTTTAATACTAACTCATCATAAACTCTTCCTTTAAACGGCCCTCTTAAAACATAATCCACAATATCTTGAACAACAGTCTCGTAAGATTGAATTTCATCTTTCAAATCATCAGAAAACTTACAACCATGTGCTTCTGAATAACTTAATACTTTAACACGAACACAAATCACTAACATTAACTGATATAATATAAGTAAAACACAGAATTTATATGCCATTGCATTTGATAGAAAGTACAAATAAAACCAGATATGTGATGAGTGCGTTGTTGGTCAATGTCACAGACACAATGCACCTACTTGAACTAATATATGTAATTCATTCACAGTGTCACATTGTTTGTATACTCTACGCAAATGGGTTTTGCATTAAATGTAAACAGCACCGTCCGTCCGTCTGTCACAGTCTTTGAGTATTTACCAAAGGAGACGTGAAGGGTGTGAATCACCGAACAATTTTTTCTGCCACTTTTGGGGGGGGGGGGGGGGCGCCTAGTACGTTATATGATGATTATGTTTAAATACAAACATAATAATTATAATTAATGATTGGAAACACTAAGTTTGACGCCCTAGATTGCCTTTCCCGTTTAAAACATCACAATTAACTATTTTCCTAGAGCCCTGTCTCGCGACACAAAACTATACCAACGAAATCTAAGGTAACTTTTTACTGCGCACCTGGTCAGTATAACTGGTCAAAGGGGAAAAATTGGCGAAAGGGGGAGCCCGTCTATGGCCCCGCCATATGCTTAGTACTCTATAGTCACAGTGCTGTATCTTTTGAACCGTAATAGGTAGACACTTGAAATGTTCACCGAGAGTGTATTACTATGGCCACTATAACAAAAAATAATAAAAATAGAATAAAGTTAAATATGAAAGGGGAGCCCCATACAAGAAACGTATTTTATTCGGCGTCTTTTGCTCGATTTAATAATGGCAATACATGCAAACGTTTAACTAGTAAAACTATAATGCATACTCTTAAATAAAACAAAACATAATAAAAACCGGCCACGTGTGAGTCGGACACCAGCTAATTTGTTCCTGCGCCATACAGCCCCTACAAACTACAAACAGCAAACTTGGTGTGACCTTACTGTTGTTTGTACGAATTCCTTCGCGTGCAAGTCCGACTCACACTTGGCAGGTTTTAGTAAGTTCCTCATACGTACAAAAAAACAGGTGCAGCGACTTAATGGGCCTAGAGTTGTGCCTCCGGCTTTATTTGCTCTCCAAAGCACGGGAAGAGAAGGCATTTTATTAATAACTATAATTGGACAACGTTTTGGATAAAATGTTTTCGTCTCTCTCTATCTTTTTGAATGGAAGATTTGTTAGAAAGTAAGAAAAGATATTTAAGTTAAAGTATCCATAACTAATTTTGAGTTTATTTACATAAAATGTAGGTATCTAATGTTTATCTTATTGCCATGTATGGTTAGAACAAAGTATATCTTTACCTATGATCTCATATTTGATATATTTTAATTGGACTTCAATGTCGATGTTATTAAATTATAGAGTTATTGAATTGATCCTGAATTTAAAATAGGATTTATGTGCCAGTTGTTTTCATGTTCGCACAATTGTTTTTGTATTTACTCTACTATAGTTATACCTATTTGGAAAATTTATATTTTGGTCCAAAGCGAATTCATCCGAAAAAGTCTGAATCAGTGTAATATTTTTTTTAGAAATGCTTTTATTAATGATTTATTTATCTTCTATTTGAAATGTTGCATATCATTTGGCATTGAATTACAAACTATATTGAGCTAGGATAAGTTCGTTTCAAGTTTAGCTTATAAACGACAAAGTTTCTGGTCTCGGCAATATCGACTAACAGCTTCCAAACTATTAAAGTTATTGGTACTTTTGACAATATGATGTATCATTAAAACTTAGACCTGTAGAATAGTAAATGTAGTATAAAAAAAAAATAGATACAATTTAATCGTAAAAAAGTAATTACAAAACATTCTCTTCTATATGTGTTTGTGCTTCTTTTACGTTATGATGAAGCAACGGATACTACATATTATACCAAAAGATTACATCCGGGGCCAGGCAAAACAGTCTACCTACACTTCTGAAAAAATATCTAATTGTAAATTAATATTGTTATTAAATCGATTAATAATACCTAAAGTCCCATAAGCGACTGTCTAGCCACCTGTCATGTTAGCTATGAATAACACAGTGTATTAAGTCATATATCTACTAATAATGTTTCTTTCTTTTGTAAATTGAGAAATATTTGATGAAGGTTTAATTAGTAAGTTTATGGACTTCTGCCCTCTTGTATAATCTAATGCACTTAAAAGCTAAAACAGTGGATAATTGGCTTAAAAGTTTGCCAATAATCAGCTTAATTTAGAACTTTTTACTCACCAATTTGACAACGTAATTAAAAGTTTTGAAATATTATGTACATAGACATAAAGTACTTTATTTTGAATTGTAACTTATGTCGGCTCATATTTTGTTTTGGAAATGTATTTTCTAAGAGAAAAATACTCTATACTTTATGCCTGTCTACCCCTATGGAAAGGTATGACATTTTGTAAAAAAGTAACTCATAATGTATTTAACTGATAATTGCACGTTGCTAGAGTTTTTATGATGGTTTATTTACATAAGATAACTCAACTACGCTAAAAACATTGACAATATCATAATATAGGTATAAAAATAATATTTTCAGAAAATAGAATAGCAACGATATATAATATTTTAGACAAACGATATTCAAACAGAAAATCAAGACGCTTCTAAACTAAAGTATCAATTTCTCCTAAACCTCAATTCAGAATATGTAGGCACATAATATATTCTGGTTAGAATTTCAGTCACGTACGCTTAAATTTTCTTCCCAGCGATTTACTTAGGGCAGACATGAATGCTCGGTTACATATGATTTCGGAATTTATTAAGAAAATTCTGGAAGTTACTTAATGTCTTAAAGTTCAAAATACTTGATGTTTGTAAAGATTTCGTTGATTAACACAGAATATTTAGGTATACAGAAAAAACAGGAATTTTTACTTAGGTATTTAAATTATTTAATACGTGATATAGATAATTATGACAATGTATCTCAGGAAAGACTTTATATGACGGTTTATTGATTATCCAATATCAATGTCAAAACTATCGAACGCATCAGACGACATCAGATGAGAGGTGATACGATAAGATAAGAAATATATATTTACTTATAAGAAGAATATCACAGAGATTAAAATATAGTCTTAGTAAGTACGATCTAGCAATGAATACTTCATTTCAACTGCTAACATTATTAGTTTTATTTGTAAGTCAAAGTTTACAATATGATGGGATATGTAATCTGGACTCCAGTTTAGTAAATGAAATCGCATCTTATGAAGGCGTTGCAAATCAAATTATAAACTATGTGGTAGAAGGCGAATTCAAAGGAAAGACTTATGATGAGTAAGTAAGAATTCTAAACAACACAATCTCATTCTTTAACAAATTCATCAATTGATTTTAAATTAATGTAAATTCATTTTGTAGACTTGCAAAATTCGTTGACAAGTTTGGAGCCAGAGTTTCTGGAAGTAAAACTCTTGAGGAATCTATTGATTACATGATTCAATTGAGTCGTGATGAAAACTTGAACAATATTGCTACAGAAGAAGTGGAGGTAATGTATTGACAATTTATTTAATATAACTTTCCTATTTTTCTCTTTTATGGAAAATCATTAGTACAGCTGTAATACATTTATTTATACTAAGGTTGTTTCACTTTTTGGGGTAATTCACACAACAATATCAATCTCATAATATAAGTATCAAAATATAGGTAATTTATTAAATATGTAGCCCCCTTAGAATAAATACTATGTATTTAGGTAGGCAGCGAAAGATCTTAAATTCTACAAGACCGATTTTCGAAACTATTTCACAGTTCTATAATTTATCTACCCCAATTTATTTAATAATAATTATTTAATAACAGTACACTGACGACGACAAAAAGTAAATAAACATTTTATATTTAAGGTACCTCACTGGGTTCGAGGAGCTGAATCAGTAACATTGCTGGAACCAAGAGTAAAAAATATCGCAGTCTTAGGTTTAGGTGGCAGTGTAAGTACTCCATCAGATGGTATCACTGCTGAAGTTATAGTTATAGATACCTTTACAGAACTTGAATCTACCTCAGAAGAAGCTATCAGAGGGAAAATAGTGTTATTCGCGCCTATATTTACAACATATGGTGGCACGAATTCTTATAGAACTCAAAGTGCCTCAAGAGCATCTGCAAAGGGAGCTATTGCTTCTCTTGTAAGGTCTATAACACCTTATTCTATCAACTCCCCACATACTGGTTCACAAACTTACGATGAAAATTATCCAAAAATTCCAACAGCCGCCATCAGTCTAGAAGATGCTGATTTGATTCGACGTATTTATAGAAGAGGAGAGAATGTTGTTGTTAACATAAAAATGACATCTACATATGATACTGCAATGTCTCGGAATATACTTATAGATTATTTAGGAACTGAGCATCCGGAACAATTAGTTATTGTGTCAGGTCATATAGACAGTTGGGACGTCGGTCAAGGCGCTATGGATGACGGAGGCGGTGTGTTTGTAAGTTGGGCAGCACCAGTCATACTTAAACGTTTAAATTTAAAACCCAGAAGAACACTACGAACTATTTTCTGGACAGCTGAAGAACCAGGTCTGATAGGTGCTTATGCATATGAAATGAAGCACAGACATGAAAATAATTATATTAATTTTGTTATGGAATCTGATGAAGGTACATTTGCACCTTTAGGTCTCGAGGTTGGAGGAAATCAAGAAGCTCGATGCATAGTTGCAGAAGTCCTTAAATTATTCCAAAATATAAATGCATCTGAACTGGTTGAAACTAACAGTCCAGGCTCAGATATAGCAGCGATTACAAGTGCAGGTATTCCAGGAGCAAGTTTGTATAATGCTAATGAACGATACTTTTGGTATCATCATACAGAAGGAGATACGATGAATGTTGAAAGTCCAGAAGACCTAGATTTGGGTGCTGCGTTTTGGACGGCTGTATCCTATATTATTGCTGATTTATCAGTAGATATTCCTAAATAATTCCATTAAAAAACAATTATGTACCTAATATTTATTTTTATCTACTAGGTACCTAATTTGTAAACTGCAAATTTTATATAGGAAAGATTTTGAGGATTTCACCTTACTATATTTTAATGTTTTTGCTATTGGCATGGCAATACAGAAATAATATCAATGTTTATAACAGTAGGTATATGTCTACGAAAGGACCTTGAATCCCTTATCACCGGTCTATTTTCTTTGAGGATCGATTCTCAAGGGACCGATAAACGAGTTCTGATAGCGAATATTATGAAAATATTTCCTATAAAAGACATCTAAGGAAAGAAGAAATTTTGCCTGGAAACGGGATTTACCTTCTGATAAAAATACTAAATTACGTTATCGTCTCAGTGATTTTGCGCAAGCCGTTTATAAATTCACTTTATTACGACTACTGTTTTATAGAATACCAAAAGCTTATTTGTACGTTCAAAGAATATCTATATTATTAGGTAAATCAATATTTTTTGAGTATTTTCAATAAATTTGCATAATAATTATGTTAGTTTAATCAAAAGTGCTATCTCAGTTATTTTAACCAAATTTTCTGAGCTTACGCTTTTATATTAAAAGTTTTAATTAAATTATACAGCGCAGAAACGCCGATGACAAAAGTTAAACAAAAGGTTAAAGTAAGTAACATTTTTGAAGTCTCCATTTTAGTGTCTGGTTGATGCAACTTTACACTTTAAATCAAAAACATGGATAACTTAATTATTTTTCATTTAGATAACGACATTTATTTAATTTTTATTCTTCACGGGTTGCCTTACAGCTCCTGAAACCGTGTTACGGTCCCAGGGTACCCAGCGGAAGACCAAGTCTCCCTCTTTTAGCCTATGGTATTTGTGAGGCTATACCTAACGAGTGACCAGTTCTGTTGAGGCATATTTAGTTGGAAAAGCATCTAAGTGTGGTTTGTCGGATTATGCAATGTACTTAAGTTTTTAACCATAAAAACCCGATCGAGTACATCCGAGACCGAACCCGTGTTCTGCCTAGTTAATATTAGATGTCTTAACTACTCGGCCACCGACGCACTTGATAATAATATTATGTCAACAAAATCTACATTTAACGCACGAGACATATTTTGTTATAATTTCCACATATTAAGCAAAACAGCTGTTAGTTCTTGAATATAATTTTATGTTTCTAAGAAATGCTGATAGTAGTCGATTAGAGAGTTTATTCTTAAAAAAATGTGTATCCTTAATTTTAGCTGAACTGATCAGGATTAAAAAATATACTGCAACCTTTAACGTTGAAAGTGCATGAGAGCAAATACAATCTTTAAAGTGTAAATATATTTTCACAAGAGTCCTCGAAAAGGCGTAGAACGCGATTTATAGACTGTAAATCTAATTTTAAAGCCAGAATTTTATTTTGGGCACGTGATATATTTTTACTGGCCGAATAACAATAATACACATTTTATGACATAAAGATATCATAAAATAGCTTTACGAGACAAGCAAATAAATAAATAAAATAAATTTCATAAACGAAAAATAATATATTTAAAGTTAATTACTCCCGCAAAATGTAGTTATCTAAAAGTCAAAATGTTTTAAAATAAAAAAAGAAAAAGGTTTTTTAAAGAAACACTCAGAAATTATTATTGATAACAAAGTAATCCGATATAATATGTGATTATTAGTTAAAGTTTTAACATTAATGCTTCAATTATTGTAATTGCTTTGACATTTCTGCTACTGAATTACAGTTAATTTGAAAACACTTTGCATTTAATTTTTGTATAAAACTCGACGTCTATGGAATACTGTTATTAAAAATTCTTATTTTGTGTTAACAAAATTAATGTTAACATTTTACAATTATTACCGGTCGTAACTTGAGAAGATTTAGTTTGCCGAGCAAATATTTGCTGGTCCTGAGAGTTTCATTTCCAGGACATAATTAGGTTTCATGTTATAAACGCGTCACTTCTAATATTGTAGATACAACTTCAAAGTGCTTTACAAAATTAGTTTATAGTTCACAATTAATTTTAGTGAAATCATTTTATATTAAAAATATTTATGTGGGTTTGTATTATGTTCTTAGCAAGAGAAAAATAGATTTGATAAAAACTTCAAGTTTAAATTAAGCGCCTTAAAAGCATGCATGTTATATGTAGATACTTGTATATTATTATTCTGATTATATACAATAACTGTAGGACGTTCAGTTACGTAGCATGAAGCAGAAAATTGAGCAGAAAAAGTTCAATATTCATCAGTATTCAAACACACAGGAAGAAACCACAGATCTCATGCACATTCGAAGAGCATTGGAAATTAACTAATGGTATAAAAACATTTGTTTTGACAGTTGTCATCGCAAATGAAGAGACCTTTCATTTTGGTAAACACACTTTTCGATATAATAGCTCTTTTCAATTTTGATCTTAAAATCGTCATAACTCCAAAAAATAATTATTTTTTCAATATTTAAAAAACATCCCCAAAAAAGTGTCAATTTTAGAGCCTTTCTTTTATTTTTCAAAAATATTCATTTATTTTTATATTGTAGACCATTTATACAAACATTTTGACACCTCAATTATCTATAGTGACCTACAGCTTCCGGAGATATCGGCTTTTGCTGAAAAAGGGCCCCTATGGAAGCGATCGAAAAAACAATTCCATTGTTAAAAACTGCCTTTTTCCGGGGAGCAGAAGTGCGCGTTGAGACCCACGGGTCTTGTTAGCATAAGTACTTGTTAGCCCGAGAATTTCCAACCCTATAATGTCCGGGAAAATCCGTGTAATGTCTTTGCCCGACCCAGCAATTTGCTCGGAATTCTAGTGTATGACATTCTAGGCCGTGCATTCCTTGGCTGGCCCTGTGCGGATGCGTCGATTTTGGCTTTCGAATCGAAACAAAATATGTTGCGGTCCTATATGAATGCTAATCCTACTGTTCGTTACGCATAAATTATGTTTACCTACTAGCTGTGCCTTGCGGTTGCACCCGCGTTAAAGTTACTGCTTCGCCCTTTTGGGTCTCTCTCTCTCTCTCTTTCTTATTATTATAGCATAACATTACAGTTATATTAAAGTATATGACATAACATTGTAACGTAACAGTGTCCACATTAAGACACTTTAGCTGTCACTTTTTTGACAGAAGCAGGAAGAAGAAGACCTCCTAACCGTTGGATAAAATGGTTGTTTAGTATTGGTTACAGGTAGATCAAATTAATATATTTGCGCTCCGATGAAGCAGATAATCACATTATCACGTTCTTGTGCCCATAACAGATTCTGTCTCCTAAAGTCATTGTGATCATATCGTAAAAACATATTATTTTTATAGACCAATAAACAGTAAAAGCTGTGAGAGAACAGTGCGAGAGCTAGAGTGATCTCAAAATGAAGTGAAAGTACGGATCACACCGTAAGCTGGATGGATTATGAATGGATTTGGTTGATATTTAGCAAGACAAAGAAACGATATAGCACTGAATTGGAGTTTTAAAACGCGGTCCCGCGTAGTCCCATAAAAGAAAACTTTCCTTCGTTTGGCCACGCCTAATTTAAAAAAAAAACCGGCTTAGTGCGAGTCGGACTAGCGCACTAAGTGTTACATACCATTATCTATAAAAAATGGCAAAAAATCACGTTTTTTTGTATGGTGGTTTTGCCCACCTTAAACATTAATTTTATTTTAATTTAATTATTTATTTTTAAAGTGAATATATAACTAAATATTCTGTGAATATTTCAAGCGTCTACCTGTTGCCGTTATCAATATCGAGCAAAAACGAGCAAAAAAATCACGTTTGTTGTATGGGAGCCCCCTTAAATATTTATTTTATTCTTTTTTTAGTATTTGTTGTTATAGCGGCAACAGAAATACATCATCTGTGAAAATTTCAACTGTCTAACTATCACGGTTCATGAGATACTGCCTGGTGACAGACAGACGGACGGACGGACGGACAGCGGATCCTTAGTAATAGGGTTTCCGTTTTTACCCTTTGGGTACGGAACCCTAAAAATTACAGTTCGCATTCAATTCAAATACCGGTACCTACCTCTGTACACCCTCGTAATATTTGTCGCACTCTTTAGCCTATCGTCAATCAAAAACAAATCTATTCCATTCCTCCATGATAGAGATGAATATCTTTGAAATCAAACATAGTATTCGATACAAGCATAGATCAAAATTATATTTATAATGAAACTTGAATTACCATGATGATTTTCGACATGTGAAATTTTGAAATTCCTCTTGGTAATTAATTGGATACGAGACAGGTTTACAATTCAATCTTTTGAATTGAAATAACCTCTGATTAACCTGTGATTCTAAAGATATTTACTGCAGCGAAAGACTTGAAAATAAGTTCTCTTGCTTAAATATCTCTAGCCACACCACAAGGTATAAGCCGTAAGTGTGGAACTTTTTACAGTCCAATTATATCATAAGTAATTGTAAACCTGTCTCGTATCCAATTAATTACCAAGAGGAATTTCAAAATTTCACATTTCGAAAATCAATCTATAAATAGATAATCATGGTTATTAGAGTATAATTAATTTAACATAATCGTGATTTATGTTTAGAGATTAATATGTTTGTATCGAATACTATGTTTGATTTCAAAGATATCTTTATACATGGCATCGAGGAATTGTAAGAAGCTTAATAGATTTGTGTTTGATTGACGATAGGGTAAAGAGTGCTACAAATATTACGAGGATGTACAGAGGTAGGTACCGGTATTGAAACGGACCATTATTTAGTGATGGCCACATTTAAGGGTCTGTTTTAACAAATGGCATTCGATTGTCTCTGCCTACCCCTCTTGGGATGAAAGGCGAGATGATAGATAGATAGATAGAACATAATCTATACATACAACAAAAATAAATAAAATTATTGTTTATCTTGTTTACAATATACCTGAATCATAAAATATACCTGTTTTTAGATTCTTAGAATTGGGCCAGAATCTGTCCCAATGATTTTCCAGGATATGGCCCGAAATAGGTAAATGGATTTTAGTTAAACTCTCAGAGATTTTGACATGGCTGTATTAATTGGATTTAAAAATCCACGGATATAGCCGGGTCTGAAAGCTAGTATTATATATTTATGATTATAGACCTTTATTTGGAGTTTAAATGAAAAAAATATACATGAACAAATTCAAAACAAGTAGTTTACGCTGGCATTTACATACTGACAAGTAATTTTCCTGCTCTTGTCACTAGATATAAATATTAATATAAAGTTTCTGGTAATTTCGAGATACATTTCCACCTACCTTTGTTATAAACAAGCTTTCTCAAAGGCCTTTGTAAACGTAACATCATAATAGATTGGGAATTAGAGATTGTAAGCCACTTGTCTTATTAATAATGTAATACATAAATAATTGAAAGAAGCTTTGTGAGAGTGTTTTGATATTTCTCCTAATATAGAAATTTTAAGCATTGTAAGTAGGTATGCAAATAATACGTTACTTAAGTTAGAATCGATAGGAACAAAGAGAATAAATTTTGGAAAATCAAAACAAAATAAATACATACATAAAATTTAAAGGGTTTTCCCAGAAGAATCACACAAACATCATTAGTACTTGACTTAAAGCAAATAAAAAAATAAGTCTTCAAAATCGGTAAACTTAAATTATTTTATCGAGATATTAAGAAAAATTTACTTATAAAGTCAGTTTCTTCAAAATTTCCAAAAAAACAGTGTACCAATATTTATGAGAAAAAAATGGGACTTATCCGTATAAACTATCTGTCGAATGTAAAAGAAACCGACTGGCGGAGTAATCGATGTTATAAAAAATAAAAAATACAGCACGAATTGAGAACCTTCTCCTTCTTTTTTTTGGAAGTCGGTTAAAAATAGAAACTCTCATAGGATAGGCAGCATTACTTTCACTGATGCACATTTCCTTACAATCATTCCTACCCGTCCTCGCCTGTGGAAATGTTTGAAATGGGACATAAGAATATATCCTGAAGCATTCCCGGTACCATTGTACAAAAAAACGTCTCTGTTTTCACGTGAAATAAGAACAAACAAACAAACACTTTCGCATTTATAATATTAGTTAAGATAAGGATAAATTATTTCAGCCATTTTGGAGCCTATTCAGAACAAACATTCAAAACAGAAATTCTAAGATAGTATAACGTCAGCTGTATTTATTTTGAAATCACAGAGAGACCCAATAATTTTAAATTAAATACTAGTTTCCGCCGCGGCTGCGCTCGTGGATTTTTTTAAGTGACATTAAAATTGTATTCTAAACCCTGTGAAAAAATCAAGTTGACCCGTTTATCTATTGTGGCGTGAAAGAAAAACTATAAAACAAACACACTTTCGCATTTATAATATTTGTTAGGATTTGTTTAGGATGACTTATTGTCCCCAAATAGTTGCTTTTTTTTTTTTTTTCTTTCTTCACGGGTTGCCTTACAGCTCCAGAAACCGTGTTACGGTTCCAGGGTACCCAGCGGAAGACCTAGCCGATGGTATTTGTGAGGCTATATCTAACGAGTGGCTAGTTCTTTTTTTTCTCTTTTTTAGTTGCTTTGTTTTATTCTTTTTTAAGGTTCCGTACTAAATTTACTAGACGATAAAAGTTGAAATTTGGTACATTTATAGAGTTTGATGACTCAATCATGGACGTGTAGCGTAAATAATCTAATTCTATTTTGGATGTTAATATTAGGGGGTATAATTAAAAAGTAAAAAAAAAAACTAGTGTGTCATGTGACATCAAATGAAATGGAAATACAAATATATTTTATTATAATTTTGAAATACATGAGAATTGAGCGTTCCCCCCTTTATCTCCGAAACTACTGAGTTTAAAATTTTGAAAAAATATGGATGTACCTCTTTTATAGTTTAAATTAATAAAAATCCTGTCTTAAAATTCTGACCGAGAAATTAGTACGGAATCCGTAGAGCGCGAGTCGTACTCGAAACTTAGCCAATTATATCTATACATAACAAGCTTATTTAAAAAAAAATATATCATGACTTTTGTAACAGTAACAATGCCATTCATATTAATTCAGCCATTGAAGACAAATAAATAAAAAAGCATTAGTGGAAATGACGTGAACAAAATTTAGATTAAAACAGTAAGCCGTCAGCTTATCTAGAGTATCAAGTTACCTCGCGTAATGAAGCTTTCTGAACTTGGCACTTTTATAATACGAACAATGAAAATCTGGATGTGCAAGCGTAACAAAAGGATTTATTTTACAATATAAAGTTTTTTTAAATAAAACTATAAGAGATTCGTTCGTGGTTGCTTTGTGGTGCTTTTTAAAAGGAGAACTATCAAGTTCTGAAAGAAAAAAATAAATCTTTCAGGTTGTATTCATTATTATTTTGTATGCTTAATATTTTCGTTCGCAGGTTCAATTCCCACCCGTGCTAAAACGTTAAGCACCAGTTTTCTTTAGGAATATGTACTTAAATCGACTTATCATGCTTCGAAAAGCAATTCTTATAAAAATAACACATATTTATGTCTTTTAAAAAAATTATTACACATCTAAGTCCTTTAAGTCCAGTTTATTAATTTAATTTACTTTAGGATTGTTTTTTAATAATAGTTTATCTACTCTTATAACGTAAAATATCTATTACAAATTCGAATTATACTTCATAATGATATGTTTTACATACACGCGTCTCTAATATGTCAAACATCGATACTACAATGTATTATAGTAGGTACAGAAGTTTTCATACAAAAACGATATCGTAATGTTGTTTTTTTTAAATGCAGAAAGGGCAAAGGATATGTGTTATGCAGCCACATTAAACTCTATGAAAATATCGACACTCCTATGTGGGAGTCACTTGACAGTTAACGCGCATGCGCAGAAAGTGGGTAACCGCGATTTGCCGCCAATTTGTCGATTAAGAAAAATATATTGTTTCAATTCGTTTTGTACTATTGCATGGGATTAGATAAAGTAGTGTATGAACGGACACATAACTTGGAACTAAAACACTCGTGGATTCCACTTGTGTTTTAATTACCCCTATTATGATCCCGTATCATAAACTACTATTTTGAAACTGGGGAATATAGGGGGTAACAAAACACAGGTTTGAGTTTAAAAATCGACCGCATGCGGTTTTTAATAGTATCAAACGAGTGTTTTATTACCCAGTTATGTGCAATTTCATACAGTACTTTATCAAAAATAAGTAGATAAATAAAAAGAAAAACAATGTTCAAATCCCAAAAAATTATATAATGTTTTGTTTTTTTTTTGTTAATGTAGAAAGAGCAGAAGATTTGTCTTATACAGCCACCTTAAACTCTATGAAAATATCGACACGCGCATGTCCGAGTCACTTGACAGTTAACGCGCATGCGCAGTAGGTAGGTAACCGCGGTTTGCCGCTTGGTTCAATTTGTTTTGTAGTAATGCATGGGATTATTTCACTTGTGTTTTAATTACCCCTATTATGATCCCGTATCCCTATTATGATCCCGCATTACTTTGTTGAGTAACCTATACTTTAATGAACTTTATTTAATTATATAAAAAAAAACGAATTTAATTGAATTGAAATTTAATGTACATACGTCTCTAATATAAAAAATGTTCTTGAAACTGGTGCATAATAGGGGGTAAATCTTTAAAATAATTAAAAATTCAATCACTCAATTCTGTACATACTTGAAATAAAAACAATTTTAATAATGTGGACAATTCAGTTACTCTTGTTATACATATAAACAAGTGGATGGATACGCTATATACGCAATACAATACAATATATAATAGGTAAAGGTTCCAATGACACATCGCCAATAATCGAATTCAGGTCAGATATATCGAATTTCAGATGCGATAAAATAAATGTTATTTTATATCGCATATATTATTATAAATGCGACTGTTTTGTTTGACTGTTTGTATGATTGTCTGTTTGCCGGTCATTCACGTCAAGAGCGACGACCGGATAATATGATACTTTTTTATCCCGAGAAAATTATGTCAAATCTGCTGCAACAATCTTATTGTGTCTAACGATGTAAAGTCAGTGCTGGTGGTTAGTATTTGTCTTCTTCTTCTTAGTCGTTTTTTTCTGAAGGCCGTCTCTATCATGATTAGGTAGAGATCATCAGTTTCTGGCACTTCATGGCATTTATCGGCATATAAACTTTTACTAATTAATAAGTAATAATTATTTTGTTAATACGTAAAGGTATACTCTGGAGCTACTGAACCGATTCTAAAAAAATATGCAATGTCATCATCATCATCATCAACCTTTTAAGATCCACTGCTGAATCATGGTCCACCACGCTTGGTAGGCGGGTTGGTGACCGGACGCCGGCCGACTTTACGTGCTCTCCGAAGCACGAGGAGTCGATTTAAGCACATATTCTTATAGAAAATTAGTGCTTAGGATTTTGGCATAGCGAGTAGGTATCGAACCCGGGACCTTCGGTTTCAAGTCCACCGCCCTACCAATTAGGCTACCTTGCGACATTACTATGTCCTTTTTTAGGAAGGAAATATCTGTTTGCACATGGGTGAAACTGCAGGAAAAAGATAGTGTAAAATAATTTAATTTACATGGAAATACTGCGTCTAGTTGTTACGAAATATGTGGACAATAATTCATTTCATATTTTCCAATTCTCCTACACGCGACAACAAAATCCGATACAGACTTTTTGTGTCCGTATGAGTTATGATGAACATTAATGCACCAGGGAATTTACATGTTTTACTTGAATGAAAAAGTTTTTATACACCCTGGTAACAATGTCCACTTTTTGCCAGTATTGAACAGAACAGGCGGCAAGCTCGTTGCTGCACATAATGGTCCTAGATGTGTCACTTCTTTAACAGACGTAAATATCTGTTATTTTTTTTTAAATGCGGAAGTGCCCTCCGTAGAAAGTTTTTATGTTTATTAATTTTCATACGGCACTGAACACGAAAACGGAGGTGCTGGTGAACACTTATTGTAACTAAAATAATATCTAATAAAGCTCAAATATTTGAATTTTAAATATTAAATTTCTTTACTTCCGGTTACGCATTCCCGTCCCATCTCACACATCAAAAATCTAGGCAACAATATTTTTTCTTGTGCTTCCCTAAGTAAGTAAAGCCGGCGCGACGTGACGATGGAATTAATTTAATAATAGTGTTTTCAATTAATATTTCAGATGTACTTATATTTGCCCTTCATCCACGCGTTCCTCTCCTTATTTCGAAAATATGATACCGATGGAAATTTGAAATTACAGGGAAGTATTTAAAATTATATTAAACAGCAATTGACTGTGTTTACAAGCCTAAATAATAGTAAATTCTTTGAAAATTATATTCTCAACAAAAGGCAGAAATCTTTTTTACTTTCACGAAATTATCTCTGGAATCCTTTCGTGTACTTCAAAAGAAATGTTCTTTGCAAGAAAACGAAACAAAAAGTAATGGAATTTAATGCGAGGAGTAGAGTTTTGTTGACTGCAGATAAGAAAGAAACCTTAAAATATATTGGTGTCTTTGTGCTACGTCGCGTCGCTGGTGCAAGCAATTACATAGATTTTAGATAACTACCGTCTAGCGTGAATTATGTGCTCATAAAGGAAAAAAAGGTGAAGAACAAATTATTAGAGTTCTTTTAGTTCATAATTGATAAAATTTCATGAATATTAAGCTTGAGAGAAGACGAAATAGCTACCCACAAAAATATAGGTATTGCAAATTGTTGCCTCAACGCTCCTACATTCCCCGGAATATAGGCGTGATGATAAGGCTAAAATTCACCTGCTAGATGAGAAAACCTGCGTGTAATGGGGTACAAGAGTAACACTGGTTTTTTGGTAATAGTATAATATAATAATAATTTATGGAACAAATAAATAATATTTATACCAAAATCTGAGTGTGATGTTATTTTCGGTCCAAACAAGAAATAACTTTCAATGATTGGTAGGATATGCTTCTTTTTCTATCTATCTATCTATCATGACGCCTTTTATCCCAAGAGGGGTAGGCAGAGACAATCGAATGCCATTTGTTACGATCCTGACATAACTCTTTCGCTTCTTTTATATTCATCATACCTTTCATATATGATCGGTGATTGTGTGCACTTTTAATATTTTCATCGATCAATACATTTTTTATATGTTCAATAAAAGTTTTCTTCATCTTTTATCTTATTTTAAATAGTTCCGTATCATTATTTTAACGAACCCGTGACAATTCGTCGGGTATCCTAAAACAATTTCTTTCAATCTAAACTGAATGAGATAGACAAAAATTGTGTATTTGCACAGTAAGTAGTTTCTGTGCTCTTTTAAAGTATGTAAGAATAATATTTATTTATTAATAAATTAATAAAATAAATTGCAATTTTCCTTTTTTTCTTAGGAAAAAAAATCAGAGTAAAAGACTGTTGCTAAATTGAAAAGACGCACATAAGTACTTGCGCCCATTTTATGTAGTGGTTTTCTATGTTGTTTTTTTTTTACATAGGGGCAATGTATGTATTTATAGATGTTTATAAGTTGAAAAGACGCAAGTGCCCATTTACTGCCATTATTTTTAGGGTTTACTAATTACTATTTATCATTGATTACTACATAGAAAAGTCGCAAATGAAACTTTACGTCTTATCTACTAAGTATCTCGTATTAAATCATTTTATTGCCTTTGTAAGTTATGTCGTTTACGTTATGTTTAATGTAGAAACGTCTGTTCTACTAAGGAAGCGAATCATTGTTCGTTAGCCAAAACGACACAATGGTGTAAATACGACTTTACTTACATCTTAGTGATTGTTAAAACCGCATTTTCGTCTTAGGAAATCCAGAAAAATGTGTCAATTGCGCCCTTTTCAGTAGAGGTAACTCCGGTTTGAAAGCTCTTACGTAAAAACTAAAAATAGTGGCAGATGCGCCTTGTTTAGCTGATTAAGAATGTGTATATAACTCAATTTTTGCTTATGGCGGCAGAATAGTTTGTTATCGATTTTATGAACAGTGTCGTACACCACGCTCTCACGTCCACAGTGCAGTCACGAGTTGAGGAAACTTCATTTCCAATGTTGTCGTCCAGCGAATTCGATTGAACACTGAACTTATACTAGTTCGAATTTTATTTCTTCTACATTTCCTAGCGACCAATAAAGAAAAGTATGTTATGTATGTTTTTATTGGGTATATTTAAATTATATCTATCTATCTATCATCACACATTTTGTCCCAATACCAGTAGGCGGAGACAATCGAATGCCATTTGTTACGATCCTGACATACCTCTTTCACTTCTTTTATATTCATCATACCTTTCATACGTCATGTTCGGCGATGGTGTGTATCTACTCTTAATATTTCCATCGATCAACACATTTTTTATGTGTTTATTAAAAGTAAGTACACGTAGGTCGTCCTCTGCCAGCATTTCCTTTCACTTCAGTAACATAAACCTTTTTAGACAATCTTTCAACCTTCATTCTTTCTACGTGTCCAAACCAGCGTAAACTACTTTTCTTCAGTTTAGTCACAACATCATCTTTCAGCCGCATTCTGCTCTAATGACATCGTTCCGGATGCGGTCAATACGCTTTATTTACGAAATTTATTAAATTATTATTTAAATTCTAAACATTTCTTTTATTTATTTTAAAAAGGAATGGTTATCGCAATCTGTTCCGGCTTCGCACTGGTAGAAAAGTTTTTATTAATAAAAATATTTTTCTACGGAGAAATGAGATATTTTCCGGGATATATTTTTATCACTTCACTCACTCACACCTCACTCTACGACCTTCCACCTATCCCTGTGAAGGTTTATTTATTTATTTAATATGGACGTGCACAACATAAATACATTTATATTATGCTTAATCTTAACAAAACATATTAAAAATAAAAACTAGAATGTACTTCCTACGGGATACACATACAGCATGACTAAATATAAACACACTTATTATACCTACAAATAGGACACACTAACAGCTCAAGAATATTAAACAAAAATAAACCTTTTAAAAAAAGTGTACCGACTTCAAAATTTTGCACTGAAGTAAGAAATAATAAATATTGCGTCGTAGAATATGAAGACGGTTGGTGCCAAATTAGGATACAAAAATAAGTAAATACCTATCTAAGAAGATAAAGATATGTTCAATATTATCTATGTTTGTACTATTTATTTTGATGATCCTAGGTTCTAGATTAGTGAAGTTGTTTCTAATTTGGCACCAACCGTCTTCAAATTCTACGAAGAAATATTTATTATTTCTTACTTTTCAGTGCAAATTTTTGAAGTCGGTACACTTTTTTTTAAAAAGCTCATTTTTCCGTTTTAATTGATTTTGCTAATAACGCAAATAAAAAAATATTGATAGAAAAATAAAAAAAATACTGCTGGGTGGGATTTGAACTCCATACCTTTAGCCGCTAGGCCACCGTCGATACAAAAATTTACAAATTCGTGTCAATAGCAACCGTTGCTAAGGCTTTTCTATGATATAGTCTCAGATATAATGCTCAGCAGTAAACAGAGGTAAATTACTGAATTTCTGAAAAACTATTGAACCGATTTTCGTCATATGTCTGTGAGATAATGTCGAGAAATTATTATATCTTTAAAAAAATAAGTCGTCAAAATCGGTACATATTATATTTTAAGAAAAAATGACTTATAAACTCAGTTTTTTTCAAAATTTCTGAAAAACTAATGAACACATTTTTTTTTAATAAAAATGGGACCAATCCAGAAGAATTATCTGTAGATTAAAAAAGAAATCATCAAAATCGGTTTACAACTGGCGGAGTAATCGCTGTTCATACATACATAAAAAAAACATACGGTTCGAATTGAGAACCTTCTGCTTCTTTTTTTGGAAGTCGGTTTTTAATAGAAAACTAATATACATCATAAAACAAAAAATAACTAAAATCAAAAAACTACAGCTACAATTTAGTTTATTTCTTTTGGCTTTCTGAGGAACCGAAAACAATGTTTAATTCATTATTAAGAGCGTAGACGGTCTGCAAGGGAATTGAGAAATAGGTATTTGAAGAAACTATTGCCGTCGCCTCACCCTTTGGTCCCCCCGTAGAGTGCGATAGGGACAACTGCAGTTTAGACCGATTATACCTATAAAACCTTGACCGATGGATGTTTCGTATTCCCCTGTTTTCTCCACCAAAACTGATCCGATTTAATTATTTTTGGTATTGAAATTTAAAGAAAGAATAGATCTATGCTCCTATTTTTCTTTTACATTAAAACCTTTTCAAATTAGTCTGGTAGTCGTCTGATCACGGCGGTATAAACGAGGCATTTTTTTTAGGTTTTTGGAAGGGCTTATTTTTTTAGGTAATTAGTTGTTGGAAAAAAGTAAATGACAGGGGCATGCCTACAGTAAACCTAGATTTTATGAAAAAAAAACTATTGCTCTAGAGGCATTATCCGTGAAGAAAATAGGGGAATACATTTGTATAGAGAAAATGCAGCCCGGCTACGCTCTTAAAAGAGGTTAAAAAGCGTTAATCGGATTCCTCTCGAACTTATTTTGTATCTAAAATAAGTTATATTATTTGTTTGAGTGTCACCGGTCGCGGGTTTCAAAGTAATAATATACTTATAGATGTTGTTTTCCTTCAAAGAAATATTTATCGAAAGCTTAGTAAAAGTTTTACATGGTGAAAATTTATTGCGGACACTTTAATTTGAATTTCAGTAGAGAGCCCTACTTTGTAGGTTATTTATTGCTGTTCTTGAAATTCCGAGATTGTTTTTGAAAATGTTTATTTATTGGTATCCGACACTTCACAGATTACTAAAATGTGAGAGTTCTATAGATAATAATAATACACTCCCGGACACATGAATCGAACTGCATTTTTAGGTTTGGAGTACTGAAGCTTAAAAAAAAATATGAAGAAGGAAAATTTAGTACTTCAAAGCGAAAAATGGCTCGATTCTGGTGCAATGTCCGAACAGTGAGTCTATGTGCAAATCTCAGAATACAGGATAAATTCTTTAAACTGAGGCTAAAAATAGTACACTAAAATAGAGTACCCTGTTGTTGTATTTCTTGATAAAAAGACAAATTAAGAAAAAATATTAAGAAAATGGCATAAGTGTTATTTTTTATTAATACTATCATATCTTTTCACAATAAAAATTATCTCAAAATAGGTAAAACGTGGCGAGTAGTCATGTGTGCGGAAAATATTAAGTGCGCATGCGTATTCTTGGTTTATTGTGTATTCTGAGGTGCAAATATATCACTTCTGACTGATTATATATTTCATAGAAGACGATAGTGAATTCGATAATTCGTAGATGGTATTAATTACCCCTATTATGAACACGTTACATAAACTACCATTGTAGGACTTTTTGCTAAATTATATGAAAATGTGTATGAAATAATAAATAAATAAACAACTCAAATAAATAATTTTTTTTATAACATTGACTAGTAAGCAACTAGAATACAACTGGGTTATAGGTATCTAATTGTTAGTTGCAATTTTTATCTGATAGGCCTGCTTATAGTAACAAGGATTCTGTATGAAAACGGCAATAGCGGATACAAACTTGAGGACCATAATGATAGAAACTACTTGTCGAGACGTTTCAGCCAACTTCAGCTAAGAGTGTAATTAGTATTAGGGATATGGAGCAATAGTTTAAGCCGGCAGTAGGGCTACGTCCGAATATATTTCCCCTCAACAAGAAAAAACACTAGAAAATTGAAACATTGCCTTATCCCAACTTACCATTTGCCACATAAGTAAACTGTTCGATAAATGCAAATTATCTACCTGTAACAAAACAAAAATCAAAATAAAAAACTTATTCAATAATTTTCTTGATTAGCCTAAATATTCAGACAGACAAACGCACTAAACGAAATTTTATTTGTAAGTAGTTATATAATGTTTATTTTCTGAAAATGTAATTGTGAACAGAATTTAAGCGTAAAAGCTTGTGTTGAGAGGGTAAATATACATACATATTATGAAACATTGCTTTGAAGATCAAAGGTTATTTAGACGTGTATTCAATTATTTTTTCTAGTTTCAAGACCATAGCGATTTTTTTAAATAACTTCTCAAAGAATCAAAGGGGCGTCGGATGTCGCGTGGGTAAAACGTCGGCTCACAACTGAGAAGACGCGGGTTCGATCCCCACATCCTAGCATTTTATCCAATGAGTTTTTTATAATAAAAAATCTATGTACCTACATTATCTGATAAACCGTACTAAGAGGTTTTCCCATCTACATACCTCAACAGAGCTGGCCACTCGTTAGGTATAACCTCAAAATCGGCTAAGACTTTGTCTTCCGCTGGGTACCCTGGGGCCGAAAACGGAATGAATCAAAGAATCCGTCTCAAATTATTTGTTTCTCCCCCCCCCCTATGTTTCCAAAACTACTGGATCTAAAATAGTGAACAAATGAAAACAATTTACAGGAAAGCAAAAAAAAAATCTTAAAGTTCTCACGAAAAAAAAACGGAATCCTGTCCAGTCTCCACGCGAGTTCAATGAAGCTAAATACTTAATAAATTTTTAATAAAGATATCTTCAAATTGTATAGATAAATGAAATTAATAATGTCAAATATTTTATTAGTTTAATACAAAATGTATTTATACAAATAAATATTGCCAGAGCACCTATATTTACCCTGTCTTCGTAAATTTTAATTAAATTAATTTGTACACATTTTCTTGTCTTGTCCCTTTGTTATTTACCAAATTTACAAAACAATAATGTAGGGACCCTTGTCACATTACGTTGTCTCTTTATTAATATAATTAACAATTCTACATTCAATTACTTTGGACATGTTTTATTTAACTCGAAAATTTATAATCTGTGTGGCATGATATTATTTTGGTATATTTTGGTTTTCACAAACACACATTTTTTTTATTTAAAGATACCTAATTTTATATATTCGCTAAAACTTTTTTTAAACCGAATTTAATTCACTTTCTTTATTTTACACATAACAATATAAAACCTTAAAACTAATCTAAACATTAAAAATGACTAAATAAACCAGATCCGCGTAGAATAGTGGCAGGAATACTGGCTGCATTTCCCCGCTGAATCGCGATACTGATTCGTT
The DNA here is from genome assembly GCA_963924495.1 of Nemapogon koenigi. NCBI lineage: Eukaryota > Metazoa > Arthropoda > Insecta > Lepidoptera > Tineidae > Nemapogon > Nemapogon koenigi. The sequence continues at coordinate 11,523,854 of OZ004634.1, forward strand.
GAGCGACGACGGAGCCAGCCCTCTTGACACCAGAAGAGATGATCGATGATATATCTTTAATAGACTTTTTGGTATTTGAAACCCACGGACCTAGAGTTTATACACCAAACGGCACAAATTTGTTGTTTTCAATAATTGAACTATTCGCTAAAATAAACATACTTTTAGATTAGAATGTGACATATAAAACGCATAATGATCATGACTTTTATACCTTGAGATTCGGTTACAAATCCCAAATTAGCAAGTCGTTCATATTACACGGAAAAGGCAAAAAGCGGCACACCGATTATAAAAATAAATAATAAAATTTAACTTATCAGAATAATTAATTAAAGTTGCGAATTATTTATTATAACAATAAAAAGTAGTAAAAACTGCTTCTCTGAAAAATTTTTGTTACTACGAGAAAGTTTTCTGTTACTGAGAAATGTAATAACTAAACTCAATGGAACTTATGTAAAGAGAACAATTATCTCGTAGCATTTCGTAGCACACTAGTCTGCGCTACGGCGTAGCATTTCAGAACCTACAACCTATATCCTATATTCCCTTTTAACCACTTTCAGTCGTGTCGTAGCCATTGCTCGGGAAGCACGTATCGCACGCGCTATTTTCCCCACGCGAGAATATTCATAAATATTTACGTTGTTTTATTTAGGATTTTTGTTTAATAAACAATTTATTTTGTAAATATTATGATAAGTGATTTGTGTTTGAAGGGCGAAAACAGCTACTTTTTTGAAGGTAGGGCATGTTGTTTATGACAAGGTAGGGCTTCATAGACTAATTGTTTTACTTAATTAAGGGGACAAATATTTTTGTTCAGGTGTGGGTGCGGAATGTTTTACGGGCAATGTAATTCTACTTAGCATAAGCGTCTAATTGGACCATATTTTCATAACATAATTTTCAAGCAATATTTGTAATAAGTAAATTAAAAATTTTTAATCAGTTTAGTTTCTTTAAGTAGCTATTAACACAATGAAATAAATATTCGTTTGCTTTTAAGACTGTATTTTTTTATTTCTGTAAATTTTTTAGCAATACAAATTATTAGACGTTATTTCCAAATGTTCTCACTTAGATGAAAGTAGATGTATTAATTTATATATTTGTCTGCAGATTATGCCAATAACATATAATTCAATTAATATTAAGTTATTTAATTAAAAACTATAGCTAACAAAAATATCGAAAACTAAAAAATAGAGTGCATCGGTGGCCGAGTGGTTAAGACATCTGGTATTAACTAGGCAGATCACGGGATGAGTTTTGCCTTACAAATACCATCAGCTAAACGAGAGAGACTTGGTCCTCCTCTGGGTACCCTGGAACCGTAACACGGTTTCGGGAGCTGTAAGGCAACCCGCCAAGAAAAAAACTAATAAAAATTATAAAGCTCAGAGTCCGGTTTGGTCAAAGAGGTCTTGCCCGAGTGGCATAGTGCCTAGCACGCTGGTTGCGTTTCCTCGCTGTATATAGTGTTACTGATTTTTTGTGCGAAGTACGAGCCAGTCCTCATATCACCAGACGCTACTACTAAACTAGGGGTTATTTTCAAACTTTTTTTTGACACTGGACCCCACAGACTTAATAATTTGTTAAAAATCAATTCGTTAAATATCGAATCGTGAGAAAATATATTTAGTATTGAATAAACTAATATCTTGATATTATAAATAGAAAAGTAGTGTAATATTCTGATCTAATCTAATCCAATAAATAATACAAAAATATTATTTAGTAGTGTCTACCTTATCATAAACATTTTACATAACTTGGATAATTTTAACAATAAATAATAATTAATGTCAACGTTTTTTGCCGATCGGACTTTTCCATCAAACATTTTTTTTTTGTTATAATAATATTTTAAATAAAAAGTGTACCTGTGTTTTTTCAAAATTGATTAAAACTAAATGGGCTATGACGTGATTTGAGCAAAAACAAACTCCGAAACTTAAAGTTTCAGTAGGCTCCTTATTTCATCTCGATATCTTAAGCCATATTAGTAAAATGAAGAGATTTACATAATTTTAGATTCAATTACAATAACACTTCTACAAAATGTTAAGAACTTATAAAACACAAAGAGAATAATACTGAATTTAATTATTTAAATTCATATTAATTCCAAAAAATAAAATAAATTTTAGCTCAAAGAATGATTTTGATAAATATAAATTGTCTATTTATTGAATTAGACACATTATCGACTGCTTTCTTTTATTAAGTTCACCGTTTTCTGTAAATAAATGTTGCGAGGAAGTTTTATTCTATACAAATCTGAATTACTCGACTTAAACATAATATAAAAGTTGTATATAAAATGAACGCGTGTAAAGGATCCTTTCAATATTCGTGACAGAGTAGTGTCTGGAACTTTTTAATAAAAATCGTTATCAATCACAATTTATCTCGGTTCCCCTTCCCTGAAGAGGTATAAGAACTAATAAGCGACGCAGGTGCTAGCCATAGACTTTGTTATGCAAAACAGGCTCATTCTTACCTTAACTCGGTGATATTATGTCCCAAAGCTTCACGAGATTCGCCTCATTTCGTGCCTCCCACTTCATTTGCTTTCTTTTAAAAAGAAATTTTAAAGGAATCTTGGTTGTCACTTGAAACTCGGTACGGAAAACATTTTTATTATGAGCTTATTTGGAAAATTAGACGGAGAAATTTTCTTTTATGCTTGTATATAAGTTACATTACATTCTTTATTTACATCTTTTCTGTGGATAAAATGTAAATGGGAATTTAGGCCAAGTTTAAACGGCTTTAGCGACATAATTCGTAGATATTATTTACATTTCAGATTTAAAAAAAAAAAATTTAAGACTAGCATTCCGCCACGACTTCGCCCGTGGAGCCCATATTAACTTTCACCCCCTATTATGATGATACAAAAATCCCATAGAAAAATGCAGTTTCAGTTTTTCCCGATTTTTCCAATTATCTGGGAAACTTTTCCAATCTTTCTTTCCTTAAAACCTTACTCAGACTATTACAAACATTTAAAAAATTGCCATATCTGTCCAACCTTTTTCAAGTGATGGGCTTGCCAACGAACAACATTTTAGTTTTCTTTATACTATATATAGTTTCTTTTTTTTCTTCACGGGTTGCCTTGCAGCTCCAGAAACCGTGCTACGGGTTCAGAGTACCCGGCGAAACGAGACCTGTACCTAGATAAATATTTCAAGGAAAATTTGGCAATTTTTTGGATACATGACGAAAAAGTCTTGCTATCTATCTACTCAGAACTGTTTTTATCTGCCAGTCACTATAACATACTATACTAAATGTTACAACTAACATAGAACTTGATAATACCTTTCTTGAGCAAGTAAATATTTCCCCGTGTAAACCGTCGCTGAATACGTGGGATAAGTGTGTTTAAGGAAAATGTATTTCTGGTGCGATCAAGTAATGGAAATAAGTTTTTAGACTTTTTACCTGTCTGGAAAAATATTCTATATTCATAGAGAGAGTTTCTTGCGGAATCTAAATAAAAGAGAGCTTGGAAAAATAAAGCTTCGAAAAATCCATTATATTCTGTTTTTGTTAGAGATACGTACTTATTTAAGAGTGGTAGGTATAACAGAATTTCAAATAAGCGTACACAGTCGATTTCACATTTTTGATAACATATGTTCATTTGAATAGGACAAATTAGGAATTCTCTGAAATAAGCTTTCCTTTGATTGTATAATAGCTATAGTGTATTTCTGTATATAAGTTATTCTGGAGTAATCAGTAGATATATATTATAAAGAAAGGGTGAAACTCGAAAACTGCTGAAATGATTTTTCACCGTTGTGAAGCTACTTTATGCTATGTGTTTTTAAAATAAAGTTAAGCTTCTCTAAGGCAATATTAAAACTGTTTTTTTTTGCATTTGAGATATATACGGGCAAAAAGTTTAGTTTGTCTGCGATAATCTGTAGCAGAACCGATTCCAAAAAATCAACTAACTCGTGAGACAATACAGATGTTATTTTAGACATCGTAAAAATGTCACGTGCGAAGCCGAGTGCAGAGCTAGTAATTTGTAACTATAGAAGCCCACTACAAAAGCTGGTTAATAAAAACGCATCGGCTCGAAAAAATCGTTTTATTTAGATCTAGCAGATGCCCGCGACTTCGTACGCGTTGTATTAAGAATACAAAGTTTACACCCCAATTCATCCCCTTAGGGGTTCATTTTCGTAAAATCCTTTCTTAGTGCAATATTAAACCTCTATATTATGTATATTATATTAAAACTCTACACCCCCTAAGGAATATATCATCCAATTTTTATATTATATATACAATATAAGATCAAGAATCATTATCTCAATAATACGAGCTACAAGTATATGTGCATTCGTGGTACAAGACGCAGATTCTTACCAATAGCCAAATCATTTAGCCTCGACGATGGAGCTGCCGCCTTACCTTGTCGGGTGGTGGGTAGCCAGGAGGCCGGGTAGGTATAGCAGGAAAACTCGTAGTAAACTTTCACCATTCGTTTATTGGTCGAATTAACAAGGAAGGAACAAGCAGGAGCAGCAAAAGAACAACCAGGAAAAAGGATCCGTAAGGAACCAAGGAAGCCGGCAAAGGAACCGTCAAAGGAGCGCACTGTAATAAAAATTAACTACACATTACTACAGGGCGTTATGCTATTGAAGTAACACAATACAAAGTATGATAAAAATACTTACAATACTTATTTGCGCTCCTTTTATATAAACATAGATATTAGTTCTTGAATACTGATTCAATACATTTTATATAGTTATTTACTTAGTTGATAAAATAGAAATATAATAAATTTTACAATTGGCAGAGTGACTGCCTAAGTCAACAGTTTGTGAAGGAATGAGTAACATTTTAATTTAGGTTCCACACATCGGATATTTGAAAATAACATACAATGTTCTATTGAATTAAAATGAACAATATAGTGTTCTAAAATTAAAATAAATGCTATTTGTGATGGCCAGCTTGTAAGCGGCTAGGAAAATAAGGTCGTATCATCACAACCTTACCATAATTTTTAGAATACATATTTATAACATTTCGTAGTAATTGATTATTTGTTAAATTTTTAATATTATCCTATCTCTTTTTTTTTCTCACTAATTTTTTTCTTTAATAATAATAATATAACTTAAAATCTTAAATCTAATCTAAACATTAAAATATTAAATATAATTTAGACATTTTTCCATACTGCTGCCGTACGGAAGCGTGCCCAGAACGCTGGCTTCATTTCCTCGCTGTATTGCCATACTGATCCTTTGTGCGAGGAACGCTCCTGCCCTCTGGTCACCATCGGCCGCGACGATAAGGCGCGTTGACAACTCCTTAAAAAAATCCATCAAACTTGAGCTCCACGGCCCTAATGTCTCCACTGCAAACGGCACAAATAATATTAAAATTTTATAAATAAAATTTATTTTACCAAATATTTATTATTCAGTGGTTTAGGCTGTGCATTGATTGTCAGTCAGTCAGCGACAAGACGGTTTTATATATTTAGATAATACTTTCAGATGAAAGCGTGGACGGCCCACGATCAAGATACCACCCTTCAATGCTGTAGAACACTTCACGTCAAACACGCAGCTTATGTTAGTGCGCTGTATACATTGGTAAGTACCATTTTACATTATTTACCATACCAACACGGTCTTTATGCTTTGCGGCGTCGCTAGAGACAGTTGATTTATTAGGAGATGGTTCTTTTGAGAACTTGTAATATACTCTTGATATTGTAAATGCGAAAGTAAGTTTGTTTGTAATTTTTCACGTCAAAACAGAGCTACGTTCTAAATTAATTTTCACTGTTTTACTAATAATGGCGGAATAAACTTGGTACTTATAACATAAGAATAACACAAACTTTCTATAGAATTTTAATGTTGTTACCTAATATTCCGCCACTATATACTGTTATCATTGTATCTAGTCATACCACAAGGAATAAATGTCGTGATGGTGCAGGACGTTGTATAGATTATATTCAACACAAACTTTTCATCCCTGAAAACGTGTTCTGTGTATAATGTTTATGAACGGAACATGCACACAAAGATTAATTCGACGAAACTCGTTGGGTTAGTTAGAGAATAATATAAATAATTTCAGGACTGTACCATCATGGTATTCATTCCTAACAGTTTTGTAACAAAGTCCACATTTAGCCAGTTGTCAAGTAGCCTGATAAACAAAGCTTTAAAAAAATGTTATGGTATGTTGAATCCGGAACTTTCAATGTCAATGTCTAGTCGAATAAACTATCGACCTCTTTTCAAAACGTATTTAATGAAATTACAATTATTGGACCTTTTGAAATTGGCTACATTTACCTAATTTAATTTTAAATCAGTTCATGAATATTTGATTAGTAAAATACATTTTGATTACAATTTATTGATAATCGATTAATATAAGCCTTATGGCCGTAAATAACATTGGATTTATATAGGTCAGGCTTCGCTCGGGTACTTTTTTTTGCAATAACCGAATCCTAATTAAGTATAATCGAATAAAATGGCGCAAAGACAGGTCAGCGGTCTTAGACAATGTACAACTTAGCGAATAGAATAGAAAATAGAATAGATAACTTTAAATGTATGGGACCGAATGAAATACAACCACATTACCAAATGAAAAGTAGTTTTTAAGGTACCTATCGACTTGATGTGAATAGAGTGCGTGAAGCGTGGGCTGATACGTAGAGAGCGCGCTCGAATATTGTTTTGATTGGTCGATCATCTGATTTTTAGAGGTCATGCCTGGTTTTAAAATACATAAATTGAGCTTCTTCTGGGCGCATACTTTTCATATGATTATTAAAATTCGGTTATAAGTTTCTGCATATAATATTATGTTGTAGCGTTGCGAGAGAATAGACTTTGTCTAAGGGAGCTTGACATAAGTGTTTCTAGTTTCAAGGACATCAAATACTTAAACATACACACACACGACCTTTATATCTTGCAGTGTGGCCAGCGACATCAGTAACAGTGTTTACTTTTTGCCAGTTGTCCATATTGAACAGAACAGGTGGCAAGCCTGTTGCTGGACCTAGATGTGTCACTTCTTTAACAGACGTATATATCTGTTATTTTTAGAAGAAGTTTGGAAGCCAACTTTTCGTGCCCTTCGAAACACGGGAGGTCCTGGGTTCAATTTTCACCCGTTCCAAAAAAAATGCTAAGCACCAATATCTAAGAATATGTGCTTTAATCGACATCAAATACTGATATTTGACAACAAGATATCCTATTTAAATAAGTCGAGGATGTTTCAAGCTGTCAAAAGGCATATTATTTGATGTCCTTGATCATAACCTAGTCCTAGTAGCTTTGGAGATTGAAGACGTTCCGAATAGAAAAATAATATTATCTTTATTTTGCAGAATATATCAATTTTGGTGGTGCTTCTATACAGTTGGAGGATCGGTGTCAATGCGAAGAGATTTAAAGAATTGGACGATGTATACTATGGTAAGATTAACAATGTTCAAATTTTAATTAGATAACATGTCAAGTGGTTAGTGAAGGAAAAGGTTCCGTGGTCGAATCTCGGAGTAAGTAAAACAAATATTAAAAATTGCAGGCATGAAGCCACTGCCACTTGCTTTACACAAGGTAGTGATAGTCATTTGCTTGCCTTAAAATTTCAAAGATCACTCGTTAGAGCCTCAAAAATCCATCAGTCAAATGAGGAATATTTGTCTTCCGCTGGGTACCCTGGGACCGATAATGAGGTTTTTAGGAACACCAAGGTAATATTTTTAAATAACTCGTAAACCGACCAAATATTTGATATTCATAGTCTAATATTATTTTGATAACCTTGACTATTTTTTCAGATTTATATTATAATTGTATATTTAAGAAAGAGGACAATTTCCCTTTGAAAATATTTTAATGCACAATTCGTTTATTTTCAACCTTCCCGCTCGTTAGCTCCATTTGATTGATGACACAGAAAACATCTAAAAGCTTTGGGGAACATTACAATGTTTATTTAATCGGTGTTTTAGAAAATTTTCTTTTAACCTAAGTACTCGTTCTATGTAAATTGATTATACTTATACTACACCGTTGGACTTAGACTATATGAATAGTATTTTGTATAAAAATCTACTAAGGAAAGTATGAACAGTAAGCACCGGTATGAAACCATATTACACGCTGTTTGCACAATTCTCTATATCTAAAAATTTAGGCAGAGCCTTAGAAGTCTTCCAATTCATCAGGTCTTCCAATTTTTCACATATCAATAAAATTAATTATATACATATTAATTAGAATCAGAATTTATATAATTTTAATACTTTAAAGTTCAGTATTATCACATAATTAGTAACTGCGATAGATTACAATAATACCTATTTCCTGTAAAAACGTAATTAAACTCACAAAGCTCCCGAATCATTAAGGGTCCTATACTGGGAATTTGTATGGAGATATTACTATTGCCAATTTCTCTGTAAATACTCCACCTGTGTCACTGTAATTCAGCATATAGTTACTTATTCAATATATCTAAGTGAAATAGTCGTTATTTTTTCAATTGGTTTTATTTAATAGGAAATATGGGTGGTAGAATAAAGGATTATTTTGCCCCTTCTGTCTCTTTCATAATCTATCACAAAACTCTAAATTTTTTTTAAAGCGCTCTTATACCATTATTCTTCAATTATATATATCGCTTTTTTTTGTAGCTTATTGAAAATTCAAAAAAAAAAATTTATGATTTTTTAATTTGGCAAAAATAATAAAATAATTATTATTTTAAATTTTCAATAAGCTACCAAAAAATTCGACATATATAATTGAAGGGTAATGGTATAAGAGCGCTTTAAAAAAAATTTAGAGTTTTGTGATAGATTATGAAAGAGACAGCAGGGGCAAAGTTAAACTACCCATATTTCCTATTCAATAAAACCCATTGAAAAAATAAGAGCTATTTCACTTAGATATATTCAATAAGTAACTATATGCTAAATTACAGTGACACAGGTGGATTATTTACAGAGAAATTGGGAATAGTTTATCCCAGAAAAATTCCCAATATAGGACCCTTAAGGAATTAAAAAATGAATTAAATAAAACTTTTGTTGTTTTGACACTTTGATTCATATTTGCGAGCAACTAGATTGCAATTTGTGACTGGTTGATATAGCGATCGAATTGCCGTCGCATGACGGCATGACTGATTGATATTGCAAAATTTTAGCTGATAGACTTGTGGGAGGCGGCAATACAATTCTTGATTGGACATAAAACGAGAGGTCCTGGTTTCAATTGGATCACTCCATCCTAGAGATAATAAAGATAATGCCGCCCACGGGTGTTGTTTTAATATCAGTGACTAGTCCATAAGGTTTGCATATAGGTTAATGGCATATAGGTTCTGACTCGAACGAAGGCCAAAAACGTGTCTTTGCCCTATCCAGCAATTTGCTCTGCATTCTAGTGTTGGACATTTTCGGGCCGGGCATTCCTTGGCTAGCTAATGGTGGGCAATACATTATTAATTCATTGTTTATCTGCGGAACCCCTTAATATATCAAGAAAAAACAGAGAGTAGATTTTAAATATGTACATAACAAGTTTCATTAAAATCCATTCAACCGTCATAATAAAAAATCTATCAAATTTTGAAAGGCCGAAGAGTGAAATAGACTTTTTTTTATCACAAAAAAAAAAACAATTTAGTCCAACCTAAAATTATACTCAAAACAGGATACCCAACACTAAACTGAAAATTGATATCACCTAAAAGACAGAAATAAATAATTCCACATTTATTTTCGCAATTGGTTAAGAAATATCCAGTTTCATAAGGTAATAATTATTTATTAGCCCAAAATGAAAGGAGCGTTTGATCGATAAGCTGTATATGAGGGGATTTGTCTCGACAGTACATTAGTATTTTATGAGCTAATATCGAAATGTAATAATATTTTATGTATTGCTTTCTGCCAAACAATAATGGGCTTTGTTGGTCCAAATTACATAATTCTATGATCGTTACTATGTTCATATCAGTTTTTAGGATTCCATAATAACGCCGATAACCGAAACTATTTCTATCTGTCTGTCTGTCAGAGCCCTTCTATTGAAGCGAAGCTTTTTAGCGCATTTTCGGGATTGTAGAGCCTTTGGTAAAATAAAAATATATAGTACGTCGGCGGCGGAATGGTTAAGACGTCTGGTATTAACGAGGCAGACCCCCCCAGGTTCGATCCCGGATCCCGGCCATGTACCAATGGGTTTTTATAATTATCTTAAAACTTATGTACATAATCCAACAAACCATTTAGAGTATTTTCCATCTCATACGTCAACAGAACTGGCCACTCGTTAGGTATAGCCTTACAAATACCAATGGCTAAAAGAGGGTGACTTGGTCTTCCGCTGGGTACCCTGGGACCGTGACACGATTTCGGGAGCTGTAAGGCAAACCGTGAAGCAAAGAAAAAAGAAAAAAAATTAGATATGTGACCATCGCTTTTTTGTGTCACCTAATTTACAAGTCCCCGGTAGTATTTGTAAACGCTATCGTTGCATACTTACGCCACTGAGTGAAATCATAAATTTATACACGTTTAATATGATTAAAATGCCATCTTATGTGTTTCGCGGGTGCACAAATCACTCAAGAACAAAAACTAAATTAGTGTGGTCTAGCTGCGACGGACCGAATTTTTTGATGAAATGTTAGGACGTAACGTATCTATATTTTTTATTTTATTAAAGAGCTAACTTATTTTCACTTACTCCATTGAGTGGGTTCTTTTAAAATATAAAAATAATGAGTATTTACTTTTAAAGTTTGGTAAAGGTTTGGACACGATGAAAGAATGAAGGACGAAAGATTGACTAAAAAGGTTTATATTTTTTGAAAAGAAAATGCTGGCAGAGGACGACTTACGTGTACTTTTATTGAACATATAAAAAATGTATTGATCGATGACAATATTAAAAGTACACAATCGTTGAGCTTGTATGAAAGGTATGATGAATATAAAAGAAGCGAAAGAGGTATGTCAGGATCGTAGCAAATGGCATTCGATTGTCTCTGCCTACCCCTCTTGTGATAAATTTCGTCCAGAAATGACAGGTAGTCCCATCAAGTGTAGCGACTGGCTTGCCAGTTACCATTGTTTCTGGCCACGTTGCGATGTATGGTTGCCGTAATGGTGCGATTTGAACAGACAGTAACAGATGTAAAAGTTTTTTTACAAAGTGCATACAAAGTAGTTTATACAAGTTTGTCTGAAGTAGCAGGTTAAATTTAAAAGTTTTAAATGCATCGTTACTACTTGTGTGGATGATGGATTGTAGTAGTTTGCACTTTATCTTGGTAGGGAAATGTAGAGACATTCGTTTTACTTCTTATCTAACTTCGCATTCTTACCAATATCTGATGTTTTTTCTTCGGGTTGCCTTACAGCTTCCGAAACCGTGTTACGGTCCCAGAGTACCCAGCGGAAGACCAACTCTCCCTCTTTTAGCCGATGGTATTTGTGAGGCTATATCTATCGAGTGGCCAGTTTTCTTGAGGATTTAGATGGAAATTTCCGACGTCTTAATTTTGAAATCTATAAAAGAATGGGAGATAAAACCTCATTTAGGGGTTTAGCTCGATCAATACTGACGGGTTTTATATGGAAATTTATATAATTTATTTTTTTTACGGTTCCCAGGGTACTCAGCGGTAGACAAGAGATGTGGCAGGTGACGAGTGGATACTTTGTGCTATATTCATTAACGCTAGTCCGACTGACACTTGGCCGAATTTTAGTATTTGTTGATTTACTTAAGAATATGCATTAAAGTTATACTAGTTAGACGTTTGTATGTATTGCTATTATTGGCGTTATTAAGATCGAGCAAAAATCGCCAAAAAAAACACGTTTCTTGTATGGGGACCTCCTTAAATTTTTTACTTATTATTTGATCTTATAGCAGCCATAGTATTACAAACTCTGTGAATATTTAAAGTTATTAAAGTTCAAAAGCCCTGTGACAGCGGTGCCTCAGTAATAGGGTTTCAGTTGACACCCTTTGGTTACGAAACCTTAAAAATAGTTATGTAATGATCACATAGCTAATGTCTAAATTTTAACTTTACCTAGGTGTTCCCAGATTCGGTCCCAGATCAAGTTAAATCTTTGAAAGTAGAAACTTTACGGCTAAAAACGAAAATGCGGTTACAGCTAGGTTTAACAAGTTATATAACACATATATAATATTAATATTATACATACTTACATAAAATATTAAATAAAAATGAAATGTTGTTCTAATCAAGTTTTTAAGGAAAGAAAAGTTTGAAAAGTTGCCCGGAAAATTGGAAAATTCAAGATAAACTTAAAGTTTTTGCCATGGGATTTTTGTATAAACTTAAAACCATAATAGGGGATGAAAGTTAATACGGGCTCCAAAGGTAAAATAAAAACATCACTGTAAATGATATATTAAGGCAACGCATTAAACAAACGTTAGCTCATATTATCTCCATTAGGATTTAGAAGTTATATGGACGAAATCTTTTATTCTCAACTCTAAGTGGGCCATTTTCTTTAAATTACACATACAATAAAATACAGTGAACGTATAAACGAAACATTCCGTACCGAGAATAAATCGCAAGGCGTACTAACTGAGTGCCCACTCCTTACTTTGTATTTACGACTTTCTCTAAGCCATACTCATTGCGTTAAAACAATTATAATAATTTACAGGATTGCAAAATTAAGTTATTGAATGGATCAGTTTTGATGGCATAAGCAAAAGGCAAATCGCATTTTTTTTATTATAAATGCCAAAGTGTATTGTTTGTTTTACGTCAAAACGGTTCAACATTTTTTTTTTGCCCAAAGACAGTTGAATTACCGGAGAGTGATATAGCTTTTAATTTTAGGGAAATTCTTATGTTCAATTTCAAAAATTTTAAAATTTCAAAGCTTTAAAATTGTCCTTTAAAATGCGATTGAAATTATATTTGCCTCTCGCTCACCGGCCATTATGTTATTATCTGTGTAAGCGATAGGGATAAAAATGGTATACAATGTTTAAAATTAAAAGTACTAAATATTAGATCAAAATTTAATCTGAAGACATAAAAAATATTTCTTTGACCCGATACTGTAATACTAATGCATATAAAATTTGAAAAAAGAAAACTTTTATAGATGAAAATAAGACGCATTATATTATTTATTTAGCAGTTTTGGAGAAGAATAATCATAAATGGATAAAAATCTAAAAACAGTTATTTATGGTTACAAAATCACAAATTACAATCACTTCAACTTTATTTATTTTTTATACATATCGATTTAATTTCCTGTATAATCTGTTATTATTACTTACATACTAAAGATAGATAATTATATACTATCGCAGACTTTTTTGTAGATCACTTTATTCTACACAATTCTTTCCTACATCATTTTGTTATATCTTTGACGAATTAGACAGCAGACGCCTTAAAAATTCGTTGGAGCTTTTTCCCCTGATGTTTAATACACGAAAACTTATGTAATCGTGAAACCGCAACAAGCAGATCTTTGTTTCAGTAGTTTTTACGTAAAAATGACACAGAAAAACAGACAGACGCGGCGTTTTATACTACGTAGTGATATTGATAATAATAATATTCGTCTGTATTATGCAGATAGTAAAAAGTTATTTTAATTTTCCTCTGAAAACCCTAGAAATCCAAGCATCAACTTCGAATATCTTTAAGAGACATTAACAATGAAAAACACCTGACGTTTATATTATCAAAAGATAAATGTGGAAATAAATTTGTGAAGGTGGATATTACTGCCTCGCTGACTCCGGGGATTATGAGAGATGAGGAACTCATTTATTTCTATAGGAACGTATCATGTTTGTCTTGGAAGTCGGAATATTTAAAACATATATACCTTGATATGGATGTCAATGATCAACAAAATGTTTTATATTTTATAGATAAAATAAACAAACACGGCCTTTATATCTTGCGATGTGGCCAGAGACAACAGTAGCAGTGTGCACTTTTTGCCAGTTGTCCATATTAAACTAATGTCAAGCCTGTTTCTGCACTTATCAGACCTATATGTGTCACTTTTTAAGGTTCCGTACCCAAATGGTGCTAACGGAAGCCTTATTAATTAGGCTCCGCTGTATGTCTGTCACAGAGCTGTATCTTTTGAACCGTAATAGGCAGACACTTTAAATTTGATAGTGTATTACTATTACCGCTATAACTACAAAATAATAAAAATAAAACAAAGTCAAAATTTAAAGGAGACCATACAAGAAACGTGTTTTTTTCGGCGTTTTTTGCTCGATCTTAATAATAACAATAATTAATTAGGGCGCAGGGCGGCTTGTGGCGAGCCGTGGGTGAGTAACGACACCGTCGAACCCGAGTGCTCCAGAGAGTAGGTTGAGGCAGGCGTCCCCACTGCTAGACCTGAGACTCTCGCCCCTGGCTTGCCTTAATTGACTGTCCAGGGTGGAGTCGTTAGAGTATAATATTATGTATTATGCTCGGGGGTGGAAGTGTCTAAAGGCGTAATAACGGGGAAGCTATATGTGAAACCGGTGTCACACCTCTCGACACCCCCAGCCGCTTACACCAATGTTCCCTGTCTTACTGCTGGCAGAAATGCTCAAAAATGGTGGTTGTTTCAGGAGGCCCATTTAGTAAACGGCGAGTCACCACCTGCCAATTTTACGTTTCATGAGATGAATGATACCGGCAGGTGACCGTAGTCTCAACCAATAAACTTGATAAACCAATCCATTTAACACCTCAAAACAATAGCCCGATTTTAATTTAATTTTAACTCAGCAATATAGTCCAGGCACCTGACGGGGCTTGTCTGTGAGCGCGTTGTATTTGATGCATTCAGAGATAGGCCCCGACGGGTGCTAGTCACAACACTTTAGATTAAACACTCTTAAGGGCCTCTACGTGTTGGACCTATGTCCCCATGCAAGCCTTACAAAGGACCGGGTATTATGCCCGTGAATTTAGAGTAACACAATAATTACAATACATACAAACGTCTAACAAATAATGAAAAACCGGCTAAGTGTAAGTCGGAGTCGCGCAAATTTTTTACTAAACTATTTAAAAAAAAAAGTTAATAAATAATTAGTAATTATAATATAATAATTAAATATTGTACGGTGGTACAGCACCCTTCGTATTCGAGTCCAACTCGCACTTGGCCGGTTTTTACAGACATTTTGTTTAGAAGAAGTGTCGATGCCGTCTTTACGTGTAATTAATAAAGTAATATATTTCACAAAAATACTTGCCGCGGCCGGAAATCTGACTCGGAACCACTAGCACAGTAGGCAGGCAGGATTACTAACAACTGGGTTACGGCGGCTTTAGCCTAATTGCAACTCATATGTCAAATAATATACTTAATACGTTTTTTAATTTGAATTTAATTTATAAGTTTTTTAATTTTATCTTTGTTTCTGGATAAGAATACCTAAATAAAATTGATTCCTTTTTGATCAAATGTTATACTATTTATTTTATGTAACTTGATTATATGCTGTGGATTTTTAATAAATAAATAAAATGACAAATATATTAATTCACGAAGAAGGTATAAAAGTAATCCTATCACAACTAAGCTTAGCAAAGGGAAACAGCTCCAGCACGCTTTCATAAAATATGCTGCCTAATACGTTAGATAATTATATAATATTTTAATAAACAACACTATTAATTGATGTGACTACGGAAAATGAAAATAAAAGTAAATGAAGTATTCCATGGTACCATTGGACAATGGGACTACAGTTAATTAATATTTCCGTAGTCTAATCAATGGAACAATCAAGCCTACGGAAAAAGACGGAAAACAAAACAATTTAAAAGCAAAATTGTGCGTCGGTGGCGAAGCGGTTAAGACGTTTTATAATAAAAACCTAAGTACATAATCCAACAAACAACATTTAGAGGCTTTTTTCTATCTAAATATACGTCAACAGAACTGGCCACTCGTTAGGTATAGCCTCGCAAATACCATTGGCTAAAGGTGGCCACACATTCGACTAATCCCCGGCGCGTCGCCGTACGGTCCACCGAAACCGACCACAGACTCGTCCAATTCTTGTAACAAACAGTCCGCCTAGATCATCCGGCGGCCGGAATGGAAAATTTTCTGTGCGATGTCGGACCAATGTGTGGCCTACTAAAGAGGGTGACTTAGTCTTCCGCTGGGTACCCTGGGACCGTAACACGGTTTCGGGATCTGTACGGGAACCCGTGCAAAAAAAAATATATGAATAAAAAGGTTTTGTCACTATTGTTTCCTCGTACGCTACTATTTTTTATAATAAAAAAACTTTTCTAAACGCTCTCAACTATTCAAAATCTTTTATTTCCAAAACCAGTATCAGAGATTATTATTATAATTGAAAGACAGTTCACGACCGTTTCAAAATTTTATGACAATTGATTTATGTCGAAATAGAAAGGTAAAAGGTAGGGAAATCCTTTAGTTATAAATTAAATCTATTGATGCGATACGAGATATATTAGTTATCTGTTTGATAATTCTACAAAAGGGACATTCTAGGAAATCCTGATCGTTATGTAGCTACTTTTGAAGCTAAATTTTATTAAGTTGACCTGGCTAACTTATATTTTTACTAGTGGGCGGAAACCCCGGCTTTGCCCGTTAAAATTTTCAATTGTGAATTATGGCTCCTATATCCATAATTTTTCTGTAAACTATTCCCAATTTCTCTGTAAATAATCCACCTGTGTCACTGTAATTTGGCAAATAATTACTTATTGAATATATCTAAGTGAAATAGCTGTTATTTTTTCAATGGGTTTTATTGAATAGAAAATATGGGTGGTTAAATTTTGCCCCCGTTTTCTCTGTCATATAATCTATAACAAAGCTCTTGGTTAAACAGCGATTTTAAAAAATTAAGAGCTTTGTGATAGATTATGAAAGAGAAAACAGGGCCAAAATAATCCTTAATTTTACCATCCATATTTCCTATTCAATAAAACCAATTTTAAAAATAACGACTATTTCACTTAGATATATTGAATAAGTAACTATATGCTAAATTACATTGACACAGGTGGATTATTTACAGTGAAATTGGAGATGTTATGCCTAATTACCAACATATTGTAGTAGATAGTAATTCCATAAATGGCAATAACAAAAATCAATAATGGAAATCACATATCAAACCTTAACTCAATTGGAATAAAGATTTTAATTTCATCCATACAATCCGGAACAAAGCTAGAAACTTCTATAATTAAATAGTTCAACTCAATCCACGATTAAGAAACGGAATTTCTCTTTTAAAATCCTCTTCGATATTCCGAGAGCAAATTCTCATCATGGAGTCTCTGGGAAGAATGAAATTTCAGGCATTATTTGTTTTAATGAGATTGATTTCCAATACCAGGGTACGATCGAGAGCTACGTCCGTCGACCATCCATATCAATTATATTCAAAACGATTCATGTTTATCAACGAAGTGTTTTGTAATGGGACATCCTTTAAGACCCAGAGTATTTTATTTCGAAAGCTTTTAACGATTACAACAAATTCGTTCTGTGATGTTTTTTCATTATTTGGATTCAACTGAAATGTGTAAGCTTTCGGCAATATATTTTTTAAATACCGATTCGTTTTAATGTTACTCCAAATCTCCTTGACTAGTAGACTCGCGCACAAATGGTTCCGTACCATTATCTATAAAATAATACCTTAAATATTAATTTTATTTTAATTTAATTATTTATTTTTAAAGTAAATATAATATATCTAACTAAATATTATGTAAATATTTCAAGCGTCTACCTGTTGCCATCATCAATATCGAGCAAAAACGAGCATTTATTTATTTTATTCTGTTTTTTAGTATTTGTTGTTATAGCGGCAACTGAAATACATTATCTGTGAAAATTTCCACTGTCTAACTATCACGCTTCATGAGATACAGCCTGGTGACAGACAGACGGACGGACGGACAGCGGAGCCTTAGTAATAGGGTTTCCGTTTTTACCCATTGGGTACGGAACCCTAATAAAAATTAAATGCGCATGACTTGATAGACAGGTGCAATAAGGAATCACTACAACACTGGCACAACTCGCCAGTACAGCACCATGCCAAGTTACTTATAAAGGGACACATGCAAACACTTTCGAATGAACTTAACTCACTCAGTCGAACAAATCTTCGTAGCATCACCAGAATACTTACTGGACACTGCAAATTGAACAGTCATATGTTTAATCTAAAACTATGCTCAACGAAGACATGTAGATTCTGCCTAACAGAAGAGGAAACAGCACTACACATTTTACACTGCTGAAATTCCTAAAGGGAATAGGTATCTGCAGTGAAATTTAACAAGGAAAAAGAAAAAGATCACAATAAGCCTATTTTGGCTGCAGTGATACAGCTCTGTACAAGACTGAAATAGCCCTAACCCCAAATAATAATAATAATAATGACTTGATAACGGCCGAACCTATGGCATTTTCTTTTAGAGAAAGAAGTTGCCAGGAAAATTTAAAAAGTAGGATAAAACTGAAAGTGCTTTTTTCTATGGATTTTTTTATGAACTCAAAACCATAAATAAGGGATGAAAGTTAATACGAGCGAAACCGGGGGGGGGGGAAGCTAGTGGCTAAATATATGTATTACAGACGAAAATTAATGAGTCAGAAAAGGGATCAGATTTCAATGCTGGTGTATCTACCTTTCACATACATCAATTGTATTTTTGGAGGTACATTATTTTCATATTTTGCATAAAACACATTTTATTTAGCTTCTATTTGAAAAAGTGAAACACAACGCGTTAGTTAAAATAAAAGTAAATCACGATTCGTTTCAATGTTTCATCAAAGAAATCATTTGGGAAACATCAACTGTAGCGAAAAATGATTGATTGCTAAATTGAGTGTTCTAAAAGTGGAGGCGATGTTGATGAACAAAATTTTATAATAAAAAACTAACAATACAAAATTGAGTACCTATCATTTTTTCAGTTGAAAGTTGCTGTTCAGAAGAATCACAGGCGACACCTTTTAGCTTTTATATTTGAAAACGGATGTTATATGTTCGCAGCCTATATATTTTTCTGTTGAATTCAATTTCGCATGGTCTTGTATACTACCAACTTATGTACTGCTACTCAAAATTAAGTTTTTTGAATATATTTTTCATACTAATATTTAACGCAACCAATTGAACCTCAAACTATAGCTTTATATCTAAGTAGTACTAATCCAAACTTATATGTAAAAAAAATCATAATAGAATTAGGTATGTAATAACCAAGGTATTTTATTTTTATGTTAGTTGCTGGTGTGGCGTATATATAGTCTTGGCCACTCCGCACGTCCCACTGTCCGGTTACAATGTAATTAAGACGATTAACGACTCAGAAATATCTAATCGTAAGCCACGCCCTAAACTCATGGTTCGGGCGCATGAATGGTTCGAGCGCAACGATCACGTCATGCAAGACAACGACGGCGCTTTGTCCGTTCTTGCTGCAGAAGTGAGAAGGGCATAATGTATCGCTTCTCGGAATAAATGACGTAAGCGGCACATTACAAATAAATAATTTATTAAAAAACGATCAAATGCAGACAAAAATCATCTTAATCAATACTAGGTACTGAAATTACCTACAGATTCGTATAAAATTTAAACGTAAATCCCGTCAGAGTATGGTCGTATGACTAAAAAGGTGTTTTTGAAGAGGTGATTTCAAAAATTTAAGTTATCGAGAAAATTTTCACCAATCATGTTTTCATCCTACACAATACTAGATAAAATCCTCTAGTTTTCGATGCCCAAATTGTATGTTCATAGCATTCGTATGATTCGAGAATTTCAGTTGAGCAATCAATCAAAATGATTCGTTCCTCCCCTTAAATTATAAAGATAAGATTTTAGTTTGTCAAAGTATTGATAGATGTTGTTACTAGATTGTTTTGATTGTCCAATATATTATAGAGTAACTAGCATTCCGCCCGTGGATATTTACGAACAAAATAAAATATACCCTACACCTAAACCTACCTCTACCCCTACCCCTACCCTTACCCTATCGGTTCAGCTGCTCTCGAGATATGCGCTTAACAACAAATTCAGCGATTCATTTTTATATTATAGAAATGGACTATAAATATAGGCGTCACAAGGACCTATACTTACTAATTTGAATATTTAATTATATCCAGTATTATTTTTCTAAAGTTTGGCCAACAGACGACAAAATGACGTCATCATTTTGGTAAAGTAGCATTTCTGTCCCGTGGTACTATACGTTTGTGATAAAAAGAGTACCGCGGCCCTTAACATGCCCCGTGGTACTACCAGTAGGAAATACAAATCAGTTGAAAAATGGAGCAGATGACGTGATTTTGTCGTCCGTCGGCAAAACTTTGAAGATTTATTAAAAAAAAATACTGGATAGTAAACAAAAATATAAATTATTTTTTTCTTTTCACGGGTTGCCTTACAGCTCCCGAAACCGTGTTACGGTTTCAGGGTACCCAGCCGAAGACCAAGTCTCCGTCGTTTAGCCCTTTTCAAATTTATATTTATTCAATATTCAAATTCATATTTGAAATAAAAAAAATATGTACCTAGTTTTTAATATCAAATATACTCGCAGACTATTATTAAACGATTTCTAAGAAACATGAATTTTCTGGTAATATAAATCCCCCGTTCGAAGCCACAACCACCCACCACTAACAAACGCAATAAAATATAAATCAACAAACAAAATTTGAATCTACAAGGATATAAAGTTACCTGTATCGATTACTTACTTATTGTTTACAAAATTATGTTTGAAATATGGGTTTGACACGTTGAAAGAATGAAGTATAAAGATTGACTAAAAAGGTTTATATGGCAGAAACTAAAGTAGGTGTACTTTTATTAAACACTAGCTGTCCGCCCCCGGCTTCGCCCGTGGATATTTTCGAACAAAATAAAAATATACCCTACAGCACTCGTAGATAATGCCTTGCCTGCACTACCCCTACCCCTACAACTACTCCTACCCCTACCCCTACCACTACCTACCCCTACCCCTACCCTACTCCTACCCCTTACTTTTACCCCTACCCCTACCCTTCGTACGTGTCTATTTCAAAATGTTGGCAAACATATATAGGTACACTTCATACATAGCTTTTGTCATGTTCACCTCTGCCCACCCCGTTCCCGTCGCCATGCCGTGATGGTATATAGCCTATGTTACTCAGGGATAATGTAGCATTCTAATGGTGAAAGAATGATCAAAATCCGTCCAGTAGTTTTTGAGTTTATTCGTAACAAACATACACACAAAAATACAAATCTTTCCTCTTTATAATATTAGTATAGAAGATATTAAACAATTCACAACATTTCAAAATTTTAACCCTATGTTTTTTTATGCTCGTTAGAAAGTACTTACAAAATCAGGAGACACGTATTTTTTCTATTTTCTAAATTTTTATTTTAAGTCGCCCAAAAATAATTTTGAAAATTGATTCATTCTAAAATATAGTTTTTGGACGCATACCGCAATCTTTTCATACAAAAAAAAATGTTTCTATTAGTCTGCGACTTAATGACTTTGACGTTTGTTTGTTGTTGTACATACTCTTTTATATACTGTATTACTCTTTGGTTGTTGTTATTATATATTGTTATCTCAAATCTCGTAATTGTTACTTAATTTAAAACAAAAATTAACCCTCCAGCTCGTAAATTAGATCCGTAAATTTCCTGTTTTGTTCCCATCTGCAAAAATATTTGGCAACACTGAACTGTAAACTTGCCTAGAGAGACTGTCAGCTTTTTTTTACATTATAGAGCGCACAAAGGTACATTAAGTATCCGTCTGAATTTACCACACCCCGAGGATTTTTTCAAATATTTCGATAAATATGTAATAAAAAAATAGTAGGTTTTCAATTTAGGGTACCTTGTTAAAAATGAAAACATGTCAATTATTGATCGAAGGCAATGTTAAAAGTACACGCAATAGCCGAACAGAAAGGTTTGATGAATATAAAAGAAGCGAAAAAATATCCAAGGATCGTATAGCAAAAAGTATTCGATTGTCTCTGCCTCTTGGGATTAAAGGCGTGATGATAAATAGATACATTATTTTAAGCAATAGATTGAGTCTTTTATGTGAGTTTGAGTGAGAAATATTAGAGGGTTGACTAAATCAAATGTATTTCGATTCATAATATTGCATTTCCGTAAACACAGATCAATCATCATACATCATAATCATTCATGCACTTGAACTTTCTTTATATATCCTAGTTGATTTCTATGAACCCTTAGAGGGACTATAAATGCAATACTTTCTCCAATATCTCTAGGCATAAATTCCTATATATTACCGACATCTTTGAAAAGATTTGAAGTATTTAAAAAATATCTTGATAAGCTTTTTTTTTGTTTCAGGGGTACAGATAGCATACTTCGCAATTATAGGAACGCAGATGTTTATGATTATGCTGAGTATATTTCTATTTTATGGAATTTACAAAGTAAGTGGTTACAGTTTATTTGCTTTCATTTAAAAAAAACTGCTAATCACAAATATGTTATAGCATGGTTTGGATTATTTATGAATGTTTTCAAGTTTAATGATCTCTGTACTTCATAGGACAGATAGAGTCGGCGTCCGCATTTCTTCTGAAAATAATAGATACTCATGCCTAAATTACAGCAGCTTGACACCTCTTTGCCACCTATAGGAGCCCCTCTTAAATATTAATTTTATATTATTTAATTATTTATTTTTAAAGTGAATAATATAACTCAAAATTCTGTGAATATTTCAAGCGTCTACCTGTTGCCGTTATCAATATCGAGCATAAACGAGCAAAAAAAATCACATTTGTTGTCCTCTTAAATATTTATTTTATTCTGTTTTTTAGTATTTGTTGTTATAGCAGCAACAGAAATACATCATCTGTGAAAATTTCAACTGTCTAACTATCACGGTTCATGAGATACAGCCTGGTGGCAGATGGACAGACGGCCGGACAGCGGAGCCTTAGTAACAGGGTTTCCGTTTTTACCCTTTGGAACCCTAAAAACTATTGAACGTACTGAGAAACGGCTTTTTCAAAATTTATTTCTGATAGTTCAGAGATCATTTAAGTCGTGTTTAATTCTGTGAATAAAATATTGTTGACATTATGGTCAGCCACCCAAACGAAGTTGCGGGCATCAGCTAGTATAATGAAATTTCAGCTATGTTTGACAACGTTTAAATATCATTTCGTAGCAATTAAGCTCTCGAGCCAAAGACATGCTACCTACTTGAAGTTCCAAGATTTTACATAAACGTAGGAGATCATTTTAAATGAGCGAAAAGCCAACTTCTAAGCAAAAGTAGCGGAAAATTCGCAACATTTTATCCCCGAATAAGTGAAAGTGTTTTTCGATGTTATTTCACATTTTTTTGCGGAATCGTTCCTTGTTGAAGTTTTATTTTTTATACCTACCCTTGAGGAAATCAACTTAAGCCCAATAAATTAAGGTTTCTATTCTACATAATTATAACGAAAATAAATAAAGATATATCCCCTCGACTGATCATCTCTTCTGGTGACAAGAGGGCTGGCTCCTTCCTCGCTCAACGAATCATCATCGCGATTCAGCGGGGAAATGCAGCCAGTATTCTTGCCACTATTCCACGCATACCTGTTTTTTTATTTAGTTATTTATATTTATTTAGTTATTTTCAATATTTAGATTAGTTTAAGGTTTTTTATTGTTATGTGTATAATTATAATGTAAATTACCATAGATAAAACAATAGTACTAATAATTTACAGAGGCTTTTCTCAGTACATTTATTTGAAATTAGCTTACCGCCCGGCTTCGCCCGTGGAGGCCATACTTTAATTCCCTATTATGAGCTTGAGTTCATACAAAAATCCCATAGAAAAAAGCACTTTCAGTTTTTCCTGAATTTTCCATTTTACGGGCAACTTTTCCAATTTTTCTTTCCCTAAAAACATTTTCCTGACAATTACGAACACAACAAAAAATCCAGAATCGATTAGCCGTTTTCAAGTGATGATCTTTCATACATGCGGCAATTGAATTTTATTTATATGTATAGAAGATTCGAATGAAAATTAAAATACCTACAAAACAATTTAACTAATTAATCACATAATTAATAATAAAATAATTCAGGACATACATTTTTCTCACTGAGTGGGCAGTGCGGGAAAATTTGCGAAGTGAGACAGGTCTGCCTAGCTTCTCGTAAAATTGATTGCCTTGTGCCTCATCAGCTTGATAATAGGCGGTGGTAGAGTCATAATAAGCTGTCCTTAGTAACGTAATCTATCAATTGTATCACTGTTAAACGGCTAATTGGATTTTGATGACATTTGGAAGCTAATTATAATTCTTGTTCGCAGGAAAATGTAGCATTTTTGGTGCCTTGGGTTATTGGATGCCTTACGTTCATGGCCTTGGAAGCGATGGCTATGGTGTATTCTAACGTTCTGAGAGATCATGTCAATAAGGTAATTTGCTGACAAAATCTGTACAAATAAATGGAATCTGTTATTTTAAATCAAAATTTAAGGGCTATAAAAGTTCTTTAAATTATAGTATTTCAAAGCATATGAACTGCATAAGCACTAAAATGTAAGAAATAATTAATATTTCGTTGTAGAATTTGAAAACGGTTAGTGCCTAATTTAGCTAGCTAACTTAGCTCCCAATTTCACTAATCTAGACATTTAATTAGGCACACTTACGATGATCACGAAAACATAGATAACTAATAATTGAAGAAATTATATTATTATGTTGAAATATACATTTAAAAAAATAATTCTTCAAATTCTACAAAGAAATATTACTTATTTCTTACTTCTCAGTTCACAATTTTTGAAGTCGGTACACTTCTATTTGTTTTTATGTACTTGAATCAAATTTATTTATTTTCTTTGGATCATTTGTTTGTATAAGGAGATGGAGATTTTTTTTCTCATCATATAGCTCCTGGAACCGTCGTAGGGTCCCAGGGTACTCAGCGATACACCAAGTCTTCCTCTTTTAGCCGATTTGTGTTGCTATACCTAACGAGTCGCCAGTTCTGTTGAGGTATATTTTTCGATGGAAAAGCCTCAAGTGTTAAGACGTCTGGTATTAACTAGGCGGACCACGGGTCCGATCCCAGTTCCTACCCATATGCCAATCAATGGGTTTTTATAAATAAAAACTTATGTACATAATCCGAGATGGTGATCTTTCCCTTTTATGATTGTTTATGGTTTCTTGATAATTAATTTACCATTCTAACAATATTATAAATGCGAAAGGGTGTTTTTTGTTTGTCCTTATTTCAAGTTAAATTTTTTTGCATAGAATGTCGTAGGCTACTTTTTATTCAGGAAATCATTCTTATTCTTCAAAATTCAAAAAAACAGTTATGTATTCTATAATCTTGAACATAAAACTCATTGACCGCATCCGGAATGACTGAGTTGTACCCTTGTACCAATGGGTTTTTTAATTTAAAATATATGTAAATAAACCCACAAACCACACTTACAGGCTTTTCCAACTAATTATACCTCAATAGAACTAGCTACTCGTTAGGTATATCATCTCAAATACCATCGGCTAAACGAGGGAGACTTGGTATTCCACTGAGTATGGAGAATTCGAAGTGAAAGATGATGTTGTGACTAAAATTATGAAAATTAGTTTACGCTGGTTTGAACACATAAAAACAATGAAGAATGAAAGATTGACTAAAAAGGTTAAAATGGCTGAAGTGAAAGGCAATACCGGCAGAGGACGACCTAGGTGTACTTTTTTGAACATATAATAATGTATTGATCGATGAAAATATTAAAAGTACACACAATCGTTGAGCATGTATGAAACGTATGATGAATATAGAAAAAGCGAAACAGGTATGTCACGGTTGTAGCAAATGGCATTCGATTGTCTCTGCATATCCCTCTTAAGATAAAAGGCGTGACGATACATAAAGACATACAATTTAATATCGTATCCATATTCAAAATACCGTACACATATTCAACGGAATCACCAGCCAGTGTCAATCTACTCTACAAAAGCTATTGTCAGTACTATGTATTCTCGTTAGCGTACTAGCCCATTATTATTGATACGAACCATGCAATCATGATTCGGACTAGGATTTGCAATGCATGCGACATTTCTATAGAGAATTTGCGTAGGGTTTAACAATAGTACAAACTCCGATGGGCTGCGTATAGAGTAAGGTAGAGATTATGCCATGTTTTCAGTGACTTCAGATGCATGGATTTTAAGGTTTTAATGGTTTAATTATTATCTCTGACTGACTCGATAACAAATGCCATGACAGCACGTTGACTACAACTTTTTCCCCGACAAGATTAACTAAAATATAAATTTATTTAGGAGCCACTTTAAATTTTGTCTATGACTTCTGTGCTTTGGTACGTAGCTTAGCTTAGGCCTTAAGGTACCCACTCATTCGTCCAATCGCCAGCGCGCCGCCATACAGTCCACCGAAATCAACCACAGACTCGTCCAATTCTTGTACGCGCGGCCCACCATCCGTTTTCAAATCGTTGTATTTGTGGTTGATTTCGATGGCTGGAACGATCTGTCATACACACACACATCCACACGCCTTTGTTTAATCGAATCTTGTGTGTCTGTGTGGCCTGTGTTCAATCTCATTCATACGGCGGCCGGACCGAAAATTTTCTGTAAAATACCGGATCAGTGCGGACGTAAATTATTTAAATTATCTGTCTATCACCATGCCTATTATACCAAGAGAGACAGACAGAGACAATGGAAAGCTCGATTCTGATATACCTCTTTCGCTTCTTTTATATTCATCATACCTTTTATACATGCTCCCCGTTTGTGTGTATTTCAACATTGCCATCGATCAATATAATCAATACTAATAATAAAGCTAAACAGTTTGTTTGTTTGTTTCTTTGAACGCACTAATCTGGAACTACTTGTCGGATTTAAAAAAATATTTCTGCATTTGATAGCCCGTTAAAAGCTATATAACATCACGCTACGACCCAAAGGTTTTTAGTTTTTTTATATATTCAATATAAATAAACCTTTTTAGTAAATCTTTCATTCTTCATTATTTCAACTTGAACTACTAGACCGATTTAAGAAAAAAACATTTTTCTTACAAGCAACAACATTTTAAATAATGAACCGTACGAGCGTTGTTTACAGCTCCTGAATTACTGAACAATTAGCATAATGTAGTCCGGCCTCATTTACATATTGCTGTTTAGTAGATATAGATAACTATAATGTACACGATTTTGCTTTGCTACTGAGTTCACTAAAACATCCGATCAATAAAGTTTTCTTGTATATGAATGAATACCCATATTTATATAATTATTTAGTCGCTGATATGTAAGAATTAAATAAAGTAAAAGTTCAGACTAGGTGGACCACGTTCGGTACCGGCCATGTACCAATGGGTTTTTATAATTAAAAACGTATGTACATACACACTTAGAGGCTTCTCCATCGTAGGTATAGGTTCACAAATACCATCGCCTAAAAGAGGGAGACTTGGTCTTCCGCTGGGTAACATGTCAAGTTCTCAATCTGTTTACTCCAACAGGCGTGAAGGTATAGACTAGGATCTAATTGGTCTTTATAATTTTACATACCCAGATTTTTTTATTGTTAGTTTTTCTATTTATATGAATAATGTGGGAATAAAATAGAAATAATAATGACAGGTTTTTAGGCTAACTAGTGACCAGTTCTGTGGAGATATTTTGAGATTGAATGGCCTCTCAATTATTTGAGATCGTTGTCTAGAATTGAGCAGAATCTTTTTATTTTACAATAGGTTTACATAAGCCTGATATTTTGTTAGTTGAAATTATTAAACTTCGTTATATTGATTAACGATTAGTTTGCCCTTGAAAGTACGTGAATGTTGTACGATCAGTTAGATAAAGACACATATTAAGTCCATTATGAAACTTTATTGGTCTCAGTATGTGGTAATTGCACGTTGTTATTGTAATTTAGAGTTGTGTTGTTTTTGACATGTTGTCAAGAAGTTTTCGGTGAAAATTGTTTTGTTTCTATATTTACGAAAATCAGGTTGTCCCAGAAGTTAACGGCAATCTTTGATGACTGTCCAGAATATGCGAATATGACCTTAGTAAAATATAATATATTTTGTTTTCGAGATATTGGGATGAATTTCAAAATATCCCAGATCACTTATCAGGGGTGGGACTACAAAGATTCTAATTTGTATTACGGAACCCTGAAAAGTCCTGCTACTGATCACAATAGAAAATAAAACTCAAGGGTTACCTACTTTGGAGTCACAAAATCTTTACCGGATTTAAAAGTTCTTTAATGTTATTATTTGCTAATAATTCAAATATTAAAAACTTAACCGAAATATAGGTACCTATACAATAATAGCTAACTAACGATTATATTAATTATACAATAATATAAATTATATAAAACTTGAAAAGTAATCAAATAATTTTTTTAATAAATCTCGGAAACTATAAATATTTTATAAAGTCATGTTCGCATATTCTGGTCAGTATTGAGCTGTCCTGTCAATCCTTCAAGTATTGACGTTGACTTTTGGGCAACCTGTATCTAAGAATAATATCAGATTTTTTGAGTTGATTATAGGTACCTACTTATTAAGTAGAACTTGAAATTATGTCGCTGGCCAAATCTACACGTGTGCCAAATTTTAAGTTAATATATTGAGAAAAGCGATTATTAACCTAACAATTTACTATAAACTTGGGATTGCCACCTGTTTAATATGGAAAACTGGGAAAAATTAATAAAGGAAGACTATTACTGGTGCCTCTGGCGACGACGCAAGTATAAAAGGCCGTAAAGATGTGTTTCAATTTAAAGAGTATAAAAAAGTAAGGCTTCTTATCCGTGCATTTAATATAGGCATGATAAATCTTGTTGGTGGTGAACTGATTTATATTTTGTACTACCTAGCTTTCCACTCCTGAAATTTTTATGTCACGTGTATGTTTTATGTAATTTGTAGGTCACGCGATCCCATTAACACATCCATAATAATATATGAGATTTTTTTAATCTACGGAATCTGTTATGAACAGATTTAGTCTCTGAATTAAATTTAGCAGTTTCGTAGCTTATTCTGGACAAAGATTGGGACAGATAGACAAATTAACATTCTAAAAACGTCATTTATGCATTAGTATAGTGTAAATGGCACATCACACATCTCTATAATATTATTTATCAAGGATGTTCTTTTGTTCATACGCCATATCTCCCTTAATACTGTATCAAAGTTAATGTTTGATACGCCATTTTGAAGACTATTTTCCCCTCTAATGACGAAAAATAATAAAACAAATGATCAATTTTATTAAAATTATCTTAAATAACAAATAAAAAATGTCATGTAAATCGCTATCTACTGGGAGAGTACCCAACAGAATGGCTGCATTGCCTCGTTGGATAGCAATGCTTATTCTTTAACTGAAGTAAGATCAAAATTAAATGTGTATCTTAATATTAGAATAATTTATGTATTTTGTAAAAGACGCCATATGTTGGAGATTAGTTGAACTATCTCTGCGAAGTTTTCGCACGGGTCATCTAGTTTTATTTATTTGTGTAACTGATTTCATTATTTTTGTTTCAGCAATTCGATGCAATGTGCAAAGCAGAAATTTCATTTCTAATACCAAGAATATTTTTAAATGTAAGTAGCATTTTGAATTTATTTCTATATAGTAAAGTATTATGTAATTTCAGCTTAGAGGTAAGAAAATTATAATAGAAAAACAATAAAAGCCAAGCGTGTATGAAAGGTATAATGAACATAAAAGAAGCAAAAGAGATATGTCAGGACCGTAGCAAAGGGATAAAAGGCGTGATAGATAGATAGATAATTAAAAGAACATCCCTAAAAATATAAATTAAGAATAAAGTAAGAATTCCTATTTCCACTTAATATGAGGCTTATGACTGAGAATACACTTAATTATGTATACGGCACCAACTTTATTACAATCTGGAATAATATTAACCGTAAGGTTTCACCACATGCGGCTATCAAGTCCAATGACCTTCTCAAGTATATTATGTTCAATTAAGACTTGGATTTCTAAGTTATATGAGCTGAAAATGGCTCTAATATTCATATAAAGAAGGTGTTATGATTAAATTAACTAAATTATTTTCTTTTATGACGAAAATACTCGTATGTCTTTAGTCTTTTTATTAATTATATGATTGATACGCGATAACTATAACAGTCAAATTTGAAAAAATATGTGCGTTAAATAGCAAGATTAATAAGGAATGTATATGCTATAACAATATAACATCACGCTACGACCTAAAGGAGCTGAGCTGAGGAGGGAGTTGGGCGGAAAAGTGCATTCATAAGTAGACATCTTTAATAATAGTTGTCTGTGAGTAAAACTAAGGAATCTATTTATATGGTGATTTTTAAAAAATTGCTTCGGAGCCGGTCGTCTTTTCAGCTTCACCACGAATATTCCCAACAACAATCAATCTATCTATTATAACGTCATTTATCCCAAGAGGGGTAGGCAGAGACAATTAAATGCCATTTGCTACGGTCCTGACATACCTCTATCGCTTCTTGTATATTCATCATACCTTTTATAGATGCTCGGCGATTGTGTGTACTTTTAATATTGCCATCGATCAATACATTTTTTATATGTTTAATAAAAGTTCACCTAGATCGTCCTCTGCCAGCATTTCCTTTAACTTCAGCCATATAAACCTTTTTAGTCAATATTTCATTCCTTATTCTTTCAACGACAAGTATTACTACTTATATGTATCTGTAAGAGTTAGATATATGCTACAGTGGACTATTTTGTAGATCGCTTTATTCTACACATTTCTTTCCTACATTATTTTATTATATCTCTGACGGATTAGATAGTGATTAAACTGTTAATGCTCAGCTCCAAAACATGATTGGTCCATTTTATTTTAATTTTTTATTTACATACTCGTAAATATTCCCGGCGACCTATCTAATAGTTAAAATTGCAACAAAATGCTTTTAGTAGTTGTTAAGTAAAAAGGTCACAGGCATGCAGACAGACCCTGCAAAGACTTTGTTTTATAATATGTAGTGATATTTTTATTTTTGTTTGTCCAGTGCGTCTGTATATGGTGTGTGCTACGGCTGTACCATCTTTTAAGAGCTGGTTTCACGTGGAAAGGCGCTGCAGCGATAGAACTGTGACTGTTGCGATCCGGACGCCCCCAACCAAGCACGCGTCGAAATACCACAGAAATACACCAAGATTCACCATCTCATTCATTGCCTTGCGAGTCTACATTGCTTTTACCAAATGTTGAAAGCGATACTGATGCAAGTCTGCATTCTCTTTGACGAAATCCAGACCTTCCATTTTTAATGTACAGTCAGCTTCAAAACTATTTATTACGAATACGAGTCTCAAAACCGGTTTTAATGATTTTGGTGAAATTTGAAATACGAGAGATTTTATAATGATAAATTATAAATTAATTTTCAAACGATTTTAGACTTTATATTACCAGCATAACATAAATATTCATAAATAATAAAGACATTTAAATAAGGCAATCAGTGTGGTCTTACTTTTCTAATCAAAGATCGGTCAGCCAGGTACAGTCGGGGTCAAGGGTCATGTGATTTTAAAGTTCATTGTATCTCTACGTCAAAATAATGACAAGAGCTTGTATAATTATGCACTTCGTACCGTAAAATATATTTTTTTTTGATATGATTTCAAGTGCCATAATTGTGAGGTTGTGAGCTGGGTCTGCTTAAGTTACCTTGATCTGAGAAGCTTCATGACCTATCATTCTTTCCTCCATGAAGCTCCTGTCTCATACAATGTAAGTTTTATAAGCGAAAAGTGTATTTCAAAACGGAAATATTTTCTTATTGCATTTTAATAAAATATCAATACTTTTGAAGACGACTGTACAATAATGTTGTTAGTGTAGTGAATTGTATATTTTTGTATGCCAATAATGTTATTATAATAATATCCTTCTGTTATGTAAGTATTATGTGTATAAATAAATTATAAAAAATGTTAAATCTATATTTAGGGACTAGATATAAATTTAATAATATTTATATTTATGCTGCGTTTGAAGTTAAAGCTGACGAAATAAAAAAAACGAATTAAAAATTTGTCAATACAAATATCTTTTCAAATAAGAAACGAGGGTACCCACCTCCTTTTGTAGTTGTGTTGATCATACAAAATTTTTTTTTTAATTTATCTCGGGTCAAAATTATTTTACTATTCTAATGGCGTATATAATATTTTAACAAAAAAATAATGCTGTTCATTGGTAAGTGCATCACTTGAGATTGGCTAGACCGATTTGGATTTCTTTATGTTCGTAATAGTCTGATGAAGGTTTTTCGGAAAGAAAATTTGGAAAAGTTGCCAGGAAAATTCGTATAAAAACAGAAAGAAAGAAGGGATTTTTGTACACAAGACCATATTAGTGGATGAAAGTTAATATGGGCTCCACGGACGACGTCGGAGCAGGAAGCTAAATAATATTTATCTTCACTAACAAATGCTTCAGAAAAAATCTAATTAGGTGCCTATATTATGCCATTCGAAAATTATAGTTTGTATACCATTTTATACACCAAGCA
This sequence comes from Nemapogon koenigi, assembly GCA_963924495.1. Lineage (NCBI taxonomy): Eukaryota > Metazoa > Arthropoda > Insecta > Lepidoptera > Tineidae > Nemapogon > Nemapogon koenigi. Next base: position 11,556,659 of record OZ004634.1, read on the forward strand.
TGGTTTCTTCTATCTTCATGTAAGTATAACCAATTAAAACAATTTTCTATTCTCTACTTACTTTATGTACTCTGTGATATTGACTCCATTAAATCGGATAACAAAGTAAATTTTGTTGTATTTAACGACCTTCGTTTTGTTTGCGCTCGAAAACGTAAATAGAGCGTCCGTGGATTTGAACGACAAATCCTACAGAAACCTGAGCGATAAAGTGGCAGCACCGAACTAACTTTCATTAAGTATTTTTAACACTGTCATTTTAAAAATTTAATCAAATGTTTTGAATATTTGAAAAATAAATGCTAGCAGAATAAAAAAAGATAACAATATAGTAGAAGATGATTTTTTTTGAGGATACCAGGTTCGTTGAGGTATTCTGGAATGAAAACGCGTGGCCTTTCATCTATAGTCATTACCGGTAATTTAATGTAAATTTACATGTTATGTCACTCTAACAAAAAATATATTTAGTGTGATATATAGAGCAAAAATTTTGTTTAACTAAGTTTATTACTAACGCCCTAAATTGGACCATGAATATGTTTTCTTAAAACTAATTTGGACCTGCTTTTATAACGCTCAACAAGAAAATCTTTGTTAACCAACTGTAAAATCTTGTTTGTTTACGAGTTTTACGAGTACTAGTTAATTTAAAATGTAGCATAATGGCTACTTATTGCTTAACCAGCGAAATGTTACGTCAGCCTACAAAAATACTGTAATAATTTTAATAACAACACTTAAAATATGTATATTTTCTGAAAAATAAATCCAATTTTACTTGTTGTTTGTTAATTATAAATTTTGTTTTAATAACAAATAGCGTAGTAGAAAGCTTTAAAAATGTTATGTAAATTTTAATATTCATTTAAAAAATTTAAAAATTACAGAAATTACATTTTCTTTTATCTTCAGAATGTTTTATTTGGCCCCAAACTACAAATTAATGTATATTACGGGGTACAAAAAAACGACAATAAAAAATAATAACCCAACCTGATTTCTACCTATACCTATATGTATCTATTAATGTTTGTAAATATTTGAAAATACATAGGTATTTGTAAATATTTATTTAGTGTTTTAAATGATATTATGTATCATTATTTATTATAGAGACTGTTATTACTTCGTAATAAACGTATATTTGAATGGAATGTTCATTTGTCTGTTTTTTTCCTTTGATATTTGAAATGTCAGAGTGTATTTAAACTCTTGAAAATACAGCAGTTTTGTTTATTTATGTTACGCGAGGAAAAACAATTATTGAGGGATGTATTAGGTTAAAAAGCACTCGGTTGAAATTCATTGAATGACATGGATGTTTGGATTTGACAAGTTGTTCGGATTTCCTTGTTTGATTTGTACATCATTTAATTACTTGAATGCCAAGACCATGTTCCAACAAATATTTTAGGTTGAAATTGAGTCGAATATACCTATTTTAAGTCTTCAGTTTAATGTCCATTCGTTGTCAACACGACTGACCTAAAATAAAAAAAAATTAAGGTTCACAATTACAGATTTCCTATCAAAGTATTAAAAAAAACGAATACTCTGAAATGGCTTCGAACCTACTCCCAAAGAGTTGTAAAATGTACTAAAATGACACAATTTTAATTTTCAGTATAATGAATGTAAACATTAATTCACTTCGCCTATTACGTAAGTACATATTTTGGTAAAAACCCAAAAGTTGCGTGAAGGAGTACCAGATAAGGCCATCAATCAGTCTTGATTTGTTCAGAAGCACCCAGTGGGGCGCGTTTTGAATAAATAATGAGTATTATTTGTTTTCCTAAAAAATACCCAAGCATTATATTAGACGTTGAATCGTTTACTGGTTTTTGAAAACACGGCTGTAATGGTTATTTACTGGAATATATCGACTGTGTAACGATTTTCTCTTGTAAATATTATTTAGGAAAATACAAATACACACTTTCACGATCTTTTTATACCGAGCGGTGTGTCACTTCTTTAACAGACATATCTGTTATGTTTAGCGATAAGGCGGTTAAAGCAAATAATCTTTAAAGGAAAAAGTTGCTTAGCATTTTTGGCACGGGTTTTAAGTCCAACCCTATCGATATCTCTTGTAAACACTATTTAGGAAAATAAAAATTTGTTTAATTAAATTGTTTCATGGTATTTTACCTACCTTGTGGCGAGGCCAGATAATGCAAAAAATCCACATTTAGCAAGTTGCTCAAATTAAAGAAAACTGTGGCAAGGTTAATGCGACGCATAACAATGCAACTAACTCAGTTCGCGAACGCTTGTTTTGTTCAAGTTAAGATAGGCCAAGACACCTTGATTCCCGCACTGAAAATCTTCAGGTTCCATGTCCAGCACGGTAGCGTGTTTGTGTAGATCTCTGCTGCAGCCACGAAGAAGTTTGGCAACTTTTTATATATCGTGTTATAGATCAGAACGCCTTTCTCCGTCTTTCCAGCAACATGCAACCTTGGATCCATCAAGTGAAATGAATGTGAAAAAAACATAGTTTAAGCTTCGATTGCGACTATCGTAGCTTGCCCGTAGCAATCTCATGGCATGCCTGTAGCAATCTCGTATAGCTTGCAAATAGCAATCTCGTAGCTGCCCGTAGCAATACCGTTACTTGTCAGTGGCAATCTCGTAGCAATCTCGTAACTTGCCTGTAGCAATACCGTAGCTTACCCGTAGAAATCTAGTAGCTTGCCCGTAGTAATATCGTAGCCTGCCCGTACCAATCTCATAGCTTGCTCGTACCAATCTCGTAGCTTGCTCGTAGAAATCTAGCAGCTTGCCCGTCACAATCTAGTAGCTTATCCTTAGAAAACTAGTAGCTTGCCCGAAACAATCTCATAGCTTGCCCATAGCAATAGTTAAGGCGGTGGTAGATTCGAAATAGTTTCTAGTATCACAATAAAAATGCCAATGATGAAAGTACGACTCGCACGCAGAAGAATTCTTACCAAAACAATAGTCGCCATAGTGTATTATTATATTTCTAGATTTATGCATAAGATTTGTAATAATAATTAAATTTAAAATTACTTTAAATTTCTCCTCAGTTCATTTCACACAATCACGTTGATAATGCGATATAAAGGCAGATATTTTTAGCTTCATTAGAGATAGACAGTAAGTCCTCCCAAATTTATTATTCACTGCAAACAGTAGCTGTTGATAAGCCAACTCAATTATTAATTCATATTGAACGTTTCGTTCGGACAGAAATTTATAATGACATTGAAATATTATTATGTGAAAATTCAATTTCATGATAAACTAATGTAATGTCGAGGCAACGTTAGCAGGTTTTAAATCGGATGTCCTATTTGTTTTCCTAAAATATTTTACCAGCGTAGACTCCGGCCATTTGATGGTTCCCCGTAGATAGGCTTTGTTGATCCTGATCCAGATTTTTTATCTATTGTAAACCATTGAAATCAACTTTATTAGATTCCTTAGAAACTTATCACTGACTGCGAAATGAAAATAATAACGATTTGTACGGTCCATTTTAGTAAGTTTATCAGAACAGACAATGTCCATATGATTTTTTAACTATTAAAGTTATACAAAACACAAACAAAGACACTTTCACGACTTTATACCTTGAAGTGTAGCCAGAGATATCAGTAGGAACAGTGTCCTTTTTTTGCCAGTTGTCCATATTGAACAGAAAAGGTGGCAAGCCTGTTGCTGCACTTAATGAACCTACATGTGTCACTTTTAACAGATTTAAATATCTGTTATTTTTAGAAAAAGTGCTTACGTCCTCCGAAGCACTAAGAGTCGGTTAAAGCCGTGTTAAAGCACTTTTTTGGAACGAGTGGTAATTAATAAAAAAAAACAAGCTTATCGCCCGTGGAATTTTTGCAATATTTAACGGAACTAACTTTATTAAAATAAAACAAAGCCTATATATACCTGTAAATGGTACAGTAAAAGAAAAATAATTCTTGACACTCACACTGTCTGTATATAATTTTATAATGATTGTTTGTTGCCGTAGTTGGCAAAAATAATAAACATTTTATAACTCATTTGGTAATGTACCACCCGTAAAGTAATTACTTAAAATCAGTTATTATAACCAATTAATAAATACTCCTGAACATCTTTGATAAAAATTGCTTCCATAAACATACCTACATATTGATTTGAATCCACACTTTGTGGTTTGTAACTAACTTGATTAGGTACTGTATGCAAAAGCAACGCTTCTGAGACAATAAAATCCATACATACATTGCTAATATGATATACAAGCGCTATATAGCTTGTATATGATGATAAAATGGGTTCTAGCTGAACTAAATTTGGAGAGAAATGCGCCTAAGCAATGTACTCTAACTAACTTTTGTATTAGCTTACAGAGAGTATCGCCCTATCCTTACTAATATTATAAATGTGATAGTTTGTTTGTTTGTTTGAACAGAGCAAAGGATCGAGGCGGACGAACACGAACAGTGACATAGGCAATTTTTAGGATTCCGAACATCTCCGATGAAAAAACGAAACCTTAACAGGATGCACTCATGTCTGTCTGTCCGTCTGTCATAGCTTATTTTCTCCGAATCTACTAGACGAAAAATGTTGAAACTTGTATAGAGTTTCAAGACCCAATCACGGACGTATAGAGTAAATAATCAAATTTCGATTTTCGAGAGTAATTTTGAGGGGAAAATATAATGAAAAAAAAAAAGTTTTCAAGTGCATAATTACATGTGGTGTATCAAATGAAAGGGTTGCTCCGTATTGACGTGAAAAATAAACGAGCGAGCCTTACAGTAGTCGCATATTATGTGTAACATCTGATATCTCACCATGGTACACACATACACTGTTGGCTGACAGTACCAACCTCTCGGAAAATGGGTTGGTACTATCTGACGGTCAACTCTACCACTGCGTGCGCTCATTGGTCAAATCAAATAGCGCGCGCTTCCCCAGCTTCCTGTTACACACTTCCGTCCCTTTTTACGAAATCACTCCCATAGATTGCAGGAAAGCGAGAGGAAAGATGTTACTCATCAACAACAAACAAAGATTTGTAATATTAATGAGGAAGTTAGAATACCTACATAATATCCAGGCTTGATGATACAATTATGATATACTAGCTTTTCACCCTAGTTAATAAATAAATTCGTATTTGTTAATAGTTAAATTAGCTTCACAAGCAACATTATACAACCTCTTAACAAGCACTTTTCACCTTAATTCGTTTTATTAACTCAATTTAATGCTTTCCTTGAACCTGTTTCCACGGAAGTGCCATTAAAGTCACTATACAGCTATGTCACAATATTCCTCAAACCAGTTTCATTTGAAAGGAAATAATGCGATAATGGTTTTAGAAAAAAAAAGAAAATTAAAACAAAAAAAAACCCTTTTCCTATTCAATAATTTTCAACCTTATCAAAAGGTGGGCGTTACTCGCAAATAAATTAAAAACATTAGTGTGAAGTTTTTATGTAATTGTTACCTCGGGCGAAGGACTCTATAACTACTAAACGTAATTAGTAAACAAAGTTTTTTTAAATTAAATTAATTGCTGCACTTGCTCTAAACTTTCATTTTATTTCAATAGAATGAATCTACAATTTCTATCCTCCATGTCTATACTAATATTATAGGTAAGTATGTAAGGATATAGTGGGTAATCTCTCAAACTACGGAACCGATTCGAAAAAGTATTTTACTAATAGGAAGCTATGTCCACAGGCGAAGCGTCTAAAATAAAGCAAAAGAAAAACACAACTTATATACTTTTAATAAGAATAAATGTTACAATATACTTAAACCATACAATAAGACAAGGAACAAAAAGTGCAAAAAACACAGGTAAATATTTTTATTTGTTCATTTTGCGTATACAATTCCCATTAAGTAAATGCTCTGACTTTCCCGCTTGAAGAATAAAGCGATGAGTATAGAATGTGACCGTTAACGAGCTAAAAAGGGATCTAGGGGTATCTTGGTAAATATTTACTGGAGCGTCAAAAGGAAATGTCTCGACTAATGGGAACTTCGAAAGTGTCTCATTAAAAGCACTCACAAGAAAAACGTGTCTATATTCCCCCTTTCTGCTCTTGATATTTGTCGCCTTCCTGTATCACCTTTTGCATTTTCTTTATTATGGCGTAATTCAACTTTAAATAATTGGCCAAGTTGAGAGTTTCGTACTATTTTTTTGGTCAGAACTTTATTTAAAGGATTTTCGTTTAAAATTTCCATTTTTTTTTCAATTTTTTTTTAATGGAATGAGGGAAGGTCAAGTTTCGTATACATATTATTTTATTTAAAATAATTAAAACTATACATTATCAAATTATAAAAAAAAATGTATTCCCTAAAACGATCCCTTTCATTTGATGTCACATCATGCACTTCTAAAAATTTTTTTATTATTAAGCACTTATTATTAATTTAATATTAATTGTATACCTGTACAAGAGTGGTGACTCCACATATCGTAGCTGTTATTTGAAGATAACTTTGAATGTGTTATTCTGTTTAAACTATCCAACTTTGCTTCTATTTGCTTTGTATTGTGTTACTCAATTAGAAATACTCGCAGCAAAACTACGTATTGACAAAACTGATGTAAACACCCTAATCAAGTAACAGACTGTCCCGGGTTCAAATCCCAGGTAGAGCTGTATATTTGTCTTAAAAATTAAGCTATTTGTTTACCGTCACGTATGTTATCTATTTGTTTGGAATGTGGTTGCCTTTGGTAAAATTACATATTTTAAACCTAAGTTGAATTGAAAATGAACAACGAATGTCAAAAGGCGGAACTTATTTGGCAGAATCTATATATTATATAGCACAGTGTCTACAATATGAATTTCTATAAATACTTTTTTTAAAGTAGGTATACCTACTTCACTGTTCACTGAAAAGGAAGAAAAAAAAATTCGACGTTGAATTTGAAGATCTGCTCAGGTGTCTAGATAAATAAAATGTAGAACTAGGTAGTTTCTAATTTTCCACCAACCGTCTTGAAATTCAATGACCAAATATTATTATTTTTTGGCTTTTCAGTGACCAATTTTTGAAATCAGTATAATTTTTCAAAATTGAATATATTTATTTATCATATTTTAATATCATTACAAAAATAAATCATCGAAATTGGCTGAAAAATTAGTTTTTAAAAATTTCTAAAAATTGCAAGGGTTCATAAAAAAATAAAAAGTATCCTCGAAAGTTTTAGATGTCGAGAGAATACAAAGACCAAGTCATCTAAATATCATCAAAATATATCCAGCAGTTTCGGAGATTCTGGACGTTTGTCCAGAGCACCACCAACTAAATATTTATTTGTAAAGATTATTCATGAAAGTTAAATCAGCTTTTATAAAGTACTAAAGTTATGATAATGATATAATACAATGGTGTCATAATATAGCTATAAAAATAACAGCTTAAAACTTCAAGCATCATGCTATTACGTGCTAAGCTGTAGAAGCTATTCGAGCTAGGTTAGCACATTTACCGTCTACGACACTCTGTGGATTTATGTCATACTGTCGCGTGTCTTGGAATACGTCCAGGTTGATTTGAGTACATTGTATGTACTAAGTTAATAGACTTTAGAACTTAGACTAGAGAACTGCCTCCGGCTTTGCACTGGTACATAATGGGTTTACAATAATTTGAACACTTATGTAAAATACGCTTATAACTAGAGATAGATATATGTTACTGCAGACTTTAGTGAAAAAAAATGCGTTCTTTTTCTTTCTTCACAGGTTACCTTACAGCCAGGATCGAATCCGTGGTCTGCCTAGTTAATACCAGACGTCTTAGCCAATGACCATATGTAGTGAAGTTGTAAAGTTGAAGTCAACAGTGACACAATAAAAATATCCAATCTTTCTTTTTCCAGTATTATTTTAAAGACTTAGAAGTATTCTATGAAACACTTAAAAGGTTTCATATTCATTGTTATGTTCTCTACGGTACAATAATACGCCAACGCAGTAGCTTATTAGAAATTGAAAAGCTACATTAAATCTCTCAAAAACTAGCGTAAGTTGGCCAACCCAGAGTAAATCATTAAGATTTACATTTATAAAACTGACTGGTAGATGACGTGAAAAATGAATATTTTTTAAGATTTCTGTATATTATGATCTTATAATCTGCAGAGTGTAACCAAATAGAAGGCAACCTTTTTTGGTATCTGTCTGTCTGAGTGTGTAACTACTATTCCTTTCAATTTGACAGTTTTTAAATTAGACTTCAGAGGGAACTTAAAACCGTCATTCGCACTTTTTTTAAATATGTTACCTCTATTCTTTGTTTGTTTTTTTTTTGTTAGAACGCGATAATCTCTTGAATCTTGGTAGAATCGGATTTGAAAAAAAATTTTATACTTGATAGCCCAATTCTTGAGGAAGGTCATAAGGCTGTATAACATCACGCTACTACCCAAAGGAGCGGAGCAGTAGCGATTAACGGGGGTGCAAACGCAAGGCACAGCTAGTTCTATTATAGTCAAAAGTTTATTCTAAAGCAAAAATAATCTAAATAAGAATTAAATTCACAAATTACGTTAAAATTTCAGTTGAATAATTCATGAAGCCAATAATTGAAAACCACTAACATCGAAGTGAACTTTACTTTTGACACATTTAATCAAATTTTCGATTTCGATTAGAGCTTATTGTTATACATGAATAGAATTTGGATACCTATAATAACCTAACCTATAAAAGCTTTTGTAAATTATTTTCGAAATTATAACACTTTCGAAATCATGTGGATTTGCTTTCAGTGTAAAAACAACTTTAGGACAGATACTTATTACATATGCTCGCGAATTTTTTATTGAATTTAAAAATTAAAAAAAAAAATAAAAAATACATAGAGTAAATTCACAAGTCATGTTTGGGGCGACTAGATAAGAATTTCTAGTATGTATATATTATCTGCTCTGTGGCATAAACCTGTTTTTCAGTAGAAATGTCACACCCTTATCTCGAAACCGAAATACATCAAGAACTATTGGTGAAATTTTCTAACTTACTGTATATTTATCACAAAGAACAAGATCTACCGAGCTCGATAAAAAAGATATATTAACTTTTTTTTTAAATATACCGACTTCAAACTTTTAAATATTTTGTTTCGCCGTTGAATTTGAAGTCGGTTGATGCCAAATTAGGCTACGACATTAAAATACATTATAAAGAAGATCTGTTCAGTGTTCAATGTTATCTATGTTTGTAATTAATTGTCTAGATTAGTGAAATTTACAGCTAGGTAAAGTTTCTAATTTGGCACCAACCGTCTTCAAAACGGCGACACTGAATTTTTTTTTTGCTTTTCAGTGCACAATCCAGAAAAAGTTAATTTATTTTTTCCTTTAAAGTGTTTTTGCTGTTGATAACATCATAATATAATATCATTACAAAAATAAATCATCGAATTTGGCATACATTTCATCGAGTTATTTCAAAATTTCTGAAAGACTAAAACAAAAATGAGACCAACCCTAAATAATTATCTGTCAATTAGAAAAGAAACCATCAAAATCAATTCACAATTGGCGGAGTATAATATACATACAAAAATATACAGTCCAATTGAGAACCTCCTCCCTTTTTTTAATGTAGGTTAAAAATATGAAAAATTACTTTTACAAATAGGTAAATATCGGTCATCATTGAAAATGCTACGTTTTGGATGTACCAAAATCATTCAAATCCATTCAGCACGAGTTACAATATTGTTATTACTCGTATACTACGAAGGTGGAAAAATTTAAATGCGAAACCGTGTTACGGTCCCAGGATACCCAGCGGAAGATCAAGTCTCCCTCTTTCAGCTGATGGTATTTGTGAGGCTATGCCTAATGAAGTATATTTCTGATGAGGTATATTTAGATGGAAATACCTCTAAAATGCTTTACAAACAAGTGTGCTTTATCGGATTATATACATAAGTTCCAAATTATAAAAGAGCCATTGGTACATGGCCAGGATCCGGGATTGATCCCGTGGTCTGCCTAGCCACTCGACCTATTATTCATTATCTATTTTTTTTTCAAATCGGTATAGTTCTTTTTTCAAGTTTATTTCTTACAAAAAAAAATATTAATAGTACCTACAGATTACATAAACGACACTTAACTTGCGACAGTCACATTTAGTCTGATTTAATACAACTGCAGCATAAAACTAAAATCTAGTATAAATTATTTTCAAACTTCCCAAGATTTATGTTCAGCCGTTATCAGAACTCGAGAGAAAGGGTAGGCAGCCTGCGCTTAATGGCTTCGACCTTTTGTGCGCTATCATATGACTATTAATGAATAATAAATTAAACTTGGGAATAATATGTATGAGACGCCACCTGTTCTCATGGATTCACCACCTACTTGCTGTTTATGTTCACTTTGTTTAAAAACTTTAGGCCACATGTACTAAAAGTTATTACGAACATTATGTTTATCTAGATTTACTACAAAATATCCTAGAATTATTATTTTTTACTGAGTAAAAACTACCATATAAACTACAAAATTGTGCCGTTTAGTGCAGAAACTCTAGGTCCGTGGGGTTCAAATGCCAAAGAAATGTCTTAAAGAAATATCCCCATGACTGATCATCTCCTCTGGTGATAAGAGGGCTAGCTCAACGAATCAGCATCGCGATTCAGCGGTGAAATGCAGCCAGTATTCTTGCTATTATTCCATGCGGACCTAGTTTATTTAGTTTAATTTAATTGTTGTATTGAGAGTAAATATTGTGAAGAAAACACCAACTGAGAGTTTATATAGGGAAACAAAGCTATTTGACATAAATAAATTGATACAAAGAAAGTCCTAATACCTACTATTTTAAAATTTGTGTAGCAACTAGTTTATAAGTTGATGATATATAATTGCTCATTGTACTTTTATGAGTAATAAAAATACTTTTAATTTAAGGTATCTTAGATATGTACTTGTATTGACTATTTAAATATTATCTAATTGAACGGAAAAAATCAGTGTCGATTCAAAATATACATTCAATGTAGGTATCAAAAATATTCATACGAGTCTAATTGCATTCAGATAGGGCTCTCTTTGCGTTGACAGATCAATCACATAATCGTCAATGTTTTGTTTCTGGGCTGAGTGTGCAGTGCGAGGGTAGCGGGGTTTGAGTGGGGTGGGGGGGGGAGTAAGATATTTATATCACAGTGTGTTCGAATACATAAAATACATGTTTAAAGTGGCGACAGATATCCCATACCTAGTTTATTATAATATTATCCATATAAATATTTTACTAAGTTCGTAGAGACCTCGCTGATTAAATTACTTGAAAAGTTCCGACTTTACAATACAAACCGACCATTTGTTATTTTAAGAAAAACCTTTAACCACCACTTTTCTTTCCTTTTCAAACTCAATTACACTTTTTAACAAATCAGGCTTCCGTTGAATTATTATTTAATCTTGCGCCTGGGATTCCCTGAGGAAGCTCAAAATTATTATGAAAAATCAAATTTATTCCAAATCATTAATCTAAATGTACACCTAGCCCAGACACCCAATTCTGTTATTATCTTTAGAAAATACCAAATAAGAAATCTTTACCGTAAAATTCAGTCACGTATAGAGACAAATTTGAACCATAAAGTTTGGACAGTTTTTGGAGTTTGTTATACGAGGGGGGGTAAGGGGGAGAACGGAATAAGATCTATCCAACCCCGAATGTCATCCTCACCTGCACGCTTGGTACCCTCTGCTAGGCAACAAACGAGGCTCTGGCTACGTCGGCAAGTCTATACTTGGTGCATCACGCTGTGGACTGCCATGATTGATCACGACTGCTCTGTTAAGAGCACTATGACTTAGAAGAAGAATCAAGTCAAGTCAAGGCAAATGTTGAGGTTCAATAGATAATTAGTTATTTGCTTTGTGTAAATAATTCGACTATTCAAATTTAAAAAGTCATATTTTTAAATGACAAACATTGTTGTAGCAGAAAAAATAACAAGAAATTGTGTTTTAAATTTACTAAAGAATGTTATACGTTCTTATAATAAATTTCAGGATTATCTACAGAAGTTGGCACCCATTTAGATCTCAAATCTCAAATCTACACCATAATTATTATAATATTGAACTTGGCTCCCATTTTTACATTTATGTTTTTTGTGGGTGAGTTATTAGGGGGTCAAAAATGGCTCCAAATGTTTCGTGGTGCTGCTCGCCAGTTCTGTTGGCTTGAACTTGGCTTGACACGCTGCCGCCAGTAACAATGTCCACTTTTTGTCAGTTGTCCCTTACATAACACGAATCATGGGAAGACTTATTTTTGTTTGTACTAGATGCTGACTGAACCTAAGTCTCTAATACAATTGACACATCCCAATCTCATAATGTAAACACAGAACGTGATCGCTACGTGACATCACTCGAAGCCAAAATAAGGGCAACATCAGACTATAGAAGAATTTATATAATTTATATAAGTTATAGTAAGAAATATTTTACTTTTTTTTTAAATTTTGAATTTATAACATATTTGTTAGTGGCATGCTAATCTGATCCCACAAGGCTAGTTTTTATTTTTAAATTTCTTTGGGAATTTATCACATTTTATCGCATATTTCAAAAAAGTGGACTAGTGAAGCTTAGTGATATATTCCACAAAAAATTCTGGGATAAAAAGTAGCCTACCTCTCAAGTAATCCAACTATTTTCGTGCAAAAGAATAACGTCGATCCATTGCTTTGTTTTGACTTAGTCCTAGCTAATAATATTTATGCGAAAGTGTGTTTGTTCGTTTATGAAGCAGAAAACGTTATATACAATTTTTGACAAAAGATCTTTTATAGTGTAATGTACGCCTTAGTCCCAAAAGTTTGTCTGGTGACTTAATACATGTTGGTAACGATGTTTGTTTTTGCTTTCTGTCTGATCTACAGCTTCAAGGAAATTCGTTTCTAATTAAAATTATATCCAACAATTATATATATTCTTGTGTTTTATAAATGTAAAATATCTGGTTAAGTAATATAAATTTTTGGTGGGTACATTACATTACATTAACCCTAGAAACATAACCTATGTCAAATCGACGTAATCGATTTTGAAAAATCTATATAAGTCGCTCGTTTATGGCAACACTGTGCTTGGCGTTCCTGCCAACTCACTCGGCATACTGGGCTTGCAGAAGATGCACGTTTCGCTCAGGTAAGTGCACTTGTTTCGTAAATATATACCTACCGTACGTCGAAGTGACGTATGGTTATCTTTTGCGTTACTTTTTTTTGGTATGTTTTATGGGCCCCTGGCTATGTTTTATGGTATGATGAATATGGCTTTTATAAATTCTTAAATTATTTATTGCAATAACATATTATCTAAGCAAGAAAACCGCTAGATCGTCGTGGTTTCATGAAACATCTTAGCAATAGCTTGATGACTCCATGGATGTTGACAAGGCAGCAAATGATCACTTTGCCGACGAGTCTAAAGGACAAAATAAGTGATATTTTATTAATAATATAAAAAAAATAGAAGGATAACAAAGTCAATGTGCGATATGTGTAAAAATCCAATTTGCGGAGAGCACAAGTCAAGCGCTTGTCCTAAGTGCCTTTGAGGTCAAATAAATACTTTTTTCTTCTTAATTTTTTTCTGAATTAATACAAAGATTACAAAGAGTTAATACACAATAGGTTAATGGTTCTAATTATAAATCTAAAGACGTGATCTCAACATTTTTAGTTTTTTAGTGTATGAAACTCCTAATTTTGTTATCACAAGGTTTTGCTAATAAAAATATAAATAAAACTTAATGTTTTTTATTTATCCATAACCCAATGATATTTATAAGAATAAAATATCACATAAACAAATATATTGTATGTACAATCCAAAATATATGCACACAAACATATACACGTCGATGTGACGTATGGTTATCTTTAGTGTACCACGAAATATGGTTATCTTTCTAGGATTAATCTCTCATGGTTCACCCAGGTGAACTATAAAGCAAAATTTGAATCTTGGTGCCGAAGGATATCATAGTCTTTCAGAGGGCCAATTCTTTTTGAGAGCTCACACAGATACAACGGCATAATGTCATTTAGTGAGCGAGAAGAAATTTATTCTTAACTAAGTACTGGAATAATTAACGCATATGTTTTATGTATGCAATCTTCACCGATTTCTTAGTTGCAGATTTGTCCCATTTTTAAAACATTTTATTTAACATGCGATGCCTATCGCTCACCTATCATTATTTGTGTATGCGAGAGGCAAATAAATGTTCGATCCCACCCACATTTGCATAACTGGTTGCTATGAAAATTAGTAAAATGTAACCTCTGCATTAGAAATTAATATTATAATACTAGCTAGCCCGTGGAGCCCATTTTAACTTTCATTCCCTTTATAGTCTTGAGTTCATACAAAAGTCCCATAGAAAAAAGCACTTTCAATTTTTCCCGAATTTTCCGGGCAACTTTTCTAATATTTCTTTATTCAAACTATAACAAACATTTAAAAAAATTGCTAAATCGGTCCAGCCTTTCTCAAGTGCCGCGCTTACCAACGAACAGCATTTATTTTTATTTATATAATAGATTGTCAACACTATAAAGTAGTAGTTACTGTCATCCGTTAAATTTAAAATGGAGGCAAAGATTAGTGAAAGGTCAACTGGAGTGAATTATGCATGAAGTGGGGACGCTTGGTAAGAATAAATATTTTAAATGGATCTCTACAGTTGCCTTTGGTCACTTTTATAATTCAATTGCATTATACAATAACTGCACCGACTTTGCACTGTCTTTACCACTAAACTAATATTATGAATGCGAAAATGTGTTTGTTTGTTTGCTCGCACCAAGGAATGCCCAGTCCGATAATGTCGAACCTTAGAATGTCTGGGCAAAGTCTGACATATCGGGCCATCGTTTTTGCTAAACCCACTGTTTTCGTAGTTTTCTGGAGTTGTTGAGATAAAATTTACCAAAAAAGTGTATATTAAGAGCACTAACCACTCGTTATTTAGGTAGGTATATAGACTTCTTAATAAGGGAGACTTTGTTTTCAGCTGGGTACCTTGGAATACGATTTCTGAAGCCAGATAACGATCCAATAAAGCGGCAAGTGGCGTTACCTTGTTGAATTTTAAGACTAACTATATATTTTTAAGACGTAAGCATCGGTACTTCAATCATCCGCGCTAGCATGACGGTGTAGAAAGAATATCTGTATGTAGACAAAATCTCAGTTAGAAAGAGAAGATATAGCTTCCCGTAGTGACAAAGCAGGACAAAAGTAGCATCATGGAAACCTGCCCTTTTCTAACTGAGCAAGTCATGATCGCACGGCATGAGTTGTTATGTCGAACTAATAGAGTAGTTATTACATTATAACCAATTTTTAGTAATATGTAATTCTCGGGCTTCGGAGGGCAAGTAAACGTAATGTCCGCACTTCTTCTAAAAATAACGAATTGATTATTAAATTTATTCGCGTCACTTATAAGTGACATACATATCTAGGTAAAACTCATGTGCTGTGTATGTAATATTAATTTGTAAATTAATGTTAAAAACCTTTTAATATGTAGTTACTGTATTCGTAGTAAATAATTTGATACTTTGAACTCCACACACACCGTCCACATGGCACTGTGCCCGAAACCGCAGACTGAAAGCAATTTTGTGCTGTCAAAATATTTTTATTAAAACTCGTGTTGAAAATTATGTGTTAATTCCCTATTTTATACGTCGTTGACTTTAAAACCATAATATGAAAAGTAGTTTATTTTCATTGCATTTTAACTTCACGCTTGTTTTCCATAGCTATAGGCATTTGGGCACTGTCCCAGTAGACAGTGATTCAGATGATAAAGATAATTTTAATTTATATACCTAATAAAAAAATAAATGCTATTGGTTGATAATCGCATCTCTAAAGAATGGCTGAACCGATTTGGTTTTTTTTTAAACATTCGAAATAGTCTGAATAAGGTTTTTAGTGAAATCCTAATTAGAAACGTTGCCTGGAATATGAGAAATTCGGGAAAAACTGAAAGTGCTTCTTTATTTTTGTATGAACTCAAGACCATAATAGAGGATGAAAGTTAATATGGGCGCCAAAGGTTGGGCGTAAAGTTAGTAACTAATGAAAATAAATTCAAATTAAAATCAACTTAAACGTCGATTCCAAAATTTGGTTTATAAATGTACACTATGGATGTCCTCTGTTACCGCTATCATTCCCATGTGATTCCATTTTTACATTGAAGAATTTAGAAGCTTGAATCAGCATTTTAAAGTTACTGACCACAAAAGCAATTTAAAACTTGGTCCTAGCAAAAATACATTAGGTTTTTTAGAACTGTTCCCCCTTATCTTCTCTAAAATTGCTCTTGTCTTCATTTTAAAATCACAGAACCGAAATCGAGAACGAAAACTTTTTCAAAGTTTCACAATTAATTTTTGTAGATATAGCAAATCTATACGAAACAGAAATTATACATAATAACATATCCTTCAGATGTCGCCCTCCCAGCATTCCTTTCACCCGCCCATACTAGTTTTGATCTTGTAGGTAGAAAACTTGCCACGTCTTCTGATTTCGAGATCAGCTATATGACGGATGCAATTCAACGATGGCTTTATATAAATTGCGCGAATATCCCAAACTTCACAAAAATATTGGGACAAACCTCCAATTAAAAAAGCCTTGAAAAATCTCCATGAAAAAGTTCTCAGATGGATAAAGCCAGACTTTTATCTGCTTAAGAACCTGATTCAGGAGCTTGGCTGGGAGCTTACCCTTCGCCTCAGACACTTTTCGAGACCCCACTACACTGAGGATTGCCACCTCGCTGCATGTAGGTGCGATGGTCTGCCAACGACATACATTTCGCGACACAGAGCCCTAAATAATGTCATTTAAAGATCTCTTGCTACAGTGGATATAGGGGCTCTGTCGGGATGATGGCATCAGCCGGGTGGCATTACAATGCTACCATGGAGCCTCGGAAAGGCACTCGCTTGGGATGCTACATGTTCGACACCTTCGCACAGTGTCATCTCCCAGCATGTTCTAGGGTCGCCGGCGCTGCCGCACTGAGTGCTGAGAATCTTAAAAAAGGTAAATATTCAGGACTCCTCGACCAATTTGAGTTCATGATCTTTGCTGTTGAGACTATGGGTGTGTGGTAGTGGCTCAAACATATTCGCCGAAAAGAATGTAAAACTTTCTATTATATAAAACTGCAGATCTAAGGCTTTCTTTATAAGACGCGTTGCGCTAGAAATTCAAAGAGGTAACGCAATTAGTGTTCTCGGCAATCTAGGCCAGTCGTCGGAGTTCCTAGAACAAATATTTTATTTATAATTACAGTGTGGGTGTAGGTAGATAATCACTTTTAATTTATTTATTTTTTATGTATATATTAATGTTATATAAGTTTTAATTTAATGTATATTTTAGAGTTATGTTTATACACACGTCTCTTATTCTTAATTCTTAGTCGCTACACTCTTGGTAGAGCGGTCGTGGTCGTCACTTCAGCATTCACTCCTCCCTGACAGCTGTACTTCTGGTGCACTCGCTTAACGGAACCTTCATTGTAGCCCTGAATTGGTCCGTCCATGTCATAGGAGATCGTCCGCGCGCCCGAGTACTTTCAACATTGCCCTGAACCACCAAGCGCTCAATGGAACCACCTTCACTTCGCGACACATGACACGAATTTCACGATTCCATTCATTCTTCTCTAGCACCACATTTCACAGTCCGTTAATAAATATTTTGTTCAATTTGTGATGGCAATGTGTCAATATGTTGATATACGAGGAAAGTCTCAAGCGCTGACCTTAACTAATTTCGCTTGCTTGCCCATTAAACTTCAGATGAGTTGGTATGATTAGATATTTCAATATAAACCTTATTTGCATAGATATAAGGCTTTTATTAAAATACGTAAAACTTAATTATGAGGATGTCAGTCCAGTGTATTGGAAGCCAGTGCATCAGATAGTTAAGTTTTCACGGTCATTGGCTGTTCATTCGAAGTGTTATTTGAGGTGGAAACTTTGCCATAAAACTTAAACAAACTTAGAATTGATGAGGTTTTATCTTTGAAGTTACTTTGAACAAAGTTTTCAAGAGAAATACTGGAGCACTTTTAAAGATTTAGATAAAATTTAGAATATTTAAAGTTACTATAAGTAATGGTTTTGATATTTTTGACTTTTATTTTTTAACTTAATAAAATAATTAAGTTTCTTGCTGGGCACAATAAGGTTAACCAAGGAGTTTAGATCTAGGTTACCAGGAGCGAGTCTGATAAATCACTGATTTAAAGCATTTTGTTTCAATTAGAATGGAATTAAGTGCGGAAGTATGTCCGGAACGTCTTAACGCTTTTAAATTTATTAAGCTAATTTAATTTAAATCAGTATAAATACAGCTCGGCCACCAACACACCTATTATTATTATTATTAAAGAGGTGGTGCCAAGGCATTAGTAACTTCTTGGTTAATTATTAGGTATTTGTTATGTTGTTTATTTTGTGTGCCATGGTTTTATAATTCAACGGTCTCTGTGTAAAAACAATAATTGTTTAATTTTATACATTTTAATACTCAAATTGTTTGAATATGCTCGTGTTAAATAATAAAGCTCTCTGCATTTCCCAGAATTAAATCACTCAAATCCCCCGCTTTCATTTTCCATTTTGTCACGTTTTGTATCCTTTGTATTTATTATTACTCACTTTACTAAGCATTCAAGCGGGATGAACGCTTCTCTTGTGGAGTTCATAAATTGTTCCAAATGTACGTTATGTTGCCCATAATTAAATATAATTAAGTACTAGCTACAATTATGTTTATTTATTTTCTTTCTTATCGAGTTGTCTTACAGCTCCCGAATCCGTGTTACGGTTCCAGGGTACCAAGCGGAAGACCAAGTCTCCCTGGTTTAGGCGATGGTATTTATGAGGCCACACCTAACGAGTGGCTGGCCACTTAATACTCTGTTGAGGTATATTTAGTGGGAAAAGCCTTGTTTGTGTGGTTTGTCAGATAATATGGATAAGTTATATACTATTATTATTGTGATATATTTAATTACTATTTATATTAGTGTGCATAAATACAAAGGCCACAGCGGCTATAGCGTATACCGTATATCTATAACAACATCCCTTAGTAATATAGGCTATATTATATGTTGTTAGAAAATTTCCACAGGCGAAGCCGGGGGCGGAAATCTAGTGTATAATATTTAAAATTAAAGATACTTGCGATTTTAAAACTCCACACTGAAACTTAAAAAACTTTCATGTATGTCAGGATCGTAGCAAATAGCTTTATATTGTCTCGGCATACCCTCATGGGATAAAGGCGTGATATAGATAAATGATTTTGTATAAAAAAATAATCAGTTCCAATTTACCACAATGGTAATGTAAAAATCAAGTTCGGTTGTAAAAATAATTTGGTATAAGATCGATGTGCGTACATAAAACATTATTGCTTATTTATAACGTTCATCTGGAATAGTAATAGGGTCGATGAATAAATGGAAGAAATAAGACGACCTTGTGTGGTAGGATGCTGGGAATAACGATCTTTCATATTTTTGTATAATATATATACCTATGATGGATGGAAGGCGTGCTCTGATGTTAATACTACAAGTACTTATATTTATGTTACGGGCTAAAGCCGAATTAACAGCACGTCTAGATGTGCACCGCAAACCGTGATATGCTTGTTGATTTTGGTCAAAACCGTATGAGATGCTTATTTCCGACCTTTGCAAACGTCGATCGAAAGTTACAAACACGTGTAACATGCCCCGCCCCGCCCGTTACACTTTTTGTGATTTTTTTTAATGTCGAAGAAATTGTATTGCCTTTGTATATATTAGGTATAGGTTCTAACGCTGTAAACTTTTTTTAAATAACCTAAGTACTCGTAAGTTAGGTGGTTAGCATAGTATAAGTTGAGCTACTGTAATTCTTACCTCACCAATAAATATTTTAAACAACGAGCGTTTAATTTAATTGTGTTCCCTATGACCCCTGTGTAATTGTAAAAAAATATGTAATCACAAGCTTCTGTCCGCGGTTTCACCCGCGTGGAAATAGATCCAAAAAATCAAAATCTTAGCAGGTGTCCCTGTTTACCCCGTCGAGATATAGGACGTAATGGTAGATATGATTGGTGTATATATTTCTACTTGTTTCCCAACAGTTCTATTTTAAGAAGATCAAATAACTACAAAGTGAAAATAAACTTAATCGATGACCCTTCCGACTGATTAGTCTTTAGGTTTCTCTTGATGAATACTTTAAACATTTAAATGTGTCTGCACATTAGTGGGACTTTAGATTTTGAGTGAATAAAACAAAACATCTTTACGTCACCTTCTTACCTTGCGATGTAGGCAGAGAAACCAGCTGGTAAAAGTGTCCACTTAAACAGAACAGGTGGCAAGCCTGTTTGCTGCACTTAATGGCCCTAGACGTGTCACTTTTTAACAGAAGTATATATCTGTTATTTTTAGACGAAGTCGATTAAAACATATTGTTGAAAAACTAAAAGCATTTCAGAACTAGTGAGAGTTGAACCCGAGACCTCCCAGTTTTAAGTCAACGCTCTACCAATTAACCAGGGTGACCATGTGACAATGGAATGCCCATCTGCGTCAAGGACAAAGTGTATAAGACCGTACTAGTATGACCCACAATGTATAGCGCTGAAAAAGGCTACTCAAAAAACAGCAGACACAACAACTACCTACATGTAGCTGAAATGTTTTTTTTTTCCATTGGGCCATTATTGGTACGGTATTATGTGACTCCAACTCTCATGGCTTTCAGCAATCAATAATGACCTCAAAGCCCTAGAACTAGACCCACTGACGACATGGAATTGATCGAGCTGGCGAAAAGCGATTAGGAGAGCCGACCCCAATTAAATATGGGATAAGAAAGAAGAAGATATAGATAGGTATTGCATTCGATTTGGGCATGTTTTTGTGCAATGGAACTATTCAGGATGCTAAATCATAGAGTCAAAATTCCACATGATGATGAATAATATACAAACTACTTTTTATTATTAAAATATTAATCCTAACCTAATATTATAAATGTGAAAGTGTGTTTGTTTGTGATTCATTCACGGCAAAATATATCAACGGATAAACATTGCAGAGAGATAGTCAGAGGGTCTGAGAGTGACTTAAGGCTCATTCGTCCAATTCTTGTAACAAACGGTCCGCCATCCGTTTTCAAATCGTTGTATTTATGGTTGATTTCGATGGCCGTAACGATCTGTCACACACAAACATCCACCGCTGATAGTTTAACACTTTGTTTAATCGAATCTTGTGTGTCTGTGTGATTGAGTGAATTGCATGTGATCTAGATCCTAGTAGCCTGTGTTCAATCTCAATCATACGGCTGGCCGGACCGAAAATTTTCGTTAGGATACCGGATCAGTGCGTGGGCTACTTTAGGCTACTTTTTATTTAAGAAATCCTTCGAGATAAATCCTTATGTCACATTTCCACAAGCGAAGCCGGGGCAGAAAGCTAGATAAACTTAAAATAATAAATAAAAGACTAAAAGACTCGTGTAAGTAACGACATCTGTACACAGTGTATCTAATAAATTCCTAGCTACCTCCACAGACTGTTGCCACTCAAGTTAATGAGGCGTCGCCTCAACTGGCCAAGATTAATGGCAGAGTGACCTGCCAAGAATGTTCCCTGAAGCTGCAACTACCGGAATCGGTTTTGTAATCTAATGCTAACTTTGACGATGTAAATTGGAGTTTATATCTAACTAGCGACTCTGCCCTCGACTTCGCACGGTTTACAACAATTTGAATACCTACACAAATACGGTTATACCTGCTTATATATTAAATATAGTTATATACCGAGGACTTTTTGGTAGATCAATTTATTCTACATAATCCTTTCCTACATAATTTTGTTATGTCTCTTAAGTAGGCCACACAGTGGTCCGGCATCACACCGAAAATTTCCCATTCCAGCCGCCATACGATCTAGGCGGGCCATTTGTTATAAGAATTGGACGAATCTGTATTCAGTTTGGGTGGACCGTACGGCGGCGCGCCGGTGATTGGACGAATGGGTGGGCACCTTTACGAATTAGACAGCATACGCCATGAAAACTCGCTGGGTCTATCTTTTTCCCCATTCTTCTAAACATGCCTAAAACAATTTAGATTTGACAGCTACTTTATGCACATAAAGTTGGCATCAAATTAAAAAAATAAAATTAAAAGGCAGATCTTGATGATTTTTTATTTATAGGTTTATTTGTATTATATTTAATTAAGCAAATTAAACTCAATAATTAATATACCTAATAGTATATATGGGTAAACAAAATAATAACCTTACAACTGTGGTGAGAGACACAAATGTAGCAGTGTCCACTTTTTGCCAGTTGTATGAACCAGATGGCAAGCCATTTGTCACATCTTTAACGGATATCAATACCTGTTATTTTTACAAAAAGTTCGGACGCATGTGCAGTGGTGCACGGAATGTCGATTTTTTTTTTTTTTTATTTTACTAGCTTTCCGCCCCCGGCTTCACCCGTGGATATTTTCGAATAAAATAAAATATAGCCTATATTACTCAAGGATATCGTAGCTTTCTATTATTTTATGCTTCCGATTGCAGTGCCACCTACCGGGTCCTATTGTGAATCTGAACCATCGAGGGACCCACTCAAACACACACAAAAAATTTCATCAAAATCGCCCGTGGAGCCCATGTTAACTTAGTTCATACAATCAGTTTTTCCAGAATTTATCAATTTTCCGAGAAATTTTCCATTTTTTCTTTCCATAAGAACCTTGTCCTGAGAACCGTTCTCGTGTTTTGCGTTTAGCAACACATTTAGCGAATCATTTTTATTTAGGTACATTTATAGAAGATAACGGATAACAAACAATACTATAACATACATGATTTAAAAAACAGTGACGTTATCATTATTTGCCACGATTAGGATCTGAACCCGGGTCCCGTGGTTTCAACCCCAACTCGACTGCTAAGACGAACAAAAAATGTCTACATTATCAATATTAGCAGTTCCTATCACCATTAACAAGATCTAAGTCAAGTCCAATGTCAAACCCAAAGGGTGTGCCTTGATAACAAATCCATAAATTGCCGATCTTGAACCAAAACCCCTTGACCTTTACAGATTACCCATACGACGAGTCACGCAATTATTGGGGTTGTTTCTATAAGGGCAAGTGAGAGTGAGAAACACGCACCGAGGGTTCCGTGAAATTTTAAAATATTTCTATCAGACAACGGGAAGTATTTTACTAGCATATGACATCAGTAAGCTTATCTATATATTGATATTTATAATAATATTTTAAAGAAGTAAAGTTTAAGTTAAAATCCGTTATCACTGAGTAATATAGGCAATATTTTATGATGGGCGGAAAACTAGTCAGCTAGCTAATATTTTTCAACTAATATCGCGCGGTTGTTGTACCACATTTATATTTGTATTCCTTATATTAACCTCTTAAATCGAAATTGATTATTTACGCTATATATCCGTGATTGGGTCATGAAATTATGTAGGTACCAAGTTTCCACATTTTTCGTCCAGTAGATTTGAAGATAATTAGCTGTGACAGACGGACAGAAACATGAGTAATCCTGGATTTTTCATCGGAGATGTTCGAACCCTAAAAATTACTAAAAATGTTTATATACCTAGGTGTACTTTTATTGCGAAAGAGGTATGTTAAGATCGTAGAAAATGGCATTCCAGTGTCTCTGCCTACCCCTCTTTGGATAAAAGGCGTAATGATAGATGTTTAAAAATAAGTGTGGACACTTTTTCCTCTACCAAAACATATTATTTGCACTTTTTTGTTTTTTTAGCTTAATTGAGGATTGTACCCGAGATTTAGGGATTCAAATCCAACGCCACCGGAACTCTTTCATTTCATTTTAGCTGTTGATTCTGTTTTCCACTGCAGGATATTCATGAAAATTACTTCCTACAAGGTGTAATTTGGGCAATGAGGTTTTCGCGTGTTAAATTCTCATTGCCTGAACCTTTACTTTCGTTTTGATGTCTTGCCATCTTTCAGAATATGAGAGGTTAATTAAGCAAAAATTATTTCTTCCATTAATTAATATTTTCTCATCATTAACGAACGTTATTGTCTTTGGTTTATTACTTAATGGAAATCAAATTAATTGGGATATTATTTTTATGAATTTTACAATGTTACAGTTGAATGTAAGTACCATTACGGAATTTATTTCTTGTTGCGTGATTAGGAATCAGATCAGGGTAGGTTAGTTACTCTTTAAAGTGTTAATACTTTTCAGAAATGCGTAGGATGGAGAAGTAAATAATTTATTCTCAAAGAAGTTTTAGTAAAAATTGATTTGATAACTTAAGAGTCGATTAGTTATCAGCAAATGAGACATAAAGTTCATTTTAGTTCCTCCACCGCAGCCAGTCGGTGCGCGGATTGTCTTCAAATCGTAAAAAGTAGGTCTTATTTTTATTGTTTTAAAAATCCAATTCACATAATATACTAAGTAAACATAAATTTAATTATTATTCAAATTTTTACGCTCTTACGTAACTTTGGTAACAGGTAAAAAATTCAAGGAATCGCGTTTTTGTTCCATATGACGCTTAGTATATCCTCCATTTTGTTGTATCTTAATACAAATAGAACGGTAATGAAATTGTTTATACAGCAAACGTTTGTGCGAAGAAATGTGAGGTAGTATCTACCCTTAATTGCTGAAAAAAATCCACGACTAGATAACAACACATTAAAAACATTATTACAAAACGTAACGAGGAAAATCATCGTGAGAAAACCAGCACATTTCGTTATGAAATATTTTTTTTTGGGAATAAATGTAAATTCTTCACAAAGCGAGACGATATTTAAGATATGGGTTGATAGGATAATCTCATTTTGTTTTTGTCTGTACTGGCATTTACAATTTCATAATATAATTTGGAAAACGTATTATGTAAGAGACATTTAAGTTTAATATTATTTAGAGCGATAATTTTTTGGCTGCCAAATTATCAATCCATCTTATAACCACATTAAACGCGATGGGGTTTACATCATTTTGTTACAGAGTTCATGTGGCCACCTTCCGGCTCCATCATCAGGGGTTATAAGTCTTTACATCGAAAATTATTATTGAATTCTAAATTTAAAGTTCATCGAAAATCTTGTTTCTTAAAAGCTTTGTAAGCAAATAACATTCGATTTCTTCAGTATTTCAGAAATTATTTTTTGAGAATTTTAGTAATAGTTTTCTATGTAATGACCTATAACCGAATTGTAATTTGCCTCAAATTGATTCGATAATTAGAAGTTGGTTAAATTCAACTTCCAAGATGCATACATACAGATACAGGTGAAACTAATTTGCAGGAAAAGACTACATACGGTCCGATTTTCTATACTACACTTATTTTTGTAAACAATCTTGTATGTATTTTTATTGTAATTCGACATTCTAGAAAGATAGGTATCAACAATTTTACATTAGTCTATCTATCTTCTTCTTATAAATAAAAATGAAAGCTGTTCGTTTGTAAGCGCGGAAATATGAAAACTTCAGGAAAATCTTAATGTGTTTTTTTTATGAGATTGTTATATGAACTCAAGGCTATAATGTGTTAATATGCTAAAAGCGAGTATTAATTACATTTTTAATCCAACTACGTTTGCAGTACCTACTAACAGTAAGTACTAATCTGGCCACTGGTTACACGCTCTTCCATCTCGAAACGTCGGTACATGTTTGGATAACGAAATTTTTAGAATTAGTGTAGGCCTAAGGTTAGGAGCACCAGTATGTTGCGAACATAACATAAATGTCCGTGTGTAAAAGATGTAGATCAATTTGGAACTCACGGACTTTCCTGCATAAAAAGTGCAGGCAGGCTCTCTCGCCACAGCTCCCTCAATGATACCATCAAAAGGGCTCTTGCGTCAATAGACGTCCCTGCTCTCCTAGAGCCAACGGGAATAATCCGGGAAGACGGCAAGAGACCCGATGGAATGACTCTGATTCCCTGGGAGCGAGGTCGGGCCCTTGTATGGGATGCTACGTGCGTGGACACATTAGCCCCGTCTCATCTCAGGGAAACAGCAATCAAAGCGGGAGCTGCGGCGGAAATCGCAGAGTCTAACAAACGGCGCAAATATAGTTCAATTATTGAAAACTACAAATTTGTGCCGTTTGGTGTAGAAACTCTAGGTCCGTGGGGTTCCAATGCCAAAAATTTTATTAAAGATGTATCCCCTCGACTGATCATCTCTTCTGGTGACAAGAGGGCTGGCTCATTCCTCGCTCAACGAATCAGCATCGCGATTCAGCGAGGAAATGCAGCCAGTATTCTTGCCACTATTCCACGCGGACCTGGTTTATTTAGTTATTTTTAATCTTTAGATTTGATTTAAGGTTTTTATATTAGTACCTACTTATATTATATTTTGAAAAGTTATCCAAATTCAAAAGACATGCAAAGATTTTATTAAGTGATATAAGAAGACAAGTATAAACGGACTTTAGTCTAAAACAGCTTTTACAGTGAGCAGTGGACCTGAGATTTCCGATTTTGAGTCGAAAAAACCATAGTCCTAATAAATTGCTTTAGGTATTTATAATGAAATAACGTTTTATTCATAGAAATTCTCGTTATTCTCTCGTTATATCGTATTAACTAGGTTCGAATCCCGGCCATGTACCAATGGGTTTTTTATAATTAAAAACTTATGTACGTAATCCGACAAACCACACTTAGAGGCTTTTTTTCATCTAAATATACCAAAATCTGTTGAAGATTTGATCGTGATAAAAGAGAAAAAAATCTCGAAGAAGTAACCAACAATGTTGCATATCCGCAAAGCTTTTAATAAAACTAGAACCAATACTTTCACAACATTTTTTGTGCCTCTGATGGACGGATATCGCAATGGAGTTAGTGTGTGGTTACCGATCAATACATCTCGTACAATAGACGTAGTACGTATCTATTTATTTTAGCAACTATTTCGAATTAACTTTTGCTGTGAAAGAAAACGTTTTGATAAAAATCTTAATTAAAACTCTGAAAAGTTACTTCTGAATCCCACTAATATTTGGTTTCAAAGATGACTACTTATACATTTTTATGGGTAACATTGTTATTTAAAAAAGGTGACCTGGCATAACCTCAAATAATCAGCTGATCGATTAAAACCTTCGTAATTTACTTCAGAGTTATATACAGGGTATTGGCAGACGCTAAGTTTGGGCTAACTGTAGACAACATGACATAATTATTCTTCGTTTTCTCCAAGCAGTTTATATACTTCATGGAGTTTGTATAAATTATACTTCTATACTAAAAAATACTATAAACTTATTATTATTTAATCGCTCTACATTCTGTAAAATGGCGTATGGTAACTTCTCATCAAAAATATATCTACAGACAGAAAATATCTAGTCTAAGTAGGTATACAAATAAATTGCAAATAAATAATTAATATTTGTTTAAATTGCAAATAAGTGTCTGTCTGTGATTTAAGAATTGATGCCAATATAATAACTAGGATACATTATTTACTTTCCGTCCTATTATGTCTTGAGTTCATACAAAAATCCCATAGAAAAAAGAATTTTCCGTTTTCCCGAATTATCCAATTTTCCGGGCAACTTTTCCATAAATCAAATCTAAAGATTAAAAATAACTAAATAAACCAGGTCCGCGTGGAATAGTGGCAAGAATACTGGCTGCATTTCCCCGCTGAATCGCGATGCTGATTCGTTGAGCGAGGAAGGAGCCCTCTTGTCACCAGAAGAGATGATCAGTCGAGGATCGATGATCTTTAACAAAATTTTTGTATTTTATTTATTATTTTATTAATACTTTTCCATTTTTTTCTTTCCCTAAAACCTTATTTAGACTATTTACGAACATTTAAAAAAATTGCCAAATCGGTCCCTCCGTTCTCAAATAAGTAATTTAATTTTTATTTATAAAAAGATAAAATAACAGTTTTCAGATTTTATTGTCTCTCTGTCTGTCCTTATGTTTGTACATGGCTGAGTGGATTTTGACGAAACTTTCTAGATATTTTCAATTGCTTGTCTTCAAATAATTCACTAGTGCGTAGGTCAAACCTAGGTATCGACTCAGAATTGTCTATTTCTTGTGCTAGATAACCGCTAGGCTAGTCAACTTAACCTATATATACGTAGTTACGTTTCACATATCGCTTGGAGGCAATCAGTCACAGATGTCGCAGACAAAATTACAATCTACAATGCGGCTATATTCACTTACCGAACAGCTACGTATTTCGTATAACGGTTTGTCTGTCCCAAAATTTGGAAAGGCTACGAAATGGCTAAATGAATTTTGAGGAAATTTTCAGGCATATAATATATCAGGCAAGAAATATTCCGTGTAAGTAATTTTGTAACGAAGTGAAACGAAGGAAAAGCAAAACTACTTATAAAATACTAGCTAGCCCCGACTTTATCCATTTTTAAAATGTGACATTTCCGGAATATTAAGTATCTATAGTCTATATCACTGTCCGGCTAAATGTATGCCAATCACGTTTTTTTTTTTAATTGTAGTTTATTATACGGGATCATAATAGGGGTAATAAAATAAAATACAAGTGGATTTTTTTAATAGCATCCACGAGTGTTTTAATTCCAAGTTATGTGCCTGTTCATACACTACTTTATCTAATCCGATGCAATAGTACAAAACAAATTGAACTAAGATATTTTTTCTTAATCGACAAATTGGCGGTAAACGCGGTTACCTACCTACTACGCATGCATGTTAACTGTCAAGTGACTCCTACATAGGAGAGAGTCGATATTATCATAGAGTTTAATGTGGCTGCATAACATATATCCTTTGCTTTTTCTGCATTTTAAAAACACAAAACATTACGATGTTGTTTTTGTATGAAAACTTCGGTACATAATACATTATAGTATCGAAGTTTGACATATTAGAGACGCGTGTATGTAAAACATATCATTATGAAGTATAATTCGATTTTCTAATAGAGATTTTACGTTATAAGAGTAGATAAAATTTCCTCTTAAATCCTCTTATTCCTCTTAAAAAACCTAATATACAATTAAAAATTCCGCCAAACTGCTACACAGTTTGTATATTCATTGCTGTGTTGTGCGTGATAGAAAGACAAATCCGCGTCTGTCTCTCGGTGCCATTTTCATGCAGAAACTACCGATCGGATTTTGATGCGGTTTTCACCATTAGAGAATATGATTCATGGGGAAGTTTCATGAGTATTAAACATGCACCTATTATGTTTAGGAGCTGAGCAATAATAGTATAAGTGAAACAAGTCGGGGAAAAGCTAGCTCTAGTACGTTTTCATGGTGTATGCTGTCGAATTCGTCAGAGATATAACAAAATTATTTTGGAAAGACTTGTAAAAAATATATCTTTTTCAAATAGACAAGCGTATTTGTATAGGTATTCAAATTAATTTAAACCCATTTTTTACCCGTGCGAAGCTGGAGGCGGTTTGCTAGTATATTCTAAGTCACCTTAAATCTATTCAAAGTAAATGAGTTGTTTATGACCTGCCAAACCGTCGTTCATACAATGACGCTGTAATAGAATATTCTTCCCCTAACCTAAAAACGTACTATACTCATAATAATAGGTATAGGGCAGGTTCGATTGCCAGGTGGGAAAATATATTCTTGTTCGATTAATTATTGAATTGTCAAAAAAATATTAAAATCAACGAAGTACTATTAAATATGTAAGTACTTATTCAAAACAGTAGGTAATTACTTTAATTTTCAAAGAGTTATTTATGACGTAGACGTAAACAAGATGTCCTAGACGTTTGTTAATTTGAATCATAAAGCGTTAAGACCTAATTACAACCAAAATAATAAAACGGTTTGAAAAAATAAGTGCTAAGAAAAGATGAAAAG
Source organism: Nemapogon koenigi (assembly GCA_963924495.1). Taxonomy (NCBI): domain Eukaryota; kingdom Metazoa; phylum Arthropoda; class Insecta; order Lepidoptera; family Tineidae; genus Nemapogon; species Nemapogon koenigi. The sequence continues at coordinate 11,586,709 of OZ004634.1, forward strand.
GCAAACGCTAATTACGAAGCAGTTGTATAAGAGAGAATTTTCACCACCAGGAGAAAAATTTAAGTGCTTTAGTCGACATCTCGCACCTCTGAAAGCTAGTGTGGTATTTGGTCTGGCAACGAGTTTTGTTTAATATGGGTAACTCGCTAAATGTGGACACTGTCATCAAAAGTCTCTTACCACGCAGCAATAAATAAGGTCCTTGTACAAAATGGGAGAATCAATACTAATATTTAAAATAGATATTGTGAATATATATATATATATCGTTAAGACCTAATTACAACCAAAATAATAAAACGGTTTGAAAAAATAAGTGCTAAGAAAAGATGAAAAGGCAAACGCTAATTACGAAGCAGTTGTATAAGAGAGAATTTTCACCACCAGGAGAAAAATTTAAGTGCTTTAGTCGACATCTCGCACCTCTGAAAGCTAGTGTGGTATTTGGTCTGGCAACGAGTTTTGTTTAATATGGGTAACTCGCTAAATGTGGACACTGTCATCAAAAGTCTCTTACCACGCAGCAATAAATAAGGTCCTTGTACAAAATGGGAGAATCAATACTAATATTTAAAATAGATATTGTGAATATATATATATATATATATATACAGGGACCAGTTTCCACGACACCACTCTTTGTCCTGCTTTGTCACTACGGGAAATTATATCTATCTCATTCTAACTGTGATTTTTATTGTACCTATTTATCAACTATATACTAATATTTATATATAAAGAGGAAACATTTGTTTGTTTGCATTGAATAGGTTCCGAAATTACTGGACCGATTTGAAGACCCGGGTGACATAGGCTATATCATATTTTCAAAAAATTAGGGATCCTTACTAAACTCCAATAATGTAACCCAAGGTGTAAAAAAATTACCTAAAAATTCCTTACGTCGCGTGCGCTCCGAAAATTATTGATGATAGAACAAAATAATGTACTACGACTTTGCAGAACATATAATTATCTACAAAAAGTGTCGCGACAGCATATGTCCTATTTAAGATAAGTCACAATAAGTGTTCTTTTATTTTAAAAAAATAATTGAAAGGCCGCCGCTAGAAAAGGCTCTTTATTTGTACCTTGTATTAATCCTTATCAAAATAAATTACTTTATATTCACAACTGTTTCAATTATTCAATTCGGACATTCCATTCGAAAGATATCCATTAAAAATGTAAGTATTTTTTTATCAACAATATCCAAAGTTAGTGTTAGTGGTAATGGTAGGGGGTAGGGGTCGTGTGTCGACGTAACGCTGGTGTGGCGTACAATGCGTTGATCCGTTGCGATGACGCGACGCAACGCAACGCACTAATGCGTAGTAATTATTATTTAATCTATGCTAATGGGGCCTACGGTTCAAAAGATACAGTTCTTGACACACGTACTGATGGACGGACGGACAGCGGAGCCTTAAAGGTGCCCACCCATTGGTCCAATCACCGGCACGCCGCCGTATAATCCACCTAAATTCACCACAGATGCATCCAATTCTTATAACAAATAGCCCGCCTAGATCTTATGGCGGCCGGAATGGGAAATTTACGGTGCGATGCCGGACCAATGTGTGGCCTACTTTAGTAATAAGGTTTTTGTTGTCACCCTTTGGGTACGGAACCTTAAAAGCTACGATTTATTACATATTTCTAACTATAAAATACGTAGGTACTAGCTAGTTTAAAAATATGACAAATTAAGTTCAGAAACTTTCCGAAGCAATGAAGAAAGAGTCACAGAAAGTTTACGTCCCAATTCATTACAGAGATTTCTCATTTCTTTCTAGATTTTTAATTTAACATTTCAACGGTACTAAATGAAAACATTGAATCTGTAGACAGATGATTGTGGGGTTCAAAGACTTTATAACTAGACTTATCTTTATACATGGCAGAACCTATCTATCTATCTATATAGCTATAATCACACCTTTCATCCCAAGAGGGGTAGGCAGAGACAAACGAATGCCATTTGTTACGATCCTGACATACCTCTTTCGCTTCTTTTATATTCATCATACATTTAATACATGCTCGGCGATTGTGTGAACTTTTAATATTTCCAGAACTTATTTATGAATAATCATGGGTATCATAGAATTTCAAATTATGGATTCTTTATTTTTTCTTTTTCTTTTCACGGGTTTCCTTCCAGCTCCTGAAACCTTGTTACGGTCCCAGGGTACCCAGCGAAAGGCCAAGTCTTTTAGCCACCTAACAAGATTTTCATTTGAAGGATTTTAATTGATAAAGACCGGCCAAGTGCATGAGAGCACTGTTATGTTCCGTATTAACTTCTCCAACCCAGGATTCTTCAATTAACAATAAATACCTCAACAGAAACATCGACTTAACGAGGGAGACTTGGAGGGGTGCCCTGGAACCGTAACATGGTTTCGGGAGCTCTAGGCAACCCGTGAAGAAAGAAGTATTTATTAAGATATTTTTAGGTTTTTATTTGGGGAGGCAGGTATTGGACTTTGCCCGTGGAATTATTAATATGGTACTTTGACATTATTGTCTTGTCTCCCAAAAAACGTTTTGTATATCTTGCCCGTGAAACAATCTATGTATTTGTGAGAACAGTAATTAAACCGGTTCAGTAGTTTTTGAATCAATAAAGGACAAACAAACACTAGACTTGGATTGGATCCACCTGATAGGTCTTTATTTATCAGGTCGTGGATGGTATATGAATCGTACTAAGAACACCCACACACAACTTGCATAGAAACACAAAACCAAAGAGAGCCACATTTGTCACGACTCGACCGTTCCGTTCGAACAATTTCTATTAGTGAATGACCCAAAGCCGTCCTCACAAAAATCGCTGGAGCATGAAATGTAACACGCTCCCTAACGAATTCACACGACTAAATTGTTTACAACTATTAACTACATTGGACTGCGATAAAAAACATCACATGTATTGGTTCCATCTTATATCCATGAGGGGTAGGCAAAAGGCAATTACCATCAAAATCCATTTGCTACGATTCTGACATAGGTACTTTTGTTTTGAAACTGGTTGTGCAAGGCAGAATCGATGGCGGCAGATCACAAGGAGGTTCTCCCTTGGACGACGGTCACGAGGACCGACCAAATCCTTGAATGACTGTGCATTGAGCAAGGAAGGCATCGGCGAGAGAGACATGGCGCAAGCTTGTGCGTCGCGCTGTGGACCGCCATGATTAAGTGCTCTGTTAGGAGCACTACGACTGAGAAGAAGAATTCTTATGTTTCTTTTTATATTCATCACACCTCCATGGGTTTTACCATTACTGAGGATCGTGACTCCGACTCATCATCGTCTCTTTAATTTATCTTCCTCCATCGATTGCGGTCCTCTGCCTGCCAGGTTGTCCACTTGATTGACTATCGTTTGGGGCTTCGTTCTCAAAGTCTCTTTCCCTCCACTATGCCCATCACTACAAGCTTTACCAGGTTGTTGTCCTCTCTTATTAGATTAAAGATTGACTAAAAAGTTTTACTTGGCTGTAGTGAAAGGAAATGCTGGCAGAGGACGACATAGGTGTACTTTTATTGTTCGAAGGCAATATTAAGAGTACACACAATCGCCGAAAATGTATAATTATGTATGATAGTCAGGATCGTAGAAAATGACATTCGATTGTCTCTGCCTACCCCTCTTGGGATAAAAGGCGTAATGATATATAGATTGTATTATTTAGTTTCAACTAATAGGTAAAATGGTAGGAAAATAGAAAAAGTATTGCATAAATAATTATTTAATAACATCAAACAATGTGAGTGAAACGCCAGGCATTAAGTAAATATTATTTTATTTGTATCTGGGATTTTCTTTGTCTCCTTATTGTACGTATAATATTCGTACATAAGACGTTTATTAGATTTCAGTGCACGTCTCACTTTGGCTGAAGCTTTTAGAATTGAAGCAGAGTAGCTTGTTGGTAGGAAATGCAATAAGAAACACACTTATTATATTATCATGATAGCGTACATTAATATTGTAATATTTGTATATATCAAACATTAGTACAATACATACTTACATGTATGAAGCGATGTATGGATGTGGATGAAACGAGAGAAGTATCAAAACTATTGATATAATTTATATTATAGCTAAGCCCCACGACTATAACCTACTACTTCATGTTATAATAATGGATGGAAAATATTTTGAAACTTTGGAATAATTGCGGTTTAGAATTTGGTATAAATTGGTTCATAATCCGACAAACCACAATTAGAGGCTTATCCATTTAAATATACCTCAACAGAACTGGTCACTCGTTAGGTATAGCCTCACAAATATCATCGGCTAAAAGGGCTTGGTTTTCCGCTGGGTACCTTAGGACCGCAATAGGAAACCCGTGAAGTAAGAAAAAAAACCTTTATTGTCTCGATTTTTCAAATAATATTTTTTTATATGTATGAAAGGTATATATGATGAATAAAATAAAGGAGGCGAAAGAGGTATGTTAGGACGTAGCAAATGGAATTCAATTGTGGTGGACATATGAAATTGAATTCCATTTACTATGTAGATAGAATAGTTTTTTACGTTATTAGACGCCTACCTTTTCATAAAACTTTCTCGCCGCTCTTATAAAGAGATTTTTGCGACAAAAAACTACTTGTTCGAAATAAAAGAATTTTCATTTAAAATGGAAGAGAAGTGTATTATTTATCGAAACGATCCCAATAATAATCCACAACTCGGCTCGGTTTCGTGGTACGAGCATAAATTTCGCATGGCATCCCAAATGAAATTGTTTCTTGCTTTCAGCCGATTCAATAAAGAAAATAACTCGACAACGAAATCGAGTTTACTCAAAAAATATGACAGGAAACATCTTCGACATAAAATATATTATTGAATGAAGTTATTTCTCGAAGATTACGAAATGTATTTTGCTGTAATGGCATTAGTTTGAAGTAGACATGTACTGGCAAAGAAATAGTTTGTGAAAAAGGCAAACAAACAAACATACTTGATATATTTTGTATACATGATAATGGCTTAGGCTGCAAAATATGAAGTACTAGCATTCCGCCCCCGGCTTCGCCCGTGGATATTTACGAACAAAATAAAATATACCCTACCCCTGCCCCTACCCCTGCCCCTACCCCTGCCCCTACCCCTGCCCCTACCCCTACCGCTACCCCTACCCCTACCCCTACCCCTACCGCTACCCCCTACCCCTACCCCCACCCCTACCCCCACCCCCACCCCTACCCCTACCCCTACCTCTACCCCTACCCCTACCCCTACCCCGACCCCTACCCCTACCCCTACCCCTACCCCTACCCCTACCCATACCCGTACCCCTACCCCTACCACTACCACCGCCTCTATATCATCAATACTTTTCGCAGCGCACGCGATTTAAGGAATTTCTTAGGTCATTTTTTTACACCTTGGGTTACATTATTGGAGTTTTAGTAAGGATGTCTAATTTTTTTGAAAATAGAATATAGCCTATGTCACTCAGGGTGAATGTAGCTTTCCAATAGTGAAATAATTTTTGAAATCGGCACAGTAGTTTTTGAGTTTATTCTTTACAAACATACACACACACAAAAATACAAATCTTTCCTCTTTATAATATTAGTATAGATGGTTCTTGGTATTAGTAGTTCTTGATAGTTCTATGGTAGGTACTCGTTCTTGTGTCCCACCATTAAAAAATGAAATCAAAATTAAAATTTCATGCATGTTACACTAGGGTAGATGTTTCAAGTAAATATTATTAAAAAATATTATCACAATTTAAAAAAAAAATACAATAACTAAATCCCTGACTGTACTCTCGCAGAGGCATTATTAATAAATAACCATCCTAAATTGATTTGGTTTACAATTCATAGAAATCCAGAAGACCTCAAGATTATTAGATTAGATTAGACTAGATTATTAAGATATATTTTTTCTTAGGGTAAATTGGGAAATACAAAAAAAAATTTACTCGATAATTACTATTTTTGCAAATGGCATTTAAAAATTGAAGGAAAGCTTAGAAATATTTCAAATTTCTAAGAAAAATCAGCCATGTTTTGGTATGAGAAACTCATTTATTAACGGGCTATCCAGCCAGTGGGGTTATCATATTTAAGAACCTCGCCATCGTTCGTTCGTTTTGAACAGTCGATAACGACGAGTTCACACAATCGCCAGCCAAGGAATGTACGGGCAAATTGCTGGGTCGATCAAAAACATACAGATATTCCCGGACATTTTAGGGTTTGACTTTCTCGGGTCGGGCATTACATGGCTGGCCATTGTGTGGACTTTTCATTTCACGGACGATGGGAGCGGTTCTTAAATATGGTAACCGTAAAATCAATCAAATTTATGTAACTATATAATATTGTAGATATCACAAAATAATGCATGATATTATTAAATATTTCAAACAATATTTTTTCCATCATAAATTAATGAAAATAATATTTGGTACATTGAAATGTATTTCTAGTAAATAAACGAAGAGGCCAACGTAACGAGATTCATTGATTGCATTCTCGACTTCCAGCCGACAAGAGCCCCATTTCAATTTCAGACTTGACAGTTTGGTTTTAACCTGGAATAAATTGGATAGGTTATGAAATAAAAATCATGACATTTATAATTTAATGGAGAGAAATGACCGCGCGTTTGTGGACGAATAACTCTTTAATTTAGACGGTTTTTAGGGTTCCGTGCCCAAAGGGTGACAACGGAATCCCTATTACTAAGGCTCTGTTGTCTGTCCGCCCTTCACGTGGCTGTATTTTTAGCAACACTTGAAATTTTCATAGAGTATGTATTACTATGGCTTAAGTAAGAAATTAAGGGGGGGGTCGCCATACAAGAAACCTTTTTTTCAGCGTACTTTGCCAGATCTACAATAGGTAGATACTTGAAATTTGCACAGAGTGTATATTTATATGGCCGCTATAACAAAAAATAATAAAAATAAAAAAAGTTAAAAATTATACAAGAAAATATATTTTATTCGGCGTTTTTTGCTCCATCTTAATAATGTTAATAATGGCAATGTATACAAACGTCTAACTAGTATAACTTTAATGCATACTCTAAAATAAAACAACAAATAATAATAACCGGCCAAGTGTGAGTCCTCACGCTAATTTCTTCCTGCGGTATACAAGGGCGTCAAACTTGGTCCGACCTTAGTGCATACGAATTTACGAAACCTTTAGTGTGCAAGTCCAACTCGCACTTGGTTTTTATTTATTTATATTATTATTTTGTAAATTTTGCCTGATTCCCTGTTTTTTCATATCTATACCATTTGAAGAAATTACATTATATGAACATTTAAAATAGTGCCTAAATTACGTTTTTGGGTATCATGGTTTAAGAAAAATTATGATCCTAATATTTGAAAAAATAATGAAAGAGGGTAAGCAGTGCAATAAAACAGTACTAAATAACATTATTCACCTTCCTTTGTTCATTATGAGTACTTAAGGAAACAAAAATAAAGAAAAACTGTTTTCCCAAAAGTTTTCTTCAAAGACCCGTTCCCTAACAAAGTTTCTCCCTTTATTTAGAAGTCTTAATAAAAAAATATTAAAAGGTTCATTAAAAAGATTCCAGTTTCAATCTTGCATGATGTAGATTAAAGTAAATGTTAATTAAACGCCTTTAATATATCTTTGTTAGAGTCGGTAATTAATTAATGTAATGGGTTGTAAATTGTGGTTTCATTTAATTCCGTTTAAACTTGAGTAGCATAGATGAGTTTAGATCCTTAATTACTGCAAGATAAAGTTAAATTTATATTTTGTTATTGACAATTTTTCACTTCATAAAATTATTATACACTAACTGTTATTATAAATTGAACAGTAGAGCAATGGATCGACAATTATTTTTATGTGAGTTTCTCGGCATAAACATTAATACCATCTATGTGAAAAAAGTCGATCCTGATATACACCTACGACAGTCTTATCACGGAATTAACAACTGTGAATAGGTAGGGTATACCGAAGAGGTATTAAAAATGTCATAAAAAACGTTCATACTAGAAATCTTATTTACTTGCGAGCAACTGGAATACAACTGGGTTAGGTGCATGCAATTTGTGTTCGCTAGCTATAGCGACCGAATTGCCGTTGCCACTGGATGTTAGTTTTTTTACTGTGATCTATATTTCGCGCCAAACATATACTTTATAAAGTGCATTTTTTTAAATTCGTCTTATTTAGTAAACAAATCTCAAACTTGTCTTTATATAGTTTTTTTTAAATAACAGTTTTAAAATATACTTGTTAGTTCTGCAAATGTAAAATAGGTCAAAAATATTGATTATTATGAAAAATTGTTAATATAACGGACTAAAATGAAGAAAAGTAGTTTTCGCTGGTTTAAACACGTTGACAGAATGAAGGATGAAAGATTGACTAAAAAGGTTTACATGGCTGGAGTGAAAGGAAATGCTGGCAGAGGATGACCTAGATGTACTTTTATTGAACATATAAAAATGTATTGATCGATGGCAATATTAAAAATACACACAATCGCCAAACATGTATGAAAGGTATGATGAATATAAAATAAGCGAAAGAGGTATGTCAGGATCGTAACAAATGGCATTCGATTGTCTCTGCCTACCCCTCTTGGGATAAAAGGCGTAATAATAGATAGATAGATTTTATATGACAACTTATTTAAAAAAGACATGCAAAGTTTGTTTACCAAATAAGAGAAGACTAGAAAAACGTACTGTAAATAAAAGTTTGAATTCACTACTTCAGATTCGTGGGTATAGACCACTATACCAAACTTTTGTATAAATATTATTCTTAGTATTGGAGATAGTGAAGTAGGTATGCCATTATCATTCCTTCTCGGATACAGGACGGCGCGATAAAACGTGAGGTGTTTGTGGATTGTGTTAAATGTTTTCCAATAACTATTCGCCTGCCGAAGGATTTCGGGTTTGCGATGGAGGGTTGAAAATGTCTAGCATCTGTTTTCTTTGGAAGGGGTAATGCAATTTCTTACATTGGGATATAAACATTTCACTGTACGGAATTTCCTGTTACTTTTTCCTTTATATATATTTGTCATTGATGTAATTACATTATATTCGTTTAATAAAATCTTCAGTAACCGTTGGTCAAGGTCATCTTGTATCTGTCAAAAATGTCCCAAATCTCAATTAATCCTGGAAAGGTGAGTTTATTTATACAACATTTTCTTACCACACAATTGATAGTTATTATTTTAAATTGGATTGAGCCAAATTTTTATTATTTAGGGTTCTAAATAGCCTTAGTTTCCAAAACGATTTGACATATTTGTGACAGTTATAAGATGATCGCTGTTATCAAAAAGATCATACTTACTATATGCACTTATATGTTTTATCCCCCCCCCCATTTTCCTGGTCATTAGGACATAATATTGACCATAAGGATATTAATAAGTTACTTTAGGTTTCGTTGGTATCGTATAACAGAGCTCTAGAAAAATTGTTATTTTATTTGTGTTATTTTTAAATGTGAAAGGCGAATTAGGAAGTTTAATATGTTCCCATATTATCTCCTATCATTACTTATAATAATAATTTGTATTTAGATAATAGTCGTTGCAACAATAAAACGACATTGTGGACATTTTTTTTAGGAATGATGCTGCTTGCTGTAATTGACTCCTCGTGCTTCGGAGGTACGTCCGCACTTCTTATAAAAATAACAAATATTTACATCTGTTAAAGAAGTGACACATCTAGGTCTATTAAGTGTAGCAATCTGTTCAATATGGACCACTTTAAAAAAGTAAACATTATGGCCACATCGCAAGCCATAAAGGCAGTGAATATGTATTTTGTGTTTGTTTAAATTATTCATTAATGTTTGAACGCGCTAATCTCTAAAACTACCAGTAGGATTTGAAAAACTATTTTTGCATTTGATAGCCGCCCAATTATTAGGGTGCAACCCGCTAGGCACAGCAGTCTATTAAAATTTTCCATCTCCGTCTATACTCAAAGTGCGGGACCAATCAGTACTTAGATAATAGTTTTGAACCTTATTACGTATTCTCGTAAACATTTTAGCTAAAAGCATCATACTAACTTTGATTAGTTTCTCCCCAATGGTATCCATAATATTGAAGAGGTTTTAAGAGTAATTTCTAGTTTTGTAATTTGATACCAATTACAAAAATTGATCGTAAAAAGGTTGTAGTTGGTCCGGCATCGCGCAAAACGCCGAATAAAACACGTTTCTTGACCCCCCTTTGATTTTTAACTTAATTTTATTTTTATTATTTGTGATTACAGCGGCCATAGTAATACACACTCTGTGTAAATTTCAAATGTCTACCTATTACGGTTCAAAAGATGCCCTGTGACTGACGGACAGACAGCTTTCCGTTGACACTCTTTGGGTACGGAACCCTAAAGATCAATAAATTTCTTCCTATCTTCTAGATTTCTATATAAGTCGTAAAAAATTAAGAATATGGCAAGAATTTACTTAATTAACCTGTGCGATACATTTAATATTTATATCTCCAGTAATTATATGCATTATAAAAATAGGATAATGAAAAGCTCCTTTGTAAACGGGTAGGTTAGTTATTGCATTGCTTTAAACGGCCAAATTTCATCAGTATGCTAATCAGAACCAATCCTTTGTCTTGCTCACCCTCTCAAATACAAAATTCGTAACTTTGTAGGCCCTTCAGAAGAACTTGTTTTTCCTATTCATAGGAAAATTTGGGTAATGAAAACGTCAAATGAAATTATAAGCCGAGGCTATATAAATTTTCGGATCGTTATGTAATTAACCGAATTATTTTTCCTTTTTATTATACTAATGTTAGAAATTAATCGAGTTATTATCTATACCTATATACAAAAATAAAATCGAAAATGGCTTAACCGATTTTTATAAAGTTTTCACTAATACATAGACTAATTTACAGGGAAGGTTTATAATTAATTACTTTACGTCAACGGGATCGGGTGAGCACGTGATATTAAAATTCCACTGGCAAAAGTCAGGGGCCCCCTAGTAGATTATAAAATACATTGAAATATATTTTAGGAGCTATGCGTTTGTTGTTTCTTACATAATTCTTAGCGCTGATCTCATATTTTCAACTGACTTCAAAAAATAGGAAGAGGTTCTCAATTCGATTGTATTTTTTATGTTTGTTACCTCAGAACTGCGTCATTTATAAACCGATTTAGAAATTTATTTTTTTATTTGAAAGAATACACTTCTAGATTGGTCATGCTTTTGTTTTGTTAAAAATTGGTTCAGTAGTAACAATTTAAAAAACTGATGTTTATGGTAATTTTAGTCATAACTCGATAAAATATATGCCGATTTCGATGATTTATTTTTGTAATGTTGTTATAATATGATGTTATTAACAGCAAAACCACTTAAGAGGGAAAAATAAATTAAGTTTTTAAAAAAAGCACCAACCGACTTCAAATTCAACGGCGAAACGAAATATTTAATTATTTCTTGCTTTCAGTGAACAATGTTTGAAGTCGGTATAGTTTAAATAAAGTTACATCCAGTACAAGTGACCCTTGGAATTTTAATATAACGATCCCCCGATCCCGCTGCTAATACGTTGCCCTAGGTATGCTCCAGCCTTCTTGTCATTTGAAATGTCGATTAGACGGGATGATAGTTCTTTTTATAATTTCTTTGCTTCGAGGTCCCACGGACCCATGGTTTCAACCCCAAACGGCGCAAATAAGTAATCTTGTGCAAGGGAAGCTTACTTACGCCGTTTGAGGTTTTCAGCTGTTGTTGCTCGCCAATGTATCGACACAGGTAGCGTCCCACACTAACGGTCTTCCCTGCGTCCAGGGCATGAGTGTCATACCTTTGGGCCTTTTTCCATTATCACGTGGTATACCAGGCAGCTCTAATATACTAAAAACTTATATACGTAATCGACTTTTTATGCGTTAATGATGAAATATGAAAAAAAACTTATAAGTGCTTTTACTTAGTTTTAGATATTTAAGAAGTGAGACAACTCTAGTGTTCTGATTTTTATCGGCAACTCATTTTTATGGCCACGCTGCAAGGGTTAAATGCCGTAATGGTTCTAATCAAAGCAAAGAACATTATTAGAAAGTAGATTTTAGATGATATAATTTTAATAATCTGTTTTGAAGTAATGGCGTGCGACAGAATACGGTAGTATAGGATACGGCGGTTTCTTTTTAATTTACTAACTCTTCAAGTATTTCAACCTGCATAAAAACAACCTCATTTTATTTAAAAAACGTGGTATGAATAAAAACTTTACTCAAAAACTAAAAAAAAAACCGCATTTTCCTTTGTCGTTTTTCTCGTTTACATCTTCCCTTCTCCGTTGAAAGTCACATCCGTAACACATTCGTAGAGACGCAAATTGCAAGGCACTTTCTTGGCGTAGGAAGATTTTAAAGAAATTTTAAGCTTTTATAAAGGGGTAGTATGATGCATTGAAATGTATTTGAGAAACAAAATCTTAAAAGTGGAAAACTTGAAATATTTGAAGTAGATTTCATAATATCTATCATTTTCCGGGGCAGTAGGTACTATCAAGTGCAGGATTGGAAGGACACCTTAAAGACTATATTCGCTTGTACATCTAACTTTTCACTTTGTTTCCTTTCTAATGCTACCAATAACATTAAAGTTCAATGACCTTCAAATTGTTAACCACAACCAATCAAAGAACTTGATAATTCAGTTACGCAATACCTTAGCGTCATTAATTTTAGAATGAGTATTGAAGGTAAATAAATATTTCTCTCTTTTAATTCTTATACAATATGAATGAATGAGAAAATGCAGTAAAGTGTTGAGCGAAACTTCTTTTCAAGTGTATGTCCACTAATGCTCTTGATAGTACATCTACACAGTGGGATGAAGAACACAGTGTATGTCCACTAATGCTCTTGATAGTACATCTACACAGTGGGATGAAGAACACAGTGTATGTCCACTAATGCTCTTGATAGTACATCTACACAGTGGGATGAAGAACACAGTGTATGTCCACTAATGCTCTTGATAGTACATCTACACAGTGGGATGAAGAACACAGTGTATGTCCACTAATGCTCTTGATAGTACATCTACACAGTGGGATGAAGAACACAGTGTATGTCCACTAATGCTCTTGATAGTACATCTACACAGTGGGATGAAGAACACAGTCTATTACCACAATTTAACACATGTTCTGTCATTGTATGTATTTATCTATCAAAACTTAACATTGGCGAACAATCTGTGAAATTATACAAAATATTTTGCATATGTATAGGATATTTTTAAATTACGGATTGGGGCTTGAGTTTTCGTCGTTAAATGCACCAATAGACTTGCCACCAGCAGCCTAATTGCGTAACTTTGATAGTGATCCAATCACTATCATTTTTTTTACAGATAAAGGTCGAATTTAGCCCCGCACTTTTCGAAATGTATAATTTCGTTAATTGTGCTACATTGTGCTGCGTTTGTGCCGTACTGTGCCGCAAAAAGAAAAAAAAGAAAAACAATTAAAAACGTGAAATTTTCGTTTTTATTTTTTTTTATCAAAAACGGTTTGAGATATTGAGCTATTTTTTGCGGCACAATACGGCACAAACGCAACACAATATAGCACAATTAACGAAAATACACATTTCGAAAAGTGCGGGGCTAAATTCGACCTTTATCTGTAAAAAAATGATAGTGATTGGATCGCTTTCAAGTTACGCAATTAGGTTGCTGTTCTGTTTAACATGGGCTACTCGTTAAATGTAGACATTGTTACTAGTCTCTTTGGCCACACCCCAATGTATATGGGCTGAGAGAATTTATATTGAAAGCATCCTTTAGTTCAAAAAACTCATTAAACCGGTCAAAATTAAACCGCAATCATTTGTGTAAAAGAAAATAAAGGCGCAAATTGAACTCGAGTGGGCTCCGAGAACTGTTAAAATGTCATTTGGACAGATGAAGGCAGAACCGCTATAAAACCTTCAGCGCGGCAAATCGGAACTCTCGGCGTAGAAATGAAATGGTCAACAAATAACGTGATTAACTTGGCAATTTCATCCTGATTTCACTGGAACGGATATTACAATTTGTATAATTTGCTTGATTTACTTACAGGAAATTTGATAATTTACTTTGATATATTAATTGCTACCGTAGAGAATGTCTTAGAGATATGTTCGTTGACTGAGTCCAATTTTTGTCATGATGGAGTGAAAAATATAAGGTACATTTTGGTTAGGTGTTTAGCTCATAGATGTTAGCGATTCTATCCCACTTATATTATAAATGCGAAAGTTAGTATAGATGTATGTTTGTTACTCAATCACGGCTGAACGAATCTGGATGAATTTAATAGATAGATTATAGTCTGGAATAGCACGTTTATTCCGGAAAAATTGTATTTGTTATTCATGGGATCGACATGTTTTTTTGCATAGTGGTAGTTTAGGGGTCAGAGAATGACATTTATATTGTTACGAGCTGGGGTTCGAAGAGATTTAAAATACCGATTAAATAGACAAACTTTACTTTAACACCACAAAAATGCAGTTAAATAAATGAACACTATAGAATAACACTTATTCGCACTAAATTCCACTTCACTGTTTCGCTTTGATCGCTCTGATTCGCACTGTGTTCCTTGCGGCAATGATCCTCTGTTTATATTGCCCACCGAACATTCGAGAAACGCCGAGATTGTTGTACAAAGTTGTAGACGCGGCTCGATGCGACTCGGCGCCAAATACCTACACACAGACCGCGCCCGATTTTGGTACCTATGGCTAGGCACATACGGTCCATTTTCGTTTGTACTTGATTCTCTCTGGATGTTTCTAGAGACGTCTATCGACCTTGATGTGTTTAGGTATTTATTTGTGCGATTTAAGTACCTATTCGTTACACTGCCCCCCGCTTAGACTTGCTCGTCCCGAGCAATATTCGAGCCTTTGTAAGGAGCCAGTCGATCAATATGGACAACCTTTAACTGTCCACGCGGGCATTGTTGGATCCGATAGGTCACGTCATTGATCCTCGTGATGACCTTATACGGGCCTTCCCAGCGGTTCTGCAGCTTGGGAGATTTGCCTTTTCGGCGTTTCGGGTTGTGCAGCCACACCAACGATCCCTCGTCAAAACCGTTACTATTGAAGTTTCTATCGTACCTGGTCTTCATCTTTGTACTGGCCACAAGACTGCTCTGACGAATCTGGTCATGTATGTCGCACATCTTGTTTTTCAGGTTCGATACGTAGTCACTTACAGGTTGCGGCGCATCCGGAGGTCCGCCGGTCAGGAGATCAACTGGTAGTCGGAGTTCTCTCCCAAAGTTGGCATAAGCAGGAGTCACCTTTATGCTTTCATGCTCTGCGGATCGATATGAGAGCAAGAACAAGGGAATATATCGGTCCCAGTCCCTCTGGTGATCCTCAACCAGTTTCGCTAAATGAGTCTCCAAAGTGCGGTTGAACCTTTCAACCATTCCGTCGGACTGTGGGTGATACGCCGTAGTCCTCGTTTTATTTATTCCCAGGAGACGGCATACTTCCTGGAACAACTGCGACTCAAAGTTACGCCCTTGATCAGAATGTATCTCCAATGGTAGCCCGAACCTGCAGAATACTTCGTTGACCAACTTAGTCGCCACTGTTGTCGCTTCCTGGTTGGGAATTGCGAAGACCTCCGGCCACTTCGTGAAGTAGTCCATCACGACCATAAAGTACTTGTTCCCGTCTTCAGTGGCCGGGAACGGTCCAGCAACGTCCACCGCAATTCGTTCCCATGGAGCGCCAACATTGTACAGCTGCATACGTCCCCTCGTACGTGTCGTAGGTCCCTTCACGGCCGCACATACTGTGCACTTGCGACACCAATCCTCGACATCTTGCCGGCAATGAACCCAATAAAATCGTTTCCTGATTTTCGCCAGGGTTCGATTCATGCCCAGATGTCCTCCCGAGGATCCATCGTGCACGGACTCAAGCACTGCGCGCACCTTTGACCTAGGCACGACCAGCTGCATCAATGTCTCCTGTCCACTGGGCGACTCCCACTTGCGGTACAGCAACCCGTTGTGCAGCACTAGACTTTCCCACTGAGCCCAGTAGCTTTTCGTGGTGGAACTCATGGCTGATACAACATTCCAGCCGGGCCTTGGAACATTCTGCGTCTTCCATTCCATTATCGGCGCCAAGTTGTTATCTTTGAGTTGCTCGTCTCTCGTCGTCTCGTTCGCCCATTCGTCACTAAGGTTGTTAGTCGTAATCACTTTGATGACAGAATCACTGATTTCACGCCTCCAGCAGTGTTTACAACCTTCAGGGCACGGCCTGCGTGACAGTGCGTCAGCGTTGCCATGCGTCCGTCCTCGTCGATGTTCGTTCGTCATCTCACATGGCGTCCCGTTGACCTTGCCGGCGATCACCAGACTGTTCCCGTCAAAAACTTGTCGGATGGTAACTTTTGGGGCTGTTCTCCGAAGCTCGGTAGTTACGGCACGGACATCAGCTCCGACGTCCCGTTTCGTCACTCGTTGATCCGTACCTTGTCGCTTAAGCGCCGGGCAGCTAGCTTTAAGGTGCCGCAGCTTGTGGCAGTAGAAGCAGCGGGGTAAGTAGCTACGCCTCTCTGCTACAGGTGTCGTTGTTGGAGTGGCCTCCTCCGCCACTTGTCGCAATCGCTGAGAGCGAGGCTCCTGTCTCACTGCTTCCACCTCTAGAGCATGGGCCAGTGCATCTTTCAGGGCGCTGTGGTGGCCCAGTCGAACTGCAGCTCTGACCTCCATGCTGCGGATGCCGTCGATGAATGCTTGAACGAGGTTCGCAGCAATGAACTCTTGTCCGGCAGATGGGTACGCCTTCCTCACGATCTTCTCAATCTCCAGAGCCCATTGTTGCAGATTCTCACCAGCATGTTGCGTCCTGTCCCTCAGCTGCGCTCGGTACACGTGCTCCAGGTGTTTGTCGCCGTACCTGGAGTCCATTGCCTCGATCAGGCTCCCGTACGTGGTGCAGCTGTCTGGAGAGGCTTCCAGAACAGACAGTGCGCGGCCTCTTAAAGCCACTGTCAAGGCGGTCAGAGATTGCTCGTCTGTCCAGCCATTGGCAGAGGCGACCGTTTGGAACTGCAATTTGTACGCTGTCCAGGACGTAGTCCCGTCATACGGCGGCACCTTGACTCGGGGGCCGGAGACGATGGCGCCTCCAGAAACAGGAGCGGTCAGCTTCAGTTTTCTCACTTCATTCTGAAGCCTTTCGCATTGGATGTCAAGTCGTGCCTCCAACTCTCCGTAGCGGTCGTTAAGTCTTGTATCCTGTTCTCCGCTCATCCTAGTCTGTATTTCCTTATGGAGATCCTTATAGTGCTGTTGGAGGTCTTCGTACCGGATGTCGAGGTCTTCGATTCTCTCCTCGTGCATGTCTGTAACCCTCTGTAGCTGCTTCACCTCCATAGTCACCTTTCCCAGTGATTCTGAAAGCAGCTCCTTTAGGCTAGCAGACTGCTCCTCTTGACGTCGGGCCTGCTCCTCCAATAGCTGCCGAGTCTGCTCCTCCTGACGCCTGGCCTGCTCCTCCTGACGCCTTGCCTGCTCCTCCAATAGGTGCCGAGTCTGCTCCTCCTGTCGTCGGGCCTGCTGCTCCTGACGTCGGGCCTGCTCCTCCTGACGTCGGGTCTGCTCCTCCATCAGCCAAATCAGCATTCCCATGTCGGTTGCCTGGGGAGCACCCGCAGAACCCGCAGCACCCGTATCAACTCCAGCAGAGGCTCCAGCACCAACAGCAGCAGTCCCAGCAGCACCAGCAGCGGCTCCAGCAGCAGCTCCGGCACCACCAGCAGCATTTCCAGCAGCACCAGCAGCGGCTACAGCAGCAGTCTCGTCAACCTCCTCTTCGTGATGTCCAGCAGTAGTTTGTCGTGTTTTGGGTCGCCGTGATGACGACGAGTCACGTGGTGTAATCGGCATTTTTTTAATCCCACACTCCTGACACCAATTTGTTACGAGCTGGGGTTCGAAGAGATTTAAAATACCGATTAAATAGACAAACTTTACTTTAACACCACAAAAATGCAGTTAAATAAATGAACACTATAGAATAACACTTATTCGCACTAAATTCCACTTCACTGTTTCGCTTTGATCGCTCTGATTCGCACTGTGTTCCTTGCGGCAATGATCCTCTGTTTATATTGCCCACCGAACATTCGAGAAACGCCGAGATTGTTGTACAAAGTTGTAGACGCGGCTCGATGCGACTCGGCGCCAAATAACTACACACAGACCGCGCCCGATTTTGGTACCTATGGCTAGGCACATACGGTCCATTTTCGTTTGTACTTGATTCTCTCTGGATGTTTCTAGAGACGTCTATCGACCTTGATGTGTTTAGGTATTTATTTGTGCGATTTA
The DNA here is from genome assembly GCA_963924495.1 of Nemapogon koenigi. Taxonomy (NCBI): domain Eukaryota; kingdom Metazoa; phylum Arthropoda; class Insecta; order Lepidoptera; family Tineidae; genus Nemapogon; species Nemapogon koenigi. The sequence continues at coordinate 11,605,136 of OZ004634.1, forward strand.
AGTACCTATTCGTTACAATATATACTAATTTTAACCGCGAAAGCGGGCGAAGGAGGGGCAAATTACAACCACGGGATTATTTCTTCTTGGATCAGACACGACAGAAGCTTGTATATCATAATGTAAAAGCTGAAAATATTTTGTATTTAATTTATTGCTCGATGGAATTTGGTCACGAGCTTGTAATATATTTTATATGAATTATTGTATTGTATGAAAAACAGCATCATTACAGGCACATTACAAAATTAAAATGAAAATTATTAACAATTTTCATTGCAGAAGAGCCCGGAAATTTCTAACAGAGGGCTCCCTCGGTGTGATACTTTCAATAATTTATGATTATAATGTAGTTAATAGATACAAGGCGTGATGATAGCTAGTTAAAGAGGCCCCGCTCGACTTCAATTTATTTGGCTATATCAATATAATATAACAAATCCTACAAGAAAACAGGAAACAAGCAATAAATAAAAAACGAGTGAGATTCCAAAGATTTTCAACATTCCCATAAATTTCTTATATTGACACTAGGTCGGATCTCACATAGGGTTGGCAACTTTATATCTATCTATCTATCATCACGCCTTTTATCCCAAGAGGGGTAGGCAGAGACACTCGAATGCCATTTGTTATGATCCTGACATACCTCTTTCGCTTCTTTTATATTCACCATACCTTTCATACATGCTCGACGATTGTGTGTACTTTTAATATTGCCGTCGATCAATACATTTTTATATCTTCAATAAATGTACACATACACTCTGCCAGCATTTCCTTTCACTTCAGCCATATTAACATTTTTAGTCCATCTTTTCACCTTTCATTGTTTCAAGTGTCCAAATCATCGTAAACTACTTTTCTTCATTTTAGTCACAACATTTTTTACTCCAGCATTCTTCTCTAATGACATCGTTCTGGATGCCAACTTTTTTGACAATATGCAAAAATATAGTGTTGTGTATTGTATAACTTTATATATTTCTATTATGGGGGTAGGAGGGTGAAAAATAGGTTACGACCTATTCTCAAACCTATATACCGAATATACAAAAAATATCATAAAAATCGGTCAAGCAGTTTCGGAGGAGTTTGGTTACAAACACTGTGACACGAGAATTATATATATTATATATATAGATTACATTTTAATTTAATTAAAATTATAGATGAATAGTACTGTATTTTTATCAAAAGTCCATAGCATAGGATATTATTAGCAACCCTATTTGATCGTATACCCTCGTATCTCTTGTTGAATGTTTTCCTCACAAATATTACGTAAATCATTTAAATGTGGGTTACAGATTCAATATTCTTGTTAAAAGGTAGGGTCGCCAAAGGGCAAGATTTCTACTCACACGAAGGAAATGAAATATTTCTTACAGAATTGCTAGATTAGGTACATGACCTTTAACTTGAAAGTTTTGTTACGTATTTGGTACGTATTGGTGTAGATATTATTTTTCCCTGTCTTTCTGCTATCGGGAACCATGTTAGCGGAAGATAATTTTTGAGACTAGTTAACGATTGGCCAGTTCTGTTGATGTATTTTGAGATTAGTACAAAGTACTAGAAGTACTGCCCCCTATTATAGGTGCCTTAGATAGAGTCCTTCAGTTCCAGCCCTATTATCCATAATTTGTATGGGGATAAACTATTCCTAATTTATCTGTAAATAATCCACCTGTGTCACTGTAATTTAGCATTTAGTTACTTATTCAAAATATCTAAGTGAAATACCCGTTATTTTTACAATTGGGTTTATTTAATAGGAAATATATGTGTGGTGAAATAAAGGATTATTGTGCCCCTGTTTTCTCTTTCATAATCTATCACAAAGCTCTTAAATTTTTTTAAGCGCTGTTATACCATTACCTTTAATAATATATATTGTCTTTTTTGTAGCTTATTAAAAATTTAAAATAATAATAATTTTATTTCCTATTCAATAAAACCCATTGAAAAAATAACACTATTGGTCATATGGATTGGTACGCCAAAGCTTCTGGTTTTGTTCATATGCGTGCTATCTGTTCATATACTCACTATATAGCTTACTAATGAACTCTACGATGGTTTATTATAGACATTATGAGTTAAAAGCCTCCATTCTAAATACGGGGCGCAAACAGCCTCTTATGCGAAGTACCTCTCGTAGTGGGAACTTACTGTATGCAAAGTGGACTTAATAGACAGGACGACCGCGTTGTATGAACAACATAAGAACAAGTTCAAATTACCAAGAACTTTTGTATAAATGCTTAATAAATTTACTAACTCTCCGCCCTAGTTAGCCTCTTCGCTTGTGTAAGTTTTTGATTGTTAATGTCTATGGTTACTGCTCTGCTCCTTTGAGGCATAGCGTGATGTTATATAGCCTATAATCTTCCTCAATAAACTGGTAAGTATCTAGTTCCTAAGATTAACGCGTTAAAATATCTTTATATTATAACTGCTTATCTATAAGAGATAGATAAATGCTACAGCGAGCAATTTTGTAGATTATTTTATTCTTTACAATTCTTTCATATATCATTTTGTTTGTTATATTTCTGACCGATTAAATAGAATCCGCCATGAAAACTAGGTGGGGCTAACTTTTTCCATGACTTGGTTCACTTATGCTGTTAATGCTCAGCTCCTGAACATGATAGGTCCATGTTTAATACTTGTAAACCTTTCCGGTGAATCAACCTATTTAATAGTGAAAACCGCAACAAAATCCGCTCAGTAGTTTTATAATAATATGTAGTGATAACAATAAAATCTGCCACTACCTAAAAATATAATTGCCTTATAAAAAAAAGTGTACCGACTCCAAAAATTATGCAATGAAAAGTGTGCTTTCCGAAAGCAAATGCACAAGTCACTATAAAATAAATGCCCAAATCGCTTCAAGTGTGCCTATAAAATTGGAAGAGTTCTCGATTTCTCCAGGATCCCGTCATCAGATCCTGACCTGATGACCATGGGACCAACTCTAAAGTATATCCTTTCAAACAAAAAAAATATTCCAAATCGGTCCAGGCGTCTTCAAGTAATCGGAGAACATAGGTACATAAAAAAATTAAAAGATGAATTGAGAACCTCCTCCTTCTTTTGAAGTCGGTTAAAAACACAGTTTAAAATTGTCCACATTAAAACCTTTCGCTACCTCCGTAATATGTATTTATTAACTTGATTTAATCTGAGCACGTCTGCCAAGAGACTCCATTACAGCTTGGAAGTATTTTTCTCTTGAAACAAAACGATATTTTAGACCTCATGCTTACTTTAAAATATTTATTCTACTGGGGGGTAAAGTAAAATAATTTGAAATATATAGACAAATACCTAGATATATTTATTATTATTCTTGTAAGTACCAAATCGCCCGTGGAGCCCATACTAACTTTCGTCCCAAGTTCATACAAAAATACCAAAGAAAAAATCCTATTTCCAATTTTCAGGGCAACTTTTCAAATCGGCTATACAAGTGGTCTTGGTCTTCAGCTGGGTACCCTGGAACCGTAACACGGTTTCGGGAGCTGTAGGCAACCCGGGAAGAAAAGGAGAGAATTTAATTTTTATATATATAGATTGGCAAATTATCTCAACCATTTAAAATTTTTAGACTGCAAGAACGATGAAATAGATGACTAACTGAAAACTACTTTATTAATTTTAATTTGTATCAAAATGTAATCCGCATTATAATATTATACGATGATAATCAGCTACCCCTAACCAGAGGTTGATCTCGTGTTAACAGGGTTACACAAGGTAGTTAAATCTTTAATTAAAGTTGTTAACCATCGTGGAAATTGCTAAACCAAGCAATAATGTGGAAACCACACACGTTATCTAAATATACACCTAGCTATTTAGACAGACTTTAAGAAGCACACTTTTGTTCTACTTAGATTTTTTGGTTTTGTTTTTATTCTGATATTTCATGAAAAAAGAAAGAAGAAGGAGAAGAATCAGAAAGAAAGTTAAAAGGCAATATAAGAGACTATGCCTATAGTCGATGAAAAATATTCTCTCTAAAGATCACAGATATCAGTAGCTATTACAAAACAGTTTATAATCTAGGTAGCGAGCAAATATTTATTAATATTTTTTATTTGTAAAACTAAGTTCCACTTTTCCGTCCGTTAAATTGGTTTTTGGTGAGAAATTTACATACAATACTGGGCCACATTTCAGTCGATTTGAATTCGTGAAATTGAAAAATTTACTAAAGCTTTTGCATACAGTGTTATCAGATTTCAGTCAGTGATTAATGGATAAATAAAATTTGAGAATTAAAAGAGTTGCACTGAATTCACAGTACTACTACGTCTTGTGTTCATAATTCGAAATAAATGTGCTCGAAACCTATCATAAGGGGACGAAAATTAAGCTGCTATGGGAGTAGAGCGACCGCGAGGCAAAGCTTCCTTGTTGGGTACATATCAAGCAGATAATATAATATAATATATATATATATATATATATATATAAATTTTACATTTCCTTTACTGTAGATACCAACTACCACCAAATCCTGACTACGTCCATGAAGGCACTGTAAGAATATTCATATTTAATTGTTATTTGTACTGTAAACCTCAAAGGGAACAAGTTTATCGGTGAGGTTTTAGGAATGGTAGCTATTTTGGGATGTTTAACTTACAAAGTTATTATAAACAATACATATTTTATTAGATAATGGGTCTGATATTTAATCCTCTGGGAATCTATAGTAAACTATTATTAGGAAACTCGATAAAATCATAAATAATTTATATTCCATAGATAATTTAGGTTTCGCTTGAAGAACTTTATAAATAAAATCAAAAGTATCTCGAATATCAGTATAATATGTGTTAAATTATTTATTTTTATGCTCTGCAGTTCCAACACAACTGGATAAATTTGTTTTTGTTTTTTGTTTTATCTCGATGTCAAGGAATTTCAAGATAAAAATAATTTGTTTAAAATGGCTTCGCTCATATTAAACATTCCCTATTTTACGGTCTTGAGTTCATACAAAAATTCAATAAATAAAAGCGCTTTCAATTCTCCCCAATATTTCCAATATATCGTAGCTTTCTATTAGTGAAAGAATTTTTAGAATCGGTTCTGTAGTTTTCGAGTTTATTAATTACAAACAAAAATACAAAAAAACAAATTTTACCTCTTTGCTGTACAATCTAACTGTACGTATTTTTTGTTAAAAAATAAACCCCGTAAATATTGCTTACATAAGGTAAAGGAATATTATAATAGAACTTTGCTGACGCATAATGAACAAATTCTCTACGAAATAAGACACCCATCTCCTTTAACTAGAAACAGTATTCCCGAGTTTTAGTAAAAAGTTTCACACGGGTGAAGTTCGACAGACATTTACTTCGTTATCCCTCACAAGAAACTTTTTCGGACAAAGGATTTACCTAGTTAACCGAAATTCTAAAAATGAATGTTTCGTTACACAGTTTTTATTTACCTGTTGAAGGATAGGTATTTTGTTTATCAATCCATTTGTCAAGAAATTACATAGATTCTCATGGATACAAAAGTATTTAAATAATTTCTGAATACATACAATGAATCTGATCCAAAAAATAAAGATAAATAAAAACTAGAAGACCCGTGCGAATAATTCGCACCGTTAGTTGTGTTGTTATCATAGTTCAACTGATCTCCAATAGATGGCGTCTTTTCCAAAATAAATAAATTAGTCTAATTTTAAAAGAAACATTTAATTTTGATTTCATTGTTTATTTTTCGTCATTAGAGAGAAAATATGTGATTATTTGTCGCTATCAAATATCTCCATTAATTTTGTATCAAGGTTAATGTTTGATTTGCCATTTTGATACGCCAAGATTATTGATATATCCCCTCGACTGATCATCTCTTCTGGTGATAAGAGGGCTGGCTCCTTCCTCGCTCAACGAATCAGCATCGCGATTGAGCGGGGAAATGCAGCCAGTATTATTGCCACTATTCCACGCGGACCTTGTTTATTTAGTTATTTTTAATGTTTAGATTAGATTTAAGGTTTTTATATTGTTATGTGCAAAAAAAAATGAAAAATAAACAAACAAATCAAAATGAAATGTTTCTTTTTCTAGACTAAATAATTAAATACTAAATTATGTAACGCCGTCTGTTGGAGATCAGTTGAACTATGACAACAATATTGACATCACTAAGTGCGAAATATTCGCATGCAAATCAAAATTAAATGTTTCTTTTTTCTAGACTAATATATTTATTTTGTAACAGACGCCGTCTGTTGGAGATCAGTTGAACTATGACAACAATATTACTAATTATCACTAACGATACCAAATATTCGCACGGGTAATCTAGTAATACTTTATTCCAAATGCACAAATTTTTCAAATACCAAAGTCAAACAAACGACCTAAAAAAGCATTTCCAGCTACGTATAGCTGCCAGCGAACTCCGTGGGTCTCGAACGAAATTCATGAGCCAGCAATATTTATGAGAGCACGCTCGGTAGCAATTCGCTTAACACTGCCACCACACGTGGGTTATAATTTATAAAACATTTTATTTTCTTTTTATTCTCACCTATTTCAGGATATAGGCTCTATATAACTTGCAGAATAATGCTAAAATTTCAAAGGTTCGAAGAATTCTAAATTTGTCCTTTACCTTATTAATCTGGTCTGTACTAACTCTGTATTTTCCCTTATAACAATTTCGATTCCCGAGTAGTGTATGAGTTTTTTTTAAATCTATGAATGCAATTTTTCTTATATTTAAAATCGACGACATGGTTCCTTAGAACACATACTGCTATCTTTTATAGTTTCGAAGGTTCCCATACTGACCCATCTGGATGTAACATTCTGTATACAAGCAACTAGGAACCAACCCCCCATTCGCACTGGTACTAGTCATCAGTTTTTTAAAGGTTTTAATATACGTTTTGAATGTGATATTTTCAAAAGATTATCTTCGGCCCTACTACGTCTGTGCAAAAAGTCATGTCGTTCTGTCACTCCAGTTTGACGTGTAAGAAGGAAAACATACAAACGCACATTAGCATTTATAATTTTTAATTTTTTAAAATGTGACATAATTATTTATCTCCAAGGATATTCGGGATAAAAAATTGCCTATGTCACCAACTATTTCTGTGCAAAAAATCACTTCGATTCTTTGCTTTCTTTTGACGTGAAAAAGGACAAACCAACATACTTTCACATCTATAATATTAGTTAGAATTTAGGTTTAGCCGTTGTTTATTGTTTATTAACCGAACTTCAAAAAATGAAATTCTCAATTCGTCGGAATCTTTATTTTTTATTTACAAAAAGCAATCAGAATAAAAATTATAGTTTAACTATATCATGAATTTTAAAATTTTTGAGTCGGTTTCTAATAACAATTAATTTTATAATAAGGATACGGCCTTTCCACTTGAACGAACATTGGCTGGAGTTAGTTGGATATTTCCAAGTGTGTGATTTGCATAAAGTGATTACACGGGAATGACTAAAGTTCAGGGAAGTGAAGATTCATGTGGTAGGTAATTATATAAGGTAACTTATTTTGTAAGGGACTTGCGATATTATCCAGTTTTATTCGAAGAATTTATATTAGTGAATTTAATAGCTGGGCTATCACAGATGGCTTGTGATAAACTTGTTGAATAAAAGTCATATTTTTTTCAGTTTATACGCAGTTTACATGAGTCTCACTCAGTCAAGGGCTTTTAAATATCGAAGAAAATGTATCTAGGTAATATAATATGGCAATGCATAGTAATGGATTTTTGTGAAGAGAACAAAATTGTATTCCCATGTCATATTGGACCAAAACAATACATTAAGTACATACATAAAAGTCACGCCTGTTTTTCAGAGCGGTAGACAGAGACCACGGATTTCCATTTGCATCGATCCAGACATATATATTTCGCTTCATTCACTCTCATCATATTCTTCGAGCATTCGTCGGTTCAGGGTACTTCTCTGGCCTTTCTCGTGGACGCTTCCTATTTGATCTGCATACGTTCGTCGAGGTATTCCCATTCCAACTGACCTTTTTACACTCACCTCATATATTTCTTTCGATAGTCTTTTTGCATACATCTGTTCTACATGCCTAAACCATCTCAATTTTTGTCAATAGATATTTCTTCACTCCACATCACATTATTCCACTATTTCTACTGCATTCACTCGACTTTGGTGTTTCTTCTGCATACCTAACTTTCACTACCATACATTAGTGTCGGCACTAACACCCGTATTCAAGAACGCACAGTGGAGCAGGACTCACAGTGGTCAAAATTTCGTTTCAAAAACGTTACTTGAGTGTCGGTGGATACTGTGAGAAAACTAACTTACACTAGGCCAATTGTCTTCCAATGTGCGTCAGTAGCTACTGTGATAAATCGGACATTTTGCTAGGAGAATCATCACACGTCTTGGCTAAGTGTTGTTGTTGAATATGGGTGTAACACTCCTCCATGCACAGCCAGTCAAGCTCTTTGTGATACTGTTTGTGATTAGTTTGTTCCTTATTGCATACAAAACAATTTCGCATCTTGATTCTCAATTACAAAATGGAATCCGATTTGCTAATTTCTCTATCGACGTGAGGCAAACTAAGGGCGAAAGGTGTTTTTCCAAATTCGCAATTTATCGACCTCAACTTACGTGCTTTCCTGTGCTTAATGAGGCTTGTACCCAACGTGTGCGAACTTGTTCTCAAGATTAATGATCGTTTTTCTTCTTTCCACATAAGTTTCTAGAGGCAGTTCGGAACTAGTAAAATTTTTCTTTTTCTTTTACTTACAATAACAACTCAACGTGTAATGTGCTATACAATAAAAATTAAATGCTATTCGTTGGTAAACGCATCACTTGAGAACGGTTGGACCTATTTTGCAATATTTTTTAAAATTCGTAGTAGTCTAAATAAAGGAAAGAAAGTTTTGAAAAGTTGTCCTGAAAATTCTGAAAAAAACCAAGAGTGCTTTTTATATTGAATTTTTGTTTGAACTCAAGAGCATAATAGGGGATAAAACTTAATATGGCCTCCACTGGCACTTTTTCAAATAAAAGTTGTCCGTTCTGATTGATATGAGTAACTCGGTAAAATAAATGTTTCTATAGCCTCGCCGAAAGATAAAAAGACCGTGAAAATTAATTATTTTAATAATTTTATTATAAGTTATTTTATCTACGATGGCCGACGAGATTCAATATTTGTTTATTTGTATTCTATATACACAAAAACTACTGGACCGATTTGAAAAAATATTTTTTGCATTTGATAGCCGCCCAATCCTTGGGGAAGGGTAAGTATTTAACATCAAGCTACCTACCCAAGGGGGTGAATTGTATTCCTAATACAACGCGTACGAAGTAGCGGGCAATCAGCTAGTACAATATTTTTTTGTTCAAGCTCAGTTAACAGATGAAAATTAATTAGAGACGATATTGACGCCTAGCCCATAATCTTAAAGGAAATATTATACAACGACCTTGTGCCACAATACTCCATAATTCGTGCTCCCGCAACCCTCAACGCAAACATGATATTGAGGACGAATTAGAGGCTTTTATTTTATTGCTTTTGGAATCATGAGCACAGATTCGTGAGCTTGGTTGGGTAATCTGAAGCCTAAGATAACCTTTAATTTGTAACTTATCATCTTTCGTTGTACCTACTTTAATTTCAATCTCTAACTCTAGGTTAATAAAAATCAGAATAAAATAAATTAAAAAAAGTATGCATAGCATCGGATCTTGATTTTGCACAGTTAAGTGCTAGTTGGAGAGTTATATAGGCTATACAACTTTTTACCCGTGCGAATCCAGTGCGTATCCTTTTTTTCTTTACGGGTTGCCTTACAGCTCACGAAACCTTGTTACGGTCCCAGAGTACCCAGCGAAAGACCAAGTCTCTATCTTTTAGCCGATGGTATTTGTGAGGCTATACCTAACGAGTGGCCAGTTCTGTTATGGTATATTTAGATGGAAAGTGTTATTTGTCGCATTATGTACATAAGTTGTCAATTATAAAAACCCCAATTGGTACATGGCCAATCCGAGATCGAACCCGTGGTCTGCCTAGTTTATACCAGACGTCTTAACCACTCGGCCACTGACGCACCGTTTAACCTGGGACCTATATTGAGATCTGATATGCACTTTAGGTTTAAATTTACCTATAACGCCTTGTAGGGGTAGGCAGAGACAATGGAATATCGCTATGTGCCTATGATATTTTGCCTACTTTATATTCCACACCTTACATTTTATCTTGACGATATATATGTGTTTAAGCCCTACTGTTATATAAGCAAGTTTCGGAAAGCAATTAAATGAACAAAAGCCATTTATTTTTCAATACAGCCAATACTTTTACATTCAGGCATTGTTAATACAAATCTCTTTGATATATTGAGAGGGAAAAAGTTTAAGCGACTTGCTGAAGTTTCCATTACCATTATTAAAGAATCGATCATGTATGTATACTAGCCAGCGACTTCGTCCGCGTGGTAACAGAAATATTTAGATAAAACGGGGTGGTTAAGGGGTGTTAACTGTTAATCCGCAAGTTTATCAGCTATTTTGCAATTAATTTAACAAAAGTCGCGTTGCGGCAATTTGGTTGCTTTAGCTTTAACTAGTAATGCCACAAATTTTTATTTAAATATTTTTTATTACTTAGATGGCTAGTAGGCACACCAGCTTCGTTGAGCTGAGTTGAGTTGCGTTTTAAGACGAAGTACGAGTATTATGCAATCCGTCACAGTTGCTAATTCCGTGATAAGACTGCAAGGATATACAGAGACTTTTATTTAACGAGGGACTGTATGGAGATATTTCTACTCTTTTGTCGGAAACAAAAATGGGGATGGTCTATTTTTGGTCAATTGCAGACTTTTCGAACAATAAAAAAATGTAGTTCATGTTCATTAAATAAAGGAGCATTCGAGGGCGCCCGCGCCATATTATTTTAGTCAATATTCTCAAAATATATTTACTTTTCTTCCTACAACATCATAATGATTTCCAAGTATTATACATTTATACTATCTTCCCACCCCGGCTTCGCCCGTGGATATTTTTCAAATGTGACATAAAAATTTAACCCGAAGGAATTCCGCGATAAAAAGCAACCCTCAAACATCCGACCATGTACCAATGGGTTTTTATCTATGTACATTATCCGACAAACCGTACAAAGAGGCTTTTCTATCTACATACCACCACTGTCGGGGGTGGTTTAATTAAGGGGTTGAACAGTGGCAATGAAAGAGGAAATAGTTATATACATATATATTATCTGCTTATTTACACTCTTATTTGTGGACGTCCCTAACCGGGTACGTCGAAGCCTACCCCACCAACACTTCCCGACAGAATAAATTTAGAAGAGGGTGTTCCTCATTCCCTTGAAGTTAATAATAAGCCTCGGACTAGACAGTCTTGTGAACAGGGACCTGAGGGCCACTGAAACGCCATCAATGTACATGTTGTTGTGTTACGGAAGAGAGTTCCTTCCTCCAGCCTTCCATCATCTATAGAACCCCAGTGAGGTTAAGTTATATAAATACACTATAGTGATAATATATCACATTGCAAAGTTCCACATTATAAAATTTACTGTTTCCACATTACAAAGTTCCACACTGCAGAAATTCCACATTACAAAGTTCCACATTATAAATCGTTAGGTATAGCCTCAAAAATCATCGGCTAAATGAGGAAGACTTTGTCTTCCACTGGGTACCATGGGGCCGGCAAAGGTTCCCGAGAGATTTAAGGTAACCCGTGAAGAAAAAAAAACACAGACTTTTGCATTTATAATATTAGTTAGGACTTAACGGTCCTTTAAGCGAAATGAAAAGGCATTTTTACAGGCCAACATGTGACGATTGCGATTCTCGTTGCAATTTATTTTTATTTAAAATATTTCATCACAATTGTCATTTAAGTGTAAATATCGTTATTTCGTATCCATTATTTACAGTTGAAAAGGCTTGTATTGTGCTTTACGTCTGATTCAATGCGCAATTTATCTCTAGTGCTCACTCACATTTCTGTATATGACGCAGTATTCTGACATCCAAATAAATACTATCGATTCGCTATAACTTTGAAAAAATTTTTTTATGCTTTAAGTACGGCGGCGCCTGGAACCGTATTACTGGTGGTCCCAGGGTACTCAGCAGATGACCAACTCAGCCCCTTTAGCCGATGAAATTTCTTATTATTTTATACCTGGTAGCTTAAGGTACTCTTTAGGCGATGATGACAAAAGTGACAATTTTATTTAAATAGAGTATCATATGAGACAAAATATTAAAACACAATTTAATTTCAATAAAATTGTTGCTACTGTCGCCATCGCAACGAAATTTAACTCAGGATTTTGTTCGATATTGTACGTCTTAATAGGCATCACATAGAGAACACTGTTTTGTGACACCATAATTATTATTATACAATAATAAATAAAATTTGAATTTGAATTTGAATTTTAGGATTCTGTTTTCTTGAGGTATATTTGGATGGAAAGCCTCTAAGTGTGGTTTGTCGTACATAAGTTTTTAATTAAACACTTTATTGGTACATGCTCGGCATCAAATGATGATGTCATAAATTTCATTAGCATCAGTTCCACGCGTTGTGTAAGTCTGTATGAATAATTTAATTTTGGCTTAGAGAAGATGTGTAATCGACACAGAGGCTTCATTAGATTAACTATGAAAATAAATCTACATTTTCATAACCAGAAATCACTTGTTTGCGTCAAATATCGATAGTGAAAAATTGTTTAAGAAGCTACAGACAAGGTTATTATAAGGCTTGCCACTTATGAGCATCTGGTGACAAAATCCATAAATACACGGGGTTAGATTTCTTTTTATTTTATAACGGACAACAAATAACTATACAACTATATACATAATTTATGAGATAATGCCGAAAAACCATTATATCCTTAAAAGTAAGTCGTTAAAATTGGTACTTTTTCATCGAGATATTAAGAGAAATTGACTTATCCGGAGACCAATCCAGCAGAATTATCCGTCGAATAAAAAAGAAATCATTAAAATCGGTCCACAACTGACGGAGAAATCGATGTTCATGCAAACATATAAAAAAACTGTTTGAATTGAGAACCTTCTTCTTCTTTTATTTGGCAGTCGGTTAAAAAGAGTTATACCTTATACCTCAGTTATACAGTTAGTGACGTTATTCAAAGATATTACTTATACCTAACATGTATGTATATTTAGAAAAATTATAGACCAAAAGAACAATAATAAAAATTCAAAAGCAAAATTTAACTATTATTTAGAAGATTACTGATATTTCTCCTAAATATTATATAAGTATTCTTTTGTACAAATTTGATCCGTAATGCTCTCTGAAACCTGAATAAATAAAACAAACACATCTTCACGGGCTTCATACCTTGCGGTGTGATCAGAGTCACCAGTAGGTAACGGTCTTCATTTTTTGACAGTTGTCCATAGCTGTTGCTGTAATTAATGTATACCTAGATGAGTTAATTATTTAACAGACTTATGTGTTATTTTAACAGCTTTATGCGCCCTATGAATCGCAGTCCAATTTATAATATTTCACTATTTTCAACAATTCTGACATCAGTACCCTAAAAGGTAAACAATGACACAAACATGAAGAATATCATGTCAAGCATCTAGTCCATTTAAGGTGGAACAGAAACACAAAAGTCGTGACTGTGCATTAGGAATATTAAGGCCAGGCCATCTTACGTGCTCTTCTTTAATCATTTTGAGTGTTGTGCGACACTGATTTTTAGATCCCTTTTTTTCAAATATATTTACAACAATATCTATCTACTTAGGTTTGTTTGTAGACAAAGTTTATTTCTACTAGCCACCAGTCCAGACTTCGCACGGATAGGCCGGCTGCGTCGGTGGCCGAGTGGTTAAGACGTCTGGTATTAACTAGGCAGACACCGGGTTCGATCCCGGATCCCGGCCCTGTAAAAATGGGTTTTTTAATTAAAAACTTATGTACATAATCCGACAAACCACACTTAGAGGCTTTTCCATCTAAATATATATCAACAGAAATAGCCACTCGTTAGGTATAGCCTCACAAATACCATCGGCTAAACGAAGGAGACCTGGTCTTCCACTGGGTAGCCTGGAACTGTAACTGTCGGGAGCTGGGAAGGAAAACCCGTGAAGAAAGAAAAAAAAGAAGGGAAAACAAACAAACATGCTTTCGCAATTATAATAATATTGCAAAGTTTGCGAAAATGAAATTTTAATTGTGTATTGTGTTAATTGGTCATCATATCTTAATTTATGGTCTTTTTTACCTTTAAAAAAATTATACGACTATTTTAATTATTTTTATATTTTAGACCTCGTCATTACAAACATTTTGAAACCTTAATCATCTATAGTGACAATTTCCGGAGATATCAGCATGTCGTACTTTTGCTTAAAAAGGGGTCCCTACAGAAGCTATCGAAAAAACATTTCCAAAATAAATTTAAACAATAGTAAAGAAATCTATCTAAAAATATCTAACCTGAAATTTCGCTTTCCTACATTTTCTGACACGACGTAAGCCCCGATAATGTGATTTCCGTGTAACACCCGAAAATCCGGAATCTTTAAATTTGCATAAATTATCAGTATCCACCTCTACCTATAAACCCACATCAATATTTTAGTCTAAAAAATAAAAATGGTCACATTTGAGTCTATAAATAAATAATTTACTACGTTTTCTATTTACTAAGTTACTAGTAAATATTTAATAGCTAATTTATATCCTGAATTTCTTATTATATCTTACTTGATAAAAATCAACAGTATGTAAACCTGCCTATTGCATATGTATGAGTAACTGGCAACCACGCCCTCAGCTTCGCACGGGTATACAACAATTTGAATACCTATGTAAATACGATTATAACTGCTATCTATTAGAGATAGATATATTCTACTACGGATTTTTTTGTAGATCATTTTAATCTACACAATTATTTTCTACATCATTTTGATATATGTCTGTCGGATTAGACAGCATACGCCATGAAAGCTCGCTGGAGCTAACTTTTTCCCACTTTATTCATTTACACTGATTTACAGTCAGTTTTTATTACTAGATATTATTTAGCTCAGCTGCTAAAAGTGACAGGTCCATGTTTAATACTCATAAATAATAGTGAAAACCGCATCAAAATCCGTTCAGTAGTTTATGCGTGAAAGATCACAGATAGACAGACAGATAGACAGACGCGGCGGGGGACTTTTGTTTTATAATTATGTAAAATGTGATAAAGTAGATTAGGTACTTACAACTGCTGAGCTGAGTGTGGGCATTGTTACCAGTGTGGTCATGGTATACCTATTGTAATTCAGGTGAAATATTTTTCATTATTTGACTGTAGCTATTTTAAAATTCAGGAATGAGGAAATTTAGGAAAATTAGATAGATTGAAACTACTTTTTTTCATTGAGACGAAAATATGCTACACTTTAACTGACAAAAACTTATTTAAACAAAAGGCTTAAAAATTGAAAGTCAAATTTGGCTGAACCTTTTCGGATTTCCTACTTTATTCGGTGTGAAAGGAAACACGTCTCAAAGAGATTGAATCTGGGGATCAATTTCCTTAAGCCGATGATAGTACAGCGTGAAGACATATCATCTTAGTATTCTTGCATTGTAGATACGGGGCCGAAAAACTCTGATCTACTTTGAAAATAATTTCGACGAAGGAAATACTGATATTTACAGTAGTCGTATTCTAATATATAATTTGCCAAGTTGGGAGTACGACTCGCGCGCTGGGGGTAAACTATATGAGATATCCCCATATTCCCTATTTTTTTATTTTTAGACCAAGTAGTTTCTGAGAACGATGGGGGAACGGTCAATTTTCGTATATTTTCTTTAATATAATTTAAACAATGCATAATTTAAAAAATGTATTTCTTATAACGAGCCCTTTTATATGATATGTCACATGATACACTTGAAAAAAAATTTTTAAACTTTTCATTTGTCCCCTTAAAAATAACCTTATTATAAAAATAAATAATAATAATTAAAAATTAATCCTTGAAATCGATATTCGATTTTATTTACGCTATACGTCTATGATTGGGTCATCAAACTCTATTCAACTTATTTCGTCCAGTAGATTCGGAGAAAATAAACTGTGACAGACGGATAGACAGACACAAGAGTAGGGTTTCTGTTATTTCATCAGAGATGTACGGAACCCTAAAAAGTGACTGATTTTTTTTTTACATTTAGTGTGCCAGTGTCTCTGGCCACACCGCAAGGTATGAAGCATATTATGGTGCGTATAGTGTAGTGTTGCACCTATATTAAATTGTATTTTTAGCTATTGCTGGGAACAAATTGGAAAAAACTTTTAATTTGGTATTGTAAATTGGTGAATATTTTTTGAAGAAAAAAAAATCTTTTCTCAGATTTACATACATAAATAATTATCACACCACTTCCTTGAATCCAAATCTTTATAAATAAAATCGTAACTCATGTCTGTGCGTATACATCATGCCAAACCTGCTGTGGACACCGAGATGCGGCTTTTCTAAATTTCTTTGAGATAGTACAGATTAATCTGTTTTTAATTCTGTAAATAAAGTTTACATGCAGAAGAAGTCGCGGGCATCAGCTAGTATTAAATAATTATCTACAGAAACGACATAATCCAAGCCAAGAGCTCTAAACATTTTCGCAGATTTAAGTTTCCGAAATACTTCAACTATTTGAAGTAAAGGGACGTTACCAAAGTTTTGTCCCTCAACGTCAAATTATGTAAATTGACTTAATAAATTAAAGAAAACTTGAAAAGTAATTTAAACTTGAATTACCATTCCAGGTGTTGCTGAGATATCATCAACTCGAAACGGGGGCTAGGTATTAAAATAAATGTTTCGTGTGCTCTAGACACGTTAAAATATTTCAGAACGCGCGAAAAAAAGAAGATTGTTTTTTTATAGAGAAGACGACATGTGCCACCGCCAGGTGGTTGGTCCGTGAATGCGCGCGACTAGCAGAGTATAATACAGTCCACCAGTCGCACCCACAGTGATGCTTTTTCACGCTTCGCTTGAAGGACTTCGGGTTGTAGGAAGCAGGAAAGACTGACGCCGGACGGAAGTTGGTTCCACTATTTGACAGGAACGAGTCACTCAACTTTTTCGTTCGTATGCAGAACGTGTCCACTGTCTGAGGATGAAATCTATATCCTGTGCGAGCAGGTGCGGGTGCGAAAAGGGGATGGAGGGACGAGGTCATGGAGTTCTTCTGAACATTCCCCATAATACAGTAGATAGAAGACGTTAAGAGAAACTATGGCTCTGCTAAATTGGTAACCTGCTTTTTTGGTTCGATCAAGGATTTGTGTACCTATCCGATCAGACCTCCTATTTCGTATCTCTGTTGCTAACAAAAACGTTTTATCTTTTTTTATAGAGAAGACGACATGTGACCTTGCCACTGCCTGGTTATTAAGCGTAGGTGGCTGGTCCATGAATGCGCGCGACTGGAAGAGCATAATACAGTCCGCCAGTCGCGGCCACGTGTCGGTAACCGTACGCAGAATTATATAATAATAATAAATCTGAAGAGTTTGTTTGTTTGAAGATACGCGATAATCTCTGCAACTACCAGGATTTGCATTTGATAGCCCAACTCTTGAGCTAGGTTATAGGCTATATAACTTCACGTTACGACCCAAAGGAACGGAGCAGTAACTATTAACGCGGGTGCAACCGCAAGGCACAGCTAAACCGAAAAAAGCGAGCGTGCACAGTACACTCATTCTCGGCCTGTCATGTCTACGGTGTTTCAGGTAGGTACCTACGTAAAAACGGGTTTTTTAAGTTTTATGGAACAGTTAAGCACGGATAATTGTTTTTCCCTTGCGGTTGATACGAGGCTGCGCGGATGCGGGAACTCAAAAATTGTATCCCGCAATTTTTATCTAAACTTTTGCAGCTAACAACCAATCGCTCGACGGCAATTAGGTCGCTATAGGAACCCAGCTAATTTCAATAGTGTCATTCGGTAGGGGCCCATTATAGCGTCGGTTGTGAGTTTAGTTGCGTTTTGACAGGAACTATTATGCAATCCGTCGCAGTTGCTAATTAAGTGAAATGACTGATAGTCTCTACAATCCACCACAAAGCAATATTAATTATTAACATTTTCTAAAGTAGGTACAAAAGAGTACTTTTCATTACTTATTGTTAATTTATTCTGTGTATCTTACGGTGGGTATAATTCCTCGAGGGCCTTTCTACAAATTGTCTGAATATTACAAGAACATTTTCCTGCGATTGAACGCTGATCGTTCGCTATTCTTTATCTGTAGAAATTCAAAGTGGTTCCCATTTTGATAATTGTACTCTCAGGTATTGTGTTTTATTTACCTATTTTTTATTTAAGAATTTAATTGAAAATCGTCATAAAAACGCAGCAACATGGCATTAACTAGATACGTGGTCAGAGATTGGTTAGTAAATTTTTAACTTTTAAGTCGATGCACAAGCATTTTTTATTTTTATACATTGCATGAAACTAATATTGACGATGTATGTCTGTCGTCAAAACGGTTGAATACATTTTGATGAAACTTTTAGGGATTGTATTTGCTTTCTGTTTAATTTTGTTTCATATCGAT
Source organism: Nemapogon koenigi (assembly GCA_963924495.1). Classification (NCBI taxonomy): domain Eukaryota; kingdom Metazoa; phylum Arthropoda; class Insecta; order Lepidoptera; family Tineidae; genus Nemapogon; species Nemapogon koenigi. The sequence continues at coordinate 11,623,847 of OZ004634.1, forward strand.
ATTTAAGGGATCCAAGGTTAATAGAGCGACCGACTCTAGTCACAATGTTTTGTCACACTGGTGCAACTACAATTTATTTTTTATTTTTGCATTATCCGAACCACGCTCTTGCTACGATTTTCGCTAACCTATTAACTCACCGAACTTACAAATACCTAAGTTATAAATAGGTTAGCGACGAGCGTGGTTGGGATAGTGTGATAACGAAAGTCCGCACTAGTTAATAGCGGGCGAAACGGTGGCCGGAAAGCTGATAGGAAATAAAATGACAAAGACGCAAACAATGTAATGTTCTTTCTACAAAATGCTAATTTACATTAATTTACATTTCGTTACTTCCACATCTTGTTGCCGTATATTATTCGTATGTCTCTAAAGTGATAATGGGATGCAAATGATATCTACATCACACATGTGCTCCTCATACAACTGTGGAATAACTCATTCTGCAAAATACTACGCAGCGGGGATATAACAAGTTCCAAGCCAAGAGACATAGTGTTACGTTTAGGAAACCTAGGGTTCCTAGACATCACAAGAAGAGGAAAGATAGAGAAAGTAGATGAAGAGAAAGGAGGAGATAGATGTTTCCCAGCTAGCTCATGTACCTACATTACTTCAGGGGTGGTTCGGCGGTCTACATTACAAGGTCTCACGGGTGCCTGCTAGGAGTGAACAGTTAAAAGACACTTACATGTTTAACACTATATTTACACAAATTCCACTCGAGGTTGATAAGCTGATTATCCCTACCGTCTTCTTTCTTCTTTGTTATTTATTGACGGTCGAGCCACACGTCTGTGGCGCGACTTCTGTTACTGACTAAAGTACTGTTGCTCCCATCTTTGCTTCTCCTGAAGCGGAGTGCGGCCGTCCTGGCGCACCCATGTCATTGCCGGCGTATCACCCTTGATGCCCCAGGAAGCAATCCTCCTGGGCACCTACGAAGCTGCTGGCAGCCTGCATGGCACCCCCTGATGCCGTCGTGGTCTGCCACTCTCGCTGCCCCGCTTGCATCTCTCCGGGCTGTCGGCGGCCAGCATCGCGCAGCCCCGCAGCCCGACGTGTCCGCCTCTGTCTTCCAATCTAGACCCTTCTCGTCCTCGTGTCCAATACCAGACCCAGTTTTTCTATAACTTTTCAAGAGCGATTAGTTTTTGTCGCCTTTCCTTGCACTGGAGGTTATGGTTCTCTCTTTTGACGTTTCCTACTTATTTTTCAACCTCGAGTGCAAGCAAAGGGAAACTTCCATCATACAGCCTATTCTTTTACACATTTCAAATATCAACCAAAAATATAACGAATTTCTTCTTCGTGTGGTCACTTCCAACCCAAGACACCGATCCCGATTCGTTTTCGTGTCCACACCAGAGATAAATTCGTTACAATAGGTACCTAACGAAAAATTTCCACTAAAAATCACAAGTAGGTACTCATCAGTTTCAAAATTTGGTAAAATTAATATTTCTTAAAATCTAAGTGTTAGTTTAGGGTAAAAGTGTTGCTGATAAAGACTAGGTAAGAATGTGTCTATTTATTCTAATAATTTAGGGTAAAAGTAAATGTCATTAATATGTGACTGAAACATAGGTTTTTCTCAAGGAGTGTATTTTTCAATTTTTTTCAAAATTTGATCAATTTATATTCCTTTAAAAAATTGTTTTCGGTAAAAATAATGTGGACATTGCTACGCCGCAAAGTTTAAGAGTTCGCCTGTTGATATTTTCGAAAAATAAATGAAAATAAATTTAGAATCGGTTCAGAGTTTACCCTCTACATCCAAATTAACAAACTTTACCTCTTTATAATATTAGTATAGATAAACCCCACGTTAATCCTTCAACCCTTTTCATATACTAATACCAATACATGTCAGTAATACCAATCAAAAACAATTCCAAAAGTAAACATACTTCAGAGTTAATGTCCCAAATCAACATGACAGGTTGAAATCCAATTCAACTTCTAGCAAAGTTCCCTCAATACCGTCGGCGGTCATCCGTAACTCGTTCAAAACCAATATTTCCTAACTCGTTGTAGCTTATAAGAAGTTTTCTAACCAGGATTATTACTAACTCGCTGTTCCCTATGGATAAATCCGTAACGAAAAATAAATAAAATATATTCATAGGGTAGATACACTTTTTACGCTTAAATCCCCAGCCTACATCACTAAGTTATAGTTAAATTTAAAAACAAAGTCCCACGCGGCGTCTATTTGTCTGTGCCCTTTTCATGCAAAAACTACTGAAAGTATGCTGTCAGAGATAAATAACAAAATCGTGTGGGAAAGAATTGTTTAGAATAAAATTATTTGCAAAAAGTAAATAGCATTATGTATATTATGTCTAATAGATAAGTCATATGATACAGAAATAAATGCTACCGCGGACTTTTTTTGTCTATTATAGCCTATAATAGCACATTTTGATGTATAAGCTATAACATTGTAAAGTTTCATCAAAATCCGTCAAGTAGTTTTTGCGTGAAGGGGAGTAACAAACATCCATCATTCCTCAAAAACTATTGTGTTTATAGGTAATATTAGTAGGATAGAATAGATAGGAAGTAGGAATAGGAAGTAGGATTAGGAAGGATTTATTTAAATTACATTAAAAAACAATTAATTAGTGTAATAGAAATGGCCACTCATTAGGTAGTTTCGAAAAAACTACATCGGCTAAATAAGGAAGACTTGTCCTAGGCCCGGGGTCGAAAAGTATCAAGCTTATCAACTAAAAATTGTAATAATTAACAACATCATGCTATATATAGCAACTGGTTACAAATTGCAAACACTTAACACAGTTGTATTATAGTTTCTCGCAAGAGCATTAGTGAACATACCTACACTTGAAAAAAGTTTCGCTCAACACTCTACTGCATTTCCTTATTCATTCAGATTGTATCAGAATAAAAAGAGAGAAATATTGTTTTCAATACTTATCTAAAAAATATTATTTATATAATATTAGTATTAGTAGGATTTACTTTCAATACTCAATCTAAAGTTAATGACATTAAGGTTGATTTTGCGTAACTGAATTATCAAGTTATGATGTTCCGTCAGTGTCAAAATATGACAATGGAAAAAATAAATCAGTTGAGTTTTGATGTGATTGGATGTCATTAAACTTTTATGTTATTGGTGACATTAGAAAAGTAACAAAGTGAATAGCTTAATGTACAAGGGAATATAGCCTTTAAGGTGTCCTTCCAATCCTGCACTTCATAGTACATACTCTAGTATAAAAAGAAGTCAATGTCATCAAACATTTTTTTATTTACATTTTTTTTTATTCCTTAGGCAATCCGTCGTAGTTGCTAATTCCGTGATAAGACTGTCAAAAGATAAAACAAAGTCACTTGTCATCTATGGCAGGCATTTAAAGTCACCAGCAATGAAGAGACTATATGGGGCTCTAAAACACAAATAAAGTGTTTGCTCGTTTTTCTTCACAATTTTGCTAATCTTTAGTATACGTAGTAAAATCCCCGAGTATTTCTTATATTATGATGATATCTACTTAATGCTAAAATGTCGCGCTGAACTGGGTCAATGTGCAAACGAAAGGGTAGCATCCTGCAAATCTTGTGATTATAGCTCAGTTTACTGTCCCACAGTCAAAACTGTTAATTTAAAGTTACGATGTCCCATTTTTCTTATCTGGGGTCGTTCTAGTTATGCCGGAATAAAAATATTGCTTTGCCAATGCTGCATTCATGATAACGCAAACAGAAATGGATTTTACTTTGTATCAGCCAGTTAGTTGTCCATAACAAGAATGGTGGCAACTGTAATTTCTCTACCTACTTTATGAGACAGCCATTTTTAAAAGCGCGACGATATTTGAAATAATTTTGGTATATGATAAATGATCATCACTACTTATTATAAAATAAAGTTCCCCACAGCGTCTATCTGTCTGTCTGTCTGTGCCCTATTCACGCAAAAACTACTAAACGGATTTTATTACGGTTTTCACCCATCTGAGGTTGATTTACAAGGAAGGTTTACGAGTATTAATGGCGTTGGCTGTCTAATCCGTCAGAGATATAACAAAATGGTGTAGGAAAGAATTGTGTAGAATAAAATTGTCTATATAAAAGTCCGCGGTAGCATATATATCTATCTCTAACAAATCATTAGTTACAAGCGTATTTATGTAAGTATTCAAATTGTTGTTAACCCAACCCGGGGGCGGTTCGCTAGTTTGTAATAATTTTGAAATCACAGACAGACACTTCAGTAGTATTTATTTGTATAGATTCTATAATTTTACTATTAAAATGCATACAACTGCATGTAGATAAGCAAAATCGCTTGCAACCACAACTGGCAACTATACATTTTCATACACCATAAAACTTTCTGAATAAAGTAAATTCAGAGATGAGCTCAACCATTCTGAGTTAATAATAAGAGATAATAGAAGGTGTAATTAAAACAGCCATTTGCACCTCATTTATCTGGTAGTCAGACTTAATTATTATAATAATATAGGTAGGTACATTGAGAGAAGATCACTAGTTTCTTCTGTATTGCTGTCATATTTTTTTTAATTAGAGCCTGGCAATAAACTGGGCAATAGGATTGATGACAATTTTTGGGAATACTTTTAAATTAAAGCTGTAAGATTTATTATACCTAGAAAATTTTTATATTTTTTCAGAATGGTAAGACAACTTTAGAACCTGACCACCTACCAGTCTGAAATTTTATATGTAGCATGCTCTTCCATTCAAAAACATTAATTAATTAATTTTTGTATATATTTTTAATTAAAAATACTTGCGGCCATATTTATATAGGCATATTCCACTATTCATAATTATTTATCAAAATTTTATTTCGTTTAAATAATAGATTAATGTAGTAATCACGCAGTCAGGTCTCGTACTAGAAGAGTGTATAACGCAGAATACTTACTGAAACGTGGAACTCTCGTGCTTACAAAACACTTTCTATGTTTTACTTTAGGACTGCAGCAGCTGCTATTCAAACTATTTAGTTACAATGTATTAATATTATTGTGAAGAAGACCTAATTTTAAAAACCTGATTCAGGGTTGCAGAAAACACCTGCAAAGTAAGAATTTCCATTGAAAAAATGTGGCATTATAAGACCAACATCATGCTACCATAAACAATTTAATAATTAAATGAGGATGGTATAACGTTAACAATTAATTACTTATTCTCATAGTTAGAGAGATGGAGACAGAAAGTGGTTGTAAGCACTTGCCGGCAGAAAACCTCTTTTTCGTGTAGTCTGAGCACCCCTCTACAAATTCTTGTAGACGAGTAGGGGTCCAGCGCTTGTCGGTACGCCGCTGAGCCGATTTAGTAAAAAAAATCATAATAAAAACCTCTCCTACCAGCTGGCAGAAAATGAGTGAACAGCATTTGGGTGGTGGGGACCTCTCGGTTGTAGGAAAAATATTTTCTGCCAATTTACTCCCTGCAGTTTTTTTATATATATTTTTTTGGTTTATTTGAAAGAATTTTGCAAGTCGCTGCAGAAAATATTTTTCTTACAAGCGAGAGCAACAAATGCTGTTCACTCATTTTCTGCCAGCTGGTAGGAGAGGTTATATTTTTTCTTCTAAATCGGCTCAGCGGCGTACTGACAAGCGCTGGACCCCTACTCGTCTACAAGAATTTGTAGAGGGGGGCTCAGACTACACGAAAAAGAGGTTTTCTGCCGGCAAGTGCTTACAACCACTTTCTGTCTCCATCTCTCTACCTATCATAATAAATACACAAAATTATATTGTACCTAAGCACGCCCTTGAGATTAATTTATATGTATAGTAGCATATAGTAGTCTAATTACATTCGAAATAACTAAGCTTCAACACCAAGGTATTTATCTAATGTCAATTTAATTTGTTTGTAAAAGCCGAGAGTAATTTGTCTTCGTAATCCACGCAAATAGTATATATTCGAAAGTATGTATGTTTGCTTGTAATGTCTTAAAAGATCATTGGTTAGGATTTTTTTATAAAAACTTTTTTCTAAATTAAAAGTGTAAAGACACAAGTTTTATTTAAATCCATCCACACATAATGAGGACATTGTCATATTGGAAGATAAAGACAGTAATGGTGATTCCAAATACCTTTTCATCCGACTTTAAATAAAACGGAGGAGGTTTCATCGAATATAGGGTTATCTTAATTTACAATTTACAATTTTTCTCAAGTAAAGCAGGGGCGGGGCTCAAAGCGTGACATAAAATATATAAGCCGGTGGAACGCCTAAAAAGGCAAAACAATCTCCAAAATCGTAAACACTATGCTTTATTGTAAACAATATTTACTGACTTGAAAGTTATGACGGTCAAGCAACATAACAATATTTTCACTCAACTGACTTCGTGGACATTTTTTAACAGACTTAAAATAAGGAGGTATTTTTATATACCTAGGTACATTTTTATGTAGGTATGTACCGTGATATCTTCACCAGGTTGTGAACAGAGTGTACTTATACTTTCGAATTTGTCCCATTTTATTTTAATGAAATTTTGAAAAAACATATTTTCTCAATCTGTTCTTCGAGCAATTCATTTATTCTAGCAATTATCACCAAAATTCTTAAATTCTGTAGGTAGATATTTATTTATAAGGAGAATTTACAAAAGGTGTAGGTAAAACATACACAAGATAAGAATAAAAAAATTGAGGAAGTGCCCTACCCTTTAAATTATTCTCATAAATACCTAATCTAAATGTATTCTAAATAAACTAACAATAACCTATGTATACCTAAGTACAATATTATGCCACTTGGATATTGCTATTAATTTTCAGTCATTTCAATTTTATTTATATACCTACTTACTAACTTCCTGTGAAAATTTTGAAATGTGGCATAAGACGTTATCCCGGTTAGAATAAAAAGTAGCCTATACTAAATCCAACCATTTATTTTACAGCTCGAGTACTAATCAATTAATGATGTCCTAATGTGTTACATTTTACTTATTCTGCTAAACATTTTGAATTGTTTTATAAACTTACCCAGGCGTTTAAATGACTATATTTTATGTACCAAAATAAACCATTTATGTAAAACACTACTGTAAATGTATATTATTTGGCAAGATCAATAAACCAGGTCATAGACAAGATCAGAAATCATATATATCGATATCGATAAATATAGGAGCTAAAGAGCACGTCGCATCACTATTGTAAAGAAAAACGGCGTCCATGAAGTATTCCATTTTTTTGTCTATGGTTGACTGTCATTGTGTTTATGTCAAAAGTAATAAAAGTATAGGGATTCCACATCCGGTCATGGCGACATATGCACGCGTTTTCGTCGTGGCGTGATGTGGAATCCAGTTTAATCCTGTTCGCGCTGTGATGGTTGTGATTAATCAGTGATTAATAAGACATATCACGGTCGGCGGGATTATCTTAGATACCGATTTACCGGCTATATACACTATAAAGGCTATAATACTTGACATTGGCAAATCACCGATGAACATTGGTGGAGCCATAATAAAAAAGAAGAAGAAGAATAAAAGTATAGATTTATTTCATTAGAGAAGAATGCGGTGTAAAATATGGTATTGTGACTAAAATGAAGAAAAGTAGTTTACGCTGGTTTGGACACGTAGAAAGAAGGATGAAACATTGACTAAAAAGGTTTATATGGCTGGAGTGAAAGGAAATGCTGGCAGAGGACGACCTATGTGTACTTTTATTGAACATATAAAAAATGTATTGATTGATGGAAATATTAAAAGTACGCACAATCGCCGAGCATGTATGAAAGGTATGATAAATATAAAAGAAGCGAAATAGGTATGTCAAGATCGTAACAAATTCTATTGTCTCTGCCTACCCCTCTTGTGGTAAAAGGTGTGATGATAGATAGATAGCTAGATATTATTCTCCGGCCTCTGTGCCAAAAATTTGCTCTGTGTTGACGGGAAAGAAGGACAAAAAAACAAGACACACTTTCGCATTTCTTATATAAGTTAGGATTAGGGTATTTAGAGTTTAGATTTATTAATAATACTAGGTATAGAATTCATTAATGCAATATCCCAAACAGATTTCCCTTGGCTTCATTCTTGTTATATTACGAAAACTGTTTTGAAGACAGAATGAAAATGTAAATTATACGGACTTTATGAAAATTGATCCTTCAAACAAGCTACGAGTAATCCCCGACGTAACTTTTACCATTATAATGTTATCCCTTTGACCATTCATGTGTGAAAAATAGAGAAACTACATTATCCTTTATAATACTGTTTGTAAATTGAACAGAGAAAAAAGTCATCTCATGTATATAATAATTTAAGCTAAGTATATTTAACATGAAAGCAATCCTTTTTAATAGGATCAGTGATTTTTAGATCAAACAATCTCTTTGTTTTTATATACACCGTACAGATCTTATAAATAAAAATTAAATGCTATTCGTTGGTAAGGAACAGCTGGACCGATTTGGCTATTTTTTATTTCTTAATACTCTATATGTAATAATATGGTTATCAGGGAAAGAAAAAATGGAAAAGTTGTAAAATTTGGGAAAAAATTAAAGTGATTATTTCCTATACGATTTTAGTATGAACTCAAGACCATAATAGGTGTTGAAAGTTAATAAAGTCGGGGCGGAAAGCTAATATCTAGATAAAATTCAGGTGTCTGTCTGTAATTTCAAAATTAATTGGTACCAAATATCTAAGTGGGATATGATATTCACACGAAATTTTAGCATATTTAATACGTATAACGATTTTCCAAATTTTTTGTCTGCCTGTCTTTTGGGCCCAATGTCCAGAATATGCTACAAAACGGCTGAATTCATTTCAATAAATTTTATTTACTTATTACACTACACTTATTACAAACACCATCGGCTAAACGAGGGAGACTTGGTCTTCCGTTGGGTTACCCTGGAACCGTAACACGGTTTCGGGAGCTGTAAGGCTACCCGTGAAGAAAGAAAAAAAAACTGCTCTTTGATTCATTTAGCAATCTGTTCCGATGACAAACACTTATTTATACCTATGTATTATTGTTCATAGTGGTAGTGACCACTACGACATAGTCTACATAATAAAACAAAGTCCCTCTGTCTGTCTGTAAGTATGTCTATTGTCTATGCCATTTTCAAGGAAAAACTACCTACCTACTAAACGAATTTTGTCACGGTTTTCGCTATGAGACAACTTGATTCACCAGAAAGGTTCTCGAGCACATGGACCTATCATGTTTAGGAGCATCAACAGTATAAGTAAATCAAGTCGCAGAAAAAGTTAACCCCAGCGAATTTTCATGGCGTATGCTTAATAATCCGTCAGAGATATTCAAGATGACATAGGAGAGAATTGTGTAGAATAAAATTACCTACAAAAATGTCTGCGGTAGCATATATCTATCTGTAATAGATAAGTAGTTATTCAAATTGTTGTCAACCCATATTGTACCCGTGCGAAGCCGGGGGCGGGGTCGCTACATATAATTACATTAATAAAGAGTTAGGCACTATTGAGCAGTGATATTTAATATAATATAGTTAATGAGTGAAGACGTGAGAAGCATCTAATTAATACAAAAATAACATTTGTAACATCATATTTCTTGCTCTGCTGCAAAATAAGGAAATTTTGTATTTTAACTTCCCGCTGCCAAAACTAAGTCACTAAATCCAAAATACACATCCGGTACCTATAAAATATTGTTTGGAAACAAACCATCCATGAAACGAAGTTTCCGAATCCGTGCGAAATTTGTTGTCTTAATTAACATGAGAACGGTCCTACCCCTTAAATTTATGTTTGACCGCGCCACAGGCAATTTACATTTATTAAGTCTTCATCTAACTGCTAACTACACGTCTTCTGAGCAAACCGCCATCAATTATATACACTTACAAATGAAACAGGAGAAAATGCATAATGATACAATGATAATTTTGTTACAGTCAAGATGAACATAGTGTTAAAAGAACTAGTAAGCCAAGCCGCTTTACGTGCAAGTCTAAGAACAATAACTAAAAAGGTGCAAGTGTAACTATCAACTGTCTGCTTTCTATTTTGCAGATTTTGCAAACGGCTGATTTGAATTTGTGGAACAATGGAAAATATAGAAAGAATGTCTCCATCCTTAAAGCTATCGTTCACGACAGCTCCCGAAACCGTGTTACGGTTCCAGGATACCCAGCGGAAGACCAAGTCTTCCTCGGTATTTGTGAGGCTATACCTAACGAGTGGCCAGTTCTGTTGAGGTATATTTAGATCAAAAAGCCTCTGTGTGATTTGTCGGATTATGTACATAAGTTTTCAATAAGAAAACCCATTGGTACATGGCCGGGATCCAGGACCGAACCCGTGCTCTGCCTAGTTAATACCAGACGTCCTATATCCTATAATATATATAAAACAGTTTTTGGTGACATTGACACCTTAATTCATACTACAAATTACAACTAGAATACAACTTATTGCAATTTACGACTGGTTGCTATGGCGACTGGTTGTTTAATTGTTGCAAAATTTTTGTTCATAATCTTGTGGAAATAGACAGTAATCATAACCTCTCCTTTCTCTAAGAGATTTTTGAATGTCCCAAAATATAATTGTTAACATAATAATGGATCAAAAAGACATTAATAAATCTTCAGCAGATGTTACGAGTTTCAGCGGCGACCCTCGTCAGACCAACCATTCAGGACTGTCACCGACAACCGCCAACTTTATCCGGTGCATTGTCTGCTTGTCCATTGGTAAATAAACGTAATGTGCCATTATGTAATCATCATTAATAGTCCTAGTTCACAGTTCACCTATTTTCCGGTCCCAGGGTACCCAATGAAAAAAACCGACCACATTTATTAAAAAAATAGGCTAGGCCAATGGTGTCTTTTGGTAAGGGGTGAATCGTGAATCCAAAATAACCATGACGAGCAATAAAAGCAATACAAGATTGTACGTCTGCCAAAATTATAGAAGCGTTTGTTAATACTATGAACACGAAATTCATTACAAACAAGATCCCAACGAAATAATCCGCAGCTCAAAATCCGACGATCTCATCACTTGCCATGAATATCCAAGAATTGACTTATACCTAGAATAATCTAGTTAAAGCTATTGTTAAGCAAATCCCCTTTAAGGAAAATTAGTTAGGCTTTTCATGAAATTTTCGATACAAATTCTTCAACTCTTTGGATTTCCAAACACATACCTAGTGTATAATTAGATTTTCTACACCCACCTAATTCTGATAATTATACGATACATAATTTTATAAAGGCATGTTTGGCGTAGTGGTTAGGGATACTAAGCAGTTTCGAATGCATTTGATATCCATAAAGGGTCTTTTTTATATAATAAAAATATTTGAAAAATGGTAGCCTAAAACCGGAATATCTCATGTTTAATTAAATTGAAAGATATTTGGCGAAGTTTAGTCGTTAAATATATTGTAATTGAGTGCGCATCGTTCCTGTGATCGATAGACCAATTTTATTGGGGCCGTAATCACGAAAAATTCCACTTTCAGGCATATTACATTCCATTAGTCCATTAACATGAAATTTCAACTTGTAAGTAGATAGGACTAGCGTGCAAAGAATACTTGCATGCATATAACTAGGTATGTTTTATTATTTTTTAAACTAGCGGCCCGCCCCCGCCTTCGCACGTGTAGGGGAGAGGTGTGTCAATCGTAACAAAAAAAGTTCAATTCTATATAATATTTTATTTAAAAATCACGGTGTTGTAATTTTTTATTACAGTGTATATTATAAAAAAAGTAATAAAATGTTTAAAATATTTTGTAATAATTTCACTTAGCTGGAACAAGTTAAGTGGGTCATTTATAACATAATAATAAAAGTCTTCAATTAAAAACTAAATGACACAAAAAATAATTAAATACTAAATTTAGTAAAATAAATAAAATAAATTACATTCAATATATTAGAATCAATTTAATCTTATAAAAAACATGTTTTGTTTGGCAAAGTTGAAGACAATCAGCATCTTTTCGGCGAAGAATCCAATAAATGCAGTCTTTTTTCGTATAATCTATCTCATTTATATATTACTAGCGACCCGCCCCGGCTCCGTACGGGTGCAATGCTGATACTAAATACCGGTAGCGCCGCAACCGCTATGTCCCTGCATTTTAAATCTGTAATATCTACGAAAATATTCATTTAAAATACATGCTGTAAAGGGCCATATTGATCTATATTAAATGCACAATGTATTTAAGGTACTTAATTGGATAAGGATTAATGCTGAATTGCTTAAAAGAGCTTCGTAAATAAGCCATTATTTCCCGTAAAAATTAAAGGATAAAAAATGGTTATTGTGGGTTATCCCTAAGAGATAGACATATACCATCGCTCACTTTTTTATAGACATTTTTAAGGTGTATAATATTGTAGTACATTATTTTGATCTATCTCGTAGGGTTCAGCCAGCGTTTGCAATGTAAGCGCAAAAAAATTGTTTATTTACGACATCACATTATAAACCTTCCTCTTTAATCACTCGATCTATTACAAAAACCCGCATCAAAATCCGTTGCGTAGTTTTAAAGATTTATCCATTTTTATATTTATGTAGGTACCTAACATAAATATACATGTATCACCATGCTTTTCGGCAATAAAAGCGTAGCATAATTTTACTTATGATTAGTACGTATGTAATTACTTGGAAACATATATTAAATGTTATTCCTTCAAAAACACCACACGATTGCTGTTAACTTTATAAATTCAACACAAAAGCAATAATAGAGTCCGACTACAAAAATTACTATCTTCTGTAAAAACGGAATTAACACTGATAGATAGAACATGGCCTTGGTTGGTCGGTAAAGCAATTTCAGATACAGCTTTGATTGTCACTAAGAGTTACAATTTACATTTCAAAAGTTATTTTACAATTGCTCCTCTGTTATTACTGACACACCTCTCCCCTACCTACAATGTGTATTTACAACAATTTGAATGCCTACACAAATATAATACGCCTATAACTATTTATCTATTAGATATAGATATATGCTACGGCGGACTTTTTTTAACATTTTATCCATACTAATATTATAAATGCGAAAGTAACTCTGTCTGTTCCGCTTTCACGGCTAAACCTCTGAACCAATTTTGATGAAATTTGATACGTAGTACCTAAGCTTGAACCCTAGAGAAGGACATATCTACTTATTTTTAAATCTACCCCCCTAGGGGATGAAAGTTAGCATGGACACCACGGGCGAAGCCCGGGGCGGGAAGCTAGTCTACATCATCCATTTCTACTTCATTATGTTATATCTCTGACGTATTAGACAGCATACGCCATGAAAACGCTGGAGCCTTTTCCCCACTTTAATTGACTAATACTGTTAATGCTCAGTCCCTAAATATGATTGGTTCTTGTTACCTAACATTGCACCCTAGGCGTTGCTTGTGAAATTTTTGGAAACAATATATAAGTAACATATTTTTTTACGCATAAGCCTACGAAAACCTTATTCAAATTCATACTAAGCTCCAATATGACTTTCTTGACGTCCATTCTATAAAGTCACAAAGCTCTATAAAAATATATAATGTGCCTAATTAATACAGTCTTTAGAAGTGTCAGAACCAAAGTCGGTTGATGAAAACTGAAGACAAAGCTTCCAGTCGATGACGAGGGTGAGATAGGAAATATGTTAAAGAGTAACTAACCTCTACATACCGCTTTTACTACTTGGCTTGGTAGTATTGCATATAATGTTGCTAGTGTTGCTACCCCTTCAGCTAGAATTCGCCTCACTATATTATGGTTTAGCTATAAAGTGAATAATGGGTATGTTTATCATGTCCCAAGAACTGCACTTGTTATAGTTATATTTTTAAACTCGTGATATCTTTCGAATAATGATGTGTTCTGCAAAGTCGTAGTACATTATTTTGTTCTATCATTAATAGTTTTCGCAGCGCACGCGATGTAAGGAATGTTTTAGGTATTTTTTTACACATTGGGTTACATTATTGGAGTTTTAGTAAGGATTCCTAACTTTTTTGAAAATATAATATAGCCTATGTCACCCGCTTCCTAACCAACGGTGAAAGATTTTTTCAAATCGGTCCAGTAGTTTCGGAGCCTATTCCGTGCAAACAAACAAACAAAAAAGCAAACAATCAAATCTTTCCTCTTTATAATATTAGTATAGAAAAACAATTTTTAACAAGGCATTGCTGGAGTCTATTTTTAAATAAATTATGTGGCAAATCCTTTAATACGCTTGGCAAATCATTATATATTTTTCTACACATTTGTAGGAAATTATTTGCAACCAATGATAACCTGCATGGGGGCATATAACCTGCATAGTTTTGTACCTATATTTCGACCTATATACCCTTTCATTTGTTTCAAACAAATTAATATTACATTTGACAAATAAACAAACCTCCATTATATATGTGTAATTTTTTTTAAAGTGACCTGCATGTGTCAATTGGACCAGCCTCGCACAAGGCGCGAATACATTTCTTCTGTGCTTTGAATGCAGTATCCATATCTATCATGACCGTAATCATATACTTAGGCATATAAAAATCTAAAATTTAGCTGCAACACACACTCTCATCGATGTACACGACTATACCAATAACTGTTTTACTGTTTACGACATTAAAGATATCGCTTTCAATGTAAAAATTACGACAAACACGATACACCATAAACACAGTATCTCGTACCTGGGGGAGTATAAAGTAGATATAACAATTTTATGTCACAAGTCATTTACAATATATCTTTCATAAATATACAAGCTATTTCAAACTGTGTAAATATTAGGAGATGAGTGGCGATAGGGATGAGAGGTGTATGTATGAATGTAAAAATGCGAATAGGTAAGTCAGGATCGTACATAGCATTCGTTTGCCTCTGCCTAACGCTTATAAGATAAAAGGCGTGATGATTACCTACCTATACCTATGTTACTTGTCATTCACCAGCATAGAGTAAAACAATACTCCTGATTTTATACGTTGGTAAATTTTAGATATCCTAAGATTTTTAGGCGTTATGCTTTATGAACGATAGTCGGGCGAAATTAGACGCGTTTGTTCATGGTTTGTCCGGATTTTGTCAGAAATTGCTGTCACTTTGCCTGTGCATTGACACGTCAGCTTTTTAACATATCACCCACTTTATAATGTTACGATTATTAAAAAACGCTACCATCATTTTAAGGGTCCGTACCCAAAGGGTGCAAAACTGCAAACGGTAACCCTATTTCTAAGGCTCTGCTGTCCGTCTGTCACAGGACTGTTTCTTTTGAATCGTAATAGTATTACTACACTACTAAACAAGATATTAAAAATAAAATAAATTTAAAAATTAAAGGTGGTCCCCCATACAAGAAACGTGATTTATTCTACGTTTTTTGCTCGATCTTAATAATGGCAATACGTCTAACTAGTATAACTAAGTATAATGCATACTCTTAAGGAAAACAACAAATAATAAAAACCGGCCAAGTGTGAGTCTGACTCACGCTAATTTGTTCCTGCGACATACAGGGGCGTCAAACTTGGTCTGATCTTAGTGCATACCAAGTGCATACTATTGAGTGTGGTAGTCCGACTCGTACTTGGCCAGTTTTTTTATTCTTAGTTTTTACTTTTCACTAAATATCCGGCTAAACTGAATGGAAAATCTTTCTGATGGCAACCCTACCAAAATATGTAACACAACAAAATAAATACATACAAGAATTCCGGTGTTATTCGCAAATGTTTAGCAGTTTCAACGTAACACGCAGGTGAGTTCTTAATAAAGGCAGGCTATCCCATCTGCCGGTTTATTTGAGCCCGTTAACGTTTACGAGTACATATGTACCGAAATAACTAGTGTATTCACTTTACTTGCTCGCCCAGAAACGTGATATGTGTCAAATTACCTACTCTGCTAAAAGTTACGCCTGTATCCCAGTGGGGTAGGCTGACAATAAAGATATTCAACTGCCAGTTATATTGATATTTTGCGTCCTTTTCGTAAAAATAAAGGCATAGGCAGTCATTTAGAGGCTTTTCCATCTAAATATATCTCAACAGAACTAGCCACTTAGGTAGGTATAGCCTCACAAATACCATCGGCTAAACGATGGAGACTTGATCTTTCGCTGGGTATACTCAGTAATTGATAGCCAGAACAAGAATTCCTGCCCGGACATTATCGGGTCGAGCATCCTCGGGCCGGGCAATCTATGGTCTTGTGCCGAAAACTTGTCTCGAACACAGGTCGCTAATCCATAAGATTTTCCCTACCAAAAATCGCTCAATGCACTTAAATAATTTTAAAAAGGCCACTAACAAGACGTCAAGCCTGCAAGAACTGCACTATGTAAAGTTTTTGAGTAGGTACTTTTTTATGATTTATTTTCAGCAACTATTTGTAATATTTTTGTTTTTCTGTTCTGATTTTTTAAAATTATTGCTTTCATAGGTTGTGACAGCATCATCTAGAGGCATATTGTCCCTTATTTGAAGACACAATATGTAACTATAACTGAAAACACGTCCACTTCACGAATTTTATACCTTACGGTGGTAGCCAGAGACACCAGTATCAATGTCCACCTTTGTGAACCTGAAGTATCTGTTATTTATAACCGAACTTCAAAACAGAAGGAGAAGGTTTACAATTCGTTACAACCTTTATTTTTTTTTATGTATGTTCCCCGATTACTTGAAGACGCCTGGACCGATTTTGAAATTTTTTTTTTGTTTGAAAGGGTATACTTCACAGGTGGTCCCATTTTTTTTTGGTAAAAATTGGTTCAGTAGTTTTTTAGAAATTTTGAAAAAACTAACTTTATAAGTACATTTTCTTAATATCTCGATGAAATATGTACCCATTTTGACGACTTTTTTTTTAAGAATATAAATATTTCTCGACATTATCTTACAGACATATGACGAAAATCGGTTCAGTAGTTTTTTAGAAATTCAGTAATTTATCTCTGTTTACGGCTGAAAATTATATACCTATCAGAGAAAAGCTTTAGCAACGGTTGCTATTGACACGAAGTTGTCAATTTTTGTATCGACGGTGGGCTAACGGCTAAAGTTACGGGGTGCAGCTCATGATGCACATGGTTCAAATCCAATCCACAGCAGTATTTTTTTTATTTTTCCATCATTTTTTTTCATCATCGTCTTCAAATTCTACGACGAAATATTTATTATTTCTTACTTTTCAGTGCAAATTTTTGAAGTCGGTACACTTTTTTTTAAAAGTAAATTTTTAGAAGAAGTGGAGACGTCGACTTTTACGTTCCTTTTTTATGTTCTCCGCCTGAACTGATTTGGAATTTTTGTTTGCAAGGGTATAATTTCCAGGTGGTCATCAGGTCAGCATCTGATGATGGGATCCTGGAGAAATCGAAAACTTCCTACAACCTGGGTCCTTCAAGCGAAGCGTGAAAAAGCATCTCTACTTAATATATACTACATAAATAGTGCAATGGGCGCGACTGGCGGATATTATGATCTGCCAGTCGCGCGCATTCATGGACCAGCCACCTATGCTTAATAATCAGGCGGTGGCAAGGTTACATGTCGTCTTCTCTATAAAAAAAAAAAACATTTTTGTTTTGAAGGCGGTTTTTTTTCTTCATCAGAAGTGGTTATAGTTTTTCCATATCAAATATTACATACATATCTTTTAATAAGCTCAGTTTCATAAATATATTTAGCAAAGGTCCAAACAGTGTTCATTAAGTCTTCGATACGACTGTCCCTTTTCTCTAAATATGAAAACGTAGCCCGCACCTAAACTTTAATCCTAACATTACCATAACAAAACATCAACTGTATTGTTTTGCCAACTTTTGGGTGAGCCAATGATGGAAGTTCTCTATAAAGTCACGTTCCATGTTGATTGGGCGATCCCGGGGTTTTATTGACTTTTTTACGACCACCAACAAAAGCTTTTGCTGTTTTATCATAAATAAAGATTCTATTTTTGCATTGCCTATACCATATTTGATAATACATACATAATCTCTACATTATACGTAGATACCTAAAAGGTCCAAGCAATAACTTTAAGCTTACTAGATTAGTCAGTCTTTGACCCTAGTTGATCCTGATAAATGAATTGTAAGTACCTACCTTATTACAGAGCTTTTAATTTTTTTCAAAAAATGTTTTAATAAAATCGTATTTAAATTAAGAATCTTTGTGTTTTTTGATTTATAATTGGAAATGGTTGTATTTACTGTGTAACTTTTTGCGATCTCTTTTTGTATGTCATTTATTTTTTGAAATAATCGAATTGTAACAATTGAAATTATAGATTGTCCGGTGAAAAATAGTCTTTTCCATGATCGAAGTGTAAAAATAATTACAAACATAGTCCGTGAAAAGGCCTACAAGTCGAGTTGAACAACTTTACACCAAAAAATGCGTTCGAAATGATGTACTTACTCTATTTGTAGGTAAGTACTTGTTACTTTTTTGCACCACTTTTGTAAATTTTGTGAGTCTAGTTCGAAACGAATTATACCCTTTCACACGATTCGTATCTCCATAATTTTAAACAATATCTCTGCTATTCTTAGACCATTCGAAAGGTATTTTTTATTATATTGTATATTGATATTATTATATACTTCAAAAATATAAAACAAATTATTCTCACGCAACTCACCGGTCACTGCGACACAATAATAAATATTTTTTCATTTCCATTTTCAATGAAAGAGTATTTTCAATTATATTACCAATAGCATAAAATCTAAAAAAAGGGTAGGCTTCGACATATATCCTTTCTCATTAGAGGCACAGATTTAATATCTGACTATGTCACAAATTTATATGTATTACAATAAGTAAATAATTATCTACTAAACAATGTTTACATATAAACAGTATATACGTATCTAACCTACCTTAGTATTATCCATCATCCTAAACACGGCTCTAAATTCCTGAAATACAGTTAGTTTTTTTGTCAATCTCAATCATATGATGGTCGGACTGAAAATTTTCATGACATACCGGACCAGTGCGTGGGCTACGTCGAATTATGTAAATAAGTATTTAATTGTAATAAAAATTATTAAAAATCCTAGATTGGTACATGTCAGTATTTCCTATTTGAATTTATTAAACTATGTAATTATTGCAGAGATAAACATGTTATTTTCGGAAGCGAACCTAATATATTAATTCATCATGAAACCCTATAAAGTTGATAATAAGCATGGCATTACCAGTGCCAAATTAATCGCAAATTCAACGCTTTTCGCAGTTCTCGACATACAAACTAATAGACATTCGCTATATATTGTCATAGTAAAAAAATAAAACAGTACGAAACTGTAGGAAGATAACCTAGAATGGTCTTTGGTAGAGTGGTAGTTCATATACAAAATTATACTATCCCAGTAGCAATCTTAATCAAAGTAAAAATTTATTGCGGACTTTATAAGTACCTATTGTTATTACGAAATTATGACCAAAATAATTAATTAAATGCATTTTATTTTAAAAGTATTCGCGCGCATTCATGGACCAGCCACCTATGCTTAACAATCAGGCGGTGGCAACGTCACATGTCGTCTTCTCTATAAAAAAAAGTGATTTTAAATTGTCTGGAATTTTTTTTTTCTTCGCGGATTATTTACAGCTCCCGAAACCGTGTCTCCCTCTTTTAGCCCTCTTTAGATATTTGTGATTTGACTGGCCCATTTCTGTTCTAAGTGTGGTTTGTCGGATTATATACATAAGTTTATAATTATAAAAAATTAAAATTGTACATGGCCGGGATCCGGGATCAAACCCGTGGTCCGCCTAGTTAATACCAGACGTCTTAACCACTCGGTCATAGATGCACCTATAATTAATTACAATAAATTAAAAGTGAACGCATCTTGACAACACTAACAACTCTTCAAAGCATATCCTTTACTGTCGAAGCAAAGGACCTACCCTTGCTCTACCCCGTCGAACCTCTGTATACTCTATGATATTAGCAAGGGCTAAAGCAATAACGAGCCCATCAATATTGATAGTATCTCAAGGGTTAAGCTTTAATCCGGGCCACTCCGGTCACATGTTCGCCCGTAATCAAACTTGCCGGCCCTCGTCAGTAGCTGACACTTGCCAAACTAATTTACAGACCAGATTCTTGTAACAATCAAAATATATCACTTTACAGTAAATAGCACTACTTAGCTCCATGTTTACAAACTCTGACGGAGCAGAAATGAGAATTATAAATATACAATACCTACCCGACGAATATGGTGAATAACGATAGTGTGTTTGTTTGTTCTTCTTTCACATCAAAACAGAGCAATGGATCGATGTATTTTTTTTTGCACAGAGATGGCTAATTGGAAGGCTGTACTGTGATGTGACATATGTTACTTTGTATCTGAGAAATCCTTCAGGTTCAATTCTTACGTCATATTTAAAAAAAATCCACGGAAAGCTAGTTGCTATCGATTTGAAATTAGCCAGCTTCCGAGTGAGTGCTGAATTTTAAAACTATTTTATGAGATTTCGAGTAGGTAGGTAGGTACCTTAGTAAATTATTTATTTATTTCATAATTTTGTTTCCGCATTTGATTTTCATACTTTAAAACATATTTTATTATAAAAATAAAACCGGTTATATCTCAGGATAACGATTTAAATTAGTATTAAAATTTCATATTGTCTCTGCCTACCTCTATTAGGATAAAAAGCGTGTTGATAGATAGATAGATAGATTAAAATTTCATATTATAATAACTTTATAATGACTTAAGTCTATATTGTTATCTATTCAGTTATGAACACAAATATTTAAGTAGGTCCATTTTGAACCCTAAAACTTTTCTAGTTAGTTATGAAATTTACAGGAAATGCGTCTATGTACGAGTTTAATTACGGTTCAAAAGTTTCGGGACCTCATATAGAGAAGATTAGCTGATTATGTTAGTTATTGCTACAGTGAAAACAGCTATACAGATAAGAATGGGAGTTATGGAAGCTTACGGAATAGAGGGTTTTCGAGACCTTGACTCTATCAGGTTTAATAATAAGAACTAACCTTAAAAGATCGAAGTGCAGGACATTAGGGTTTCGCTTCTCGCCAGTCTTGGTGTACCCCAGGAACCGTACCTGATGCTTATTCACAAAATACACAACACTCTAATATTTACCGCGCGGTAGTTGTGACCTTCGTAATTCAATTTAAAACGGCTAAATTAACGGTTACAGCACGCGCTCACGAGGGGCGCCGCCATATTTTTTTTTTTGACTACCGTCTTTAAAATAGAAACTCGCGACTACTTTCTGACGGATCCAGGGTTCGCACAGTTTTTCGCGCGTAATTCAAAACGCTTGGACAAGACGTGTACGTACTACCATCTCAAGCTGAATATCGAAGAGGCGCCTTACCACTTACTTTACAAATTATACGATTCTCAAACCGTTGTTTAGTTAAATATAAGTATTTTGGTAGAAACAATGAAACAAACTTTAGCATTTTCAATCATATAAACTCCATGAAAATATTTGTCTTATTGCAATGGGCAAAGGTTTGTTTACAATATAGCCATTACAAAAATAATATTTTCCAGATGTGCTCCATTGCAAAAAATATTAAAGTTTAAGTATATTATGTACCTATAAATGTATATCCGTTTATCAGTAATTTTATGTGTCCGTGTGTCAGCCATAATTTCGTGCTTATATCTACGTAGGACGCTCCATTCGTCACTAATTAGTCAGCACTTGTGTTCAGTTGCCTTCACAGTCGTCGTTTTGTAAGCTTATGGACGTCATTTGAGCTTTCAGAACTTAAAGCTGGGAATCCCCATTCGCTCTAAAGGCTTTGTGGAATAGATAAACCTTTTAAAAAAAGTGCACCGACTTCAGAAATTTGCACTGAAAAGTAAGAAATAATAAATATTTCGTCGTAGAATTTGAAGACGGTTGGTGCCAAATTAGAAACAACTTAGTTCCCAAATTCACTAATCTAGACAATTCATTAGGAACCTACGATCATCAGTACATACACACATAGATAATATTGAACAGATATTTATCTTCTTATATATTTACTTAGTTTTGTATCCTAATTTGGCACCAACCGTCTTCAAATTCTACGACGAAATATTTATTATTTCTTACTTTTCAGTGCAAATTTTTGAAGTCGGTGCAGTTTTTTTTAAAAGGTTTATTTTACTCTTTTAAGTGATTTTGCTGCCTTGAGAGACAAATAATAACGCAACTATAAAATATTGATGGAAAATTAAAAAAAATACCGCCGTGGATGTGATTTGAACCATGTGCTTGTGCATCCTGCGCTGCACCCCATACCTTTAACCGCTAGACCATCGTCACGAAAATTGACAACTTCGTGTCAATAGCAACCGTTGCTAAGGCTTTTTCTGATACATAATTTTCAGCCGTAAACAGAAATTAATTACTGAATTTCTGAAAAAACACTGAACCGATTTTCGTCATGTCTGTGAGATAATGTCGAGAAATTATTATGTCTTAAAAAAAATAAGTCGTCAAAATCGGTACATATTTTATCGAGATATCAAGAAAAATGTACCTATAAAGTCAGTTTTTTCAAAATTTCTGAAAAACTAATGAACCAATTTTTATGAGATAAAAATGGGACCAATCCGGAAGAATTATCAGTCGATTAAAAAGAAACTATCAAAATCGGTTCACAACTGGCGGAGTTATCGATGTACATACATACATAAAAAAAACGGTCCCCTTCTTTTTTTGGAAGTCGGTTAAAAAGTAATAATGTGTTCATAAAATCTCTGATTATTTTTTTCTTTATACGATGGTTTTTCTTTTACACGCTTATAATGAGCAGCACTGAGTCCTAATGGTCAATGGTCATCAATTTGAGTAATTGAGAATCTTACAAAGTTAATTTTTTCCATACAAGACCTTTTTAATATTTTTACCATAGTATCGCCCAGTACAACAACCTATTAATAATTGTGGTCTTTCTTTTTCCTTAATTTATGACACCACACCACATACGATGACTGTGACGATGATAAAGCCTGGCAGACACTGGCAGTACCTGAGTAGGTAGGCGCGTACAAACGCATATATTGCGGTTTCAGACTCCTCCGGTTTAATTTATATTTTGAAGTATAGTCAGCGAACCACGACCACCTGACTTAATATTCGTGAAACGTCGCAGAATAAATGAGCCAAATTCCTTGGTCCATGAAAATATTGTAGGTATACCTACCTATCTCTACCTACGTAGGTAAGGTACAACATGTACAACGAAGAAGTAAACAAATGAGCCAAAAAAATCACATTTAGTCTAAATACTCGTACCTACTTGTAGGTTATCTACTTAACTATAATAGGCTCTAGGCAAGGCCGTAGCCAGAAATAGTTATTTCTACTACGTCCATGGCTCTTTCTTAGGATATAAGATCTAGAATCTAGTACAAGTAGGTATACCAAACGTACTTAGCACGAAAAATATTAGTTTACAGCTTGGCAAAAAAATTTAGAAAATAATCGTTGTTGTACAATAAATGGCGTTGTATTGTTCATAATGGCAACCCGTATAGTTTCCCCTAGTTTTGATACTTTTACTTAATAAATAAATTTTTGCACACTTATTTATTATTTTTCAATATGTAGAACTGTCTTTGATTGGAAAAGAACCCTACTAAAACGACACTAAAGACAATGGACAACATTTCATTTTTTTAATCACCCATTTTTATTACTTTAATTAAAAATATATTAAAAAATAAGTTACACGTATTTTTCTATTTTATTTTTGGTTGAGTTTTTATATTTTTAATTTAATTATGAATTTTTATAAATTCTGAGGACTTATAAACTAAAAACCATAGCTAGGACTAAAATTAAGAAATATAAACTGTCACCCAAAGAAAGTGACAGATAGTGTCAGTCAAGCCACAGAGTATACGTTATAGAAATGCAAAGAGTATAATATACCGTGTTCCAAATAGGTGTTGCCGTAGCCGGAACTCAAATCGCCTACAACATTATTCATAATGTATATAATAATACTAGCTTTTGTCCGCGGTTTAACTCGTAAATATATTTCCTGTGATAGCCTATTCG
This sequence comes from Nemapogon koenigi, assembly GCA_963924495.1. NCBI lineage: Eukaryota > Metazoa > Arthropoda > Insecta > Lepidoptera > Tineidae > Nemapogon > Nemapogon koenigi. The sequence goes on from OZ004634.1 coordinate 11,647,979, forward strand.
AAACTAGCAAATCTTCTAAAAAATATTATATGAAAGTTTTTATAATTATATTTAAAGAATAATTATTAATTTAGCTTTAAATGGAATAAAAATGGGTAAAATTAATAGAGGGCAACACCTGAGTTCAACTCTGCCACAGACATTAGTATTTTTAAATTAGAGGGTTAGCACAGATTAGGGCACCTATTAATCCTTAATTTTCAATATTTCAGTATTTTTAAAATAACTCGAAAATTAAAGGATATAAAAAATAAAAAAAATGAAAAATAAGCTTTCTAGCATGTAATCTCCAAACGGTTTTCGAATTTTGGTACCTTACGAAAAATGAAATGTTGTCCATTGCACATATTAGAAATTTTAATAACAATTATTAACAATGCAGCAATTTTTTTTTGACAGATGGCACATAAATCAAAGTTGTACAATTTCTTTTTGTGGCGACTATGTTTATGTTGAAAATATTTTGAACTCCTTATTTGGAACAAGTCTAACTAAGGCGCAATGGACAACATTTCATTTTTCGTAAGGTACCAAAATTCGAAAACCGTTTGGAGATTACATGCTAGAAAGCTTATTTTTCATTTTTTTTATTTTTTATATCCTTTAATTTTCGAGTTATTTTAAAAATACTGAAATATTGAAAATTAAGGATTAATAGGTGCCCTAATCTGTGCTAACCCTCTAATTTAAAAATACTAATGTCTGTTGGCAGAGTTGTTAGTTATTGAACTCAGGTGTTGCCCTCTATTAATTTTACCCATTTTTATTCCATTTAAAGCTAAATTAATAATTATTCTTTAAATATAATTATAAAAATACTTCTTATACCTATATAATATATTTTTGGAAGTTTTGCTAGTTTCGAATGGGATATCACAGGAAATATATTTACGAGTGAAACCGCGGACAAAAGCTAGTATTATTATATACATTATGAATAATGTTGTAGGCGATTTGAGTTCCGGCTACGGCAACACCTATTTTTAACACGGTATATTATACTCTTTGCATTTCTATAACGTATACTCTGTGGCTTGACTGACACTATCTGTCACTTTCTTTGGGTGACAGTTTATATTTCTTAATTTTAGTCCTAGCTATGGTTTTTAGTTTATAAGTCCTCATAATTTATAAAAATTCATAATTAAATTAAAAATATAAAAACTCAACCAAAAATAAAATAGAAAAATACGTGTAACTTATTTTTTAATATATTTTTAATTAAAGTAATAAAAATGGGTGATTAAAGAAATGAAATGTTGTCCATTATCAAGTTTGTCTAAGTAAGCTATACACTATACATACTAGTGCTATACATTGACACCTGTCAAGCAATTACGAAGATTTTGTCAATGTTGCCAACAGACAAAAAATTAGTTTCGTTCCTTTTGTCCTATCTCTATGGGATATCTGTACATCTCTTTCCTTTTCTAACAGAGATATATAATTGTCTACGTAGACCAATTTTATTTTTACACTGTCTTGATCGCATTACAGGTTTTTTTAATTCTCATAAGTGCCCATATCTTCGTTAATACCACGCAGTCCTTATAAACGATTGCGTTCTGTCAGAATAACATTTACTTGACACGTTCAATAAATAATTTTTCGTAGGCATTTTGTTTGATTTTCTTTCAGATTTTATTGAAAGAACTATATTTTCTCTAGCGGTTTTCATTTTAAGTGAAAAATGAAGTACGGAGCGTTATTGTGGCTTGTAATTATACTAACGTATGATAGAGGATATGCTCAAACCAAGTCAAGAGCGGTATGTTTCCTACTTTTCATAAACAATCTTTTGTTCAGTAAGTAATCTGAGATGCCGGCAGGAAGGAAACATTACTTCATACCACAAAATATTACATACCTACTTACATAAAGGCTTTATCCTTGTGATAATGTAGTCACTATGGACTTCCACATGCCACGATTCTCATCTCTTGCTTCAGACATTTCTTCATGCAAGGTCATTAAATTATTGACTTCAATAAGTACTTACCCTTAATTCTATTAACTAGAAATATTACTGATTTAGTCAGAAATATTTCCTCCTTCAACCCACAGTTCTACAATTTTTTATTGCTTATTGTTGCTTTATGAATTCCAGGTAGAGGAGAAAGTACAGCAATTAACTGACTTAGCTGCTAAGAAATCTGTTATTAATTTGAATCTAAATAAGTTTAAGGATTATGTAAAGTCCCCACCAAGAGACTATGATTTCATAATCATGTTTACAGCCATGTCTCCAAGTAGGAGATGTGCTATATGTTTACATGTTTATGATGAATTTCTTATTGTGGCAAACTCGTTCCGTATGTCACCGTCATATAGTAATAAACTATTTTTCGGTATAATTGATTTTGAAGAAGGATCTGATATTTTCCAAATGGTAAGTTGTATTTTAAATTATGAGGTTGACTACCTACTAAGATGTAGTTGTTTCTATTGATTTCTTATTAGAAAAATATATGTAAAATGTAAATAATTTTTATCAGCATCTAAAATTCTAAAGCATCTCTAACAATTAAGTTTTGTCAGAAAGCTTATAACAGTCCAATTTATTATTTTGTAAAGAAGCCTTGCTTGCTCCACTTGTACCTACAGTAGGTACATACTATAACAGAAATTTGCCTTTATATTTACAATATCAGACATAATACCTATTAATTATATAAGAGAAATTTGGTCAATAACATAGTTCTAACATAGTGATGTTATAATAAATAGATTAAATTACTTACATCTAAGTTCGCAGTTTGATTGATCAACAAGTCTTTCTAAACTTTAGCATAGTATGGAATGATGGAATCGGAATGCTGCTATGATTGCAATGATTTAACTTCTCGCATGTAATCTAGACAGCATACAGCATGTGAGAAATTAAAAGCGTGTTTAAAGAGATTTAAACAGATTTAGTATACTAACATCTTTTGAAATAAAGCTTAATAAATTAAGTAAATATTATGATATGACATTTTCAGATGCGAATTAATACTGCACCAATGATTTTACACTTCCCAGCCAAGGGTAAGCCCAAGCCAGCTGATACAATGGACTTTGAGAGGATGGGCATCAGTGCAGAGGCAATTGCAAAATGGATTCAGGACAGAACAGATATCCTAGTAAGTTTTACATAACACCTTTTTGTTATCATATAAATAAAATAATGCATAAAAAAATGTATGCATTTGAATGAAGGGAAGGAGATGTGCAAGGATTGTAGTAACTGAACTACTTTGGTTTGTTTGGGGCTTTGTCCTCGAGATCTCTTTCCCTCCACCCTGCCCATCATTATAAGCTTTTCCAGGTTGTGGTGGTGGGTACAGATGGAAAGCATCATAATAATACTACTATCAAACATAATGAGTGCTAATAATTTCTCAGCCATTTTTCAAATGATGGGATGCTAATTTGTGGCATCAACTAGTGGATTAGATAAATCTCTATATATTATTTTTGTTGGTATCAAATATCTCCCTTAATACTGTATCACATACAATGGCTGATATGCCATTTAAAAGATTATTTTTCCCTCTAATGATATGATGAAATAAACAAACAAATCAAAATTAAATGTTACTTTTAAAATTAGACTAATTTATTTATTTTGTAAGAGACGCCATCTATTGGAGATCAGTTGAACTAGTAAATTATTATTTAAATAATCACAAATAATACTTACAACAAATAAGACCTCAATCGATAGATGGCGCTAGTGGTTTACTTACAAAAAAGGCAGTTCTAGGTTTGAGTGCCATTTGGAGCAAAATTTTATCAATAAATTCAAGTTGCCAACAAAATAACCTAGACACATCACTTTCGAGCATAGAGTGTTTAAATATTGGTTATGAAATTAGCAAAGTGCCAATTATGTTTTTATTGCCTACATTAAAAATAATATTTCATTACAGTTTCTACCAGAAAACAATTGAAAATTAACTACATAGTTGATTATTTTTTATAAAACATTTAAAAAAAAATTGCATATGTTTGGTACACTGGTACGCACAATATATAGTTTCAAAATGTCCCACAAGTTGCATTACAGCCAGTATAAAATACTCAAGATTATTTTGTGTTATTTTGTGGTTATTATTGTAGTGACTGTATTAATGGCTGTAAGTACGATTATTATCTGTCCAGCCTGCATCCACACTGCTGCAGCATGCAAGTGTAGAAGTTTGTAAAATAATTAAAACAACTATTCTAACAGTTACTAATATTCTAAATGCGAAAGTGTTTTTGTTTGTTCTTCTTTCATGTCAAAACAGATAGACAATTTATACCACCAAATACCACTACCACTAACTTTGGCTATATTATTTCTCGTAAAAAGTAAAGGATAAAAAATGGTTATTGTGGGTTATCCCTAAGAGATAGACATAATATACTAATTTGCTGACTTTTTGTATACCTTTTTAAGGTGTACAATACTGTAGTATATTATTTTTTGCAATGTAAGCGCAAAAAATGTGTTTATTTACGACATCACATTAGAAACCTCTAAAATTATTAGTGTTTCTCTACTACATTATGCATGTTATATACATATAAACCTTCCTCTTGAATCACTCTATCTATTAAAAAAACCGCATCAAAATCCGTTGCGTAGTTTTAAAGATTTAAGCATACATATGGATATAGGGACAAAGAAAGCGACTTTGTTTTATACTAAGTAATTATAAAACAATTAAATAATCCCAAAAAGGGGACTTTATTTTTGCAAATATATTCTTAAAGAGGAGGAAATTTCCGAAAAAAGATGTTATCTCTTTTGAAATTTCCTCCTCTTTAAGAATATATTTTTGAAATTTCTCTGACATTAATAGTTTTTGAGTTATTTGCAAAAATATAGACTCCCTTTTTGGGATTCTTTAATTGTTAATAACTTTTGCAATTGGCCATGCTCATATTTATAATATACTTTTTTTATAATTTGTTTTGAAAATATAGCCCATTTTAAGAAACTAATTTCGATATTTTTGTTTTTTATCCATTGCGTCTATTTTTAATATATTTTACAAATTTTACCCGCGAAAAGTAAACGTGACGTCACAAGAATTTAGAACAGGATTATAATCTTGGCCACTACACATAAAAAGTGACAGTCAATCAAATTAACGTCAAGCAAACGTCAGTCAAGGTCGACTAACCTAAAAATTACTCTTGTTTATATACTCGTGTTTATATTTATTTAAATTGAATAGTTTTTTACAATGGCAAGTAAATAGTGTTTCATCCCGTCATGTCCTAATAACAAAGAAAATAATTACACGTAAAATATAATTTATAAAGATGTCATTCAAAGATTGACGATTGCCCTTTTTTGTAGGCAAAGGTATCATTTTTTCATACTGCTTAAGATGACGTCATACATCGGTCAAATTAAGGTTATTGTTTGTTATTGAATATCTTAAAAAGTATAGACTTAATTTAAAATCTGATAAATAGAAATTGTACTGAAAGCTTATATCTCGAAACGGTTTCGAGATCTTCGTTTCTGTTCAAAAAGTTAGCATGGCCAATTGTTTATGTGCGGGTTTCAAACTTGTGCACATTTTTCTAGAGGTGATTACGAATCCAATGAGTTATCACACGTATTTTAACTTGCAATAGCAAGAATAAACACAATTTTCAACTTGTGAACCAGCCTACTAGTTTAAATTATTAATTCCTATAACTATCTAATTTTCAGGTAAGAGTAATGCGCCCGCCAAATTATTCGGGAGCTCTCCTATTCATCGCTGTAGCTATAATGCTTGGTGGACTTCTGTATGTGCGAAGAAATAATCTACAGTTCTTATACAACAAGCAGATGTGGGCAGTCATTTCGTTGATGATCTGCTTTGCGATGGTTTCCGGCCAAATGTGGAATCAGATCAGGGGCCCGCCGTTCCTGCACAGGACAAAGAATGGTCCAGTATTCATAAATGGTTCCTCGCATGCTCAATTTTGGTTGGAGAGCTACATTATTGCTATTTTGAGTATCCTTTTTATAGTGGGAAATTTGTACATCCTCAAGTACCTTATGATATATAACCCTTTTTATAGATATTTTTTAAATGTAAAAGACTATTGTTGTATTTGTCGTGAAAAAAAATAAATATAAAAGGTTTAATAATATTATACACTACACTTCCGACAACTGAATCGAGCCACCTTGCATATTTAGGTTTGAAGTACTAAATATTCCTTCTTCATACATTTTTTTAAGCTTCAGTACTCCAAACCTAAAAATGTAAGGTGGCTCGATTCAGGTGTGTAATAAATAATAATAATCTTGATTCTTTTACAGACTTCAGAGAATTTGATCAGTTCAAATCTATTGAAAACATGCATGAATAAACTCTAAATTAAAGATACAACGTGCAATATTTAGGCGCCTTGTGTTTTGTGATTCGGTTTTTGTCGGAAATACAAAGTATGGCGAAGATTTCTATGCGCATTATTTTTTTGGTCGTGCTGTACACTCTTATCAGAGTGGTCGTGATTGTGAATCACTCTGGAACACTGCCGCCGCTCTTGCGACTTCCCTCCACCGGCTCCGGTTGGCAGCCTCACGGGAACATTCGTTGATGGAATACTTGGTCAGGATCGTAGCAAATGGCATTGGATTGTCTCTGCCTACCCCTCTTGGGATAAAAGTCGTGATAGCTCTAATCAAGTCAGTCCATCTGGTAGGGGACTGACCGCCTTCGACTCGACCTTGTACCACTAGACGCTCCAATGAAGACTTCATTACAAGAACTTTAGTATTCGCGTCTGTACTACAGACGAGAATCTCTGCTTTATATGAAACAAGCTTCTGAACCCCCGCGTGGAAATAGATCCAAAAAGAAATAATCCCGTGGCTGTAATTTGCCCCTCCCCAACCCGCTTTCGCGGTATAAAAGTAGTAAATGTCATTCTCTGACCCCTAAACTACCACCGCAAAAAATCATTTCGATCCCGTGAAAAACAAAAACATATCTATCCCACGGGAACCATACATTTTTCCAGGATAGAAAGTAGCCTATGTGCTATTCCAGACTATAAATCTGTCTCTGTGCCAAATTTCATCCAGATCCGTTCAGCTGTTCTGGCGTGATTAAGTAACATACATACATCCATACAAACTTTGCCATTTATTCGTAGGATGTGTGGAAAGCTTGTTACAATGAAATAATGTTCCTTAACTCAGACCATAGATGGCGCTGTTGTCGTCGGCACAATACTTATGATAGAAGCGGCCGGGGGTGTACGAGGTGCGGACACCGCGAAAAATCAGATGGACTCAAAACGTAGAAGATTACAATCCGTCGGGGGTTTGATCGTGACCTGTGTGTTTTTCTCGTTGCTTTTGTCTATATTTAGGACAAAAACACAAGGGTATCCGTACAGGTGAGTCGATTATGTTCATTTATTTATATACCTACAAAAACTATTGAAGTGTCTGTGATTTCAAAATAATTACGAAAATCTAAGTGGGAACAATTATGTTATGAAGCTTTTAAACTCTTGTCTGTCTGTTTGTGCCAATGTTTGACCAGACCTAAACGGCATAATATATCTACAATATAAAACAAAGTCCCCCGCCGCGTCTGTCTGTCTGTCTGTGACTTTTTCACACAAAATCTGAACGGATTCTGTCGCGGTCCTATCATGTTTAGGAGCTGAGCATTAACAGTACCTATAAGTGAATAAAGTCTGGTAAAAAGTTAGCCAGTTATCATTGTGTACAAAAAAGTCCGCATATACCTATCTCAATAGATAACTTGTTATAAACCCATATGAACCCTTGCGAAGACGGGGCGGGGTCGCTAGTAGACTAAAATAACATACATGCGAAAGAAACACGTTTACACGTCTAAACCACTGAACCGATTTTGATGAAATTTTATAGGTACAGTGAAAGTTTGAACCTTTGGAAAGGACATAAGTTGATTTATTTTAAATCCACCCCAAAAGGGTATAGGTGATAAATGTTAGTACAGGCCCCATATAATATATAATATAATTTTAATAATATAGTCTTTTCTTTTCAGTTTCCTGTTCAAATGAGAAGAAATCTCATAAAGTGTGTGCGTGCAGTGTCCTTGTGGTAGTTGTTTAATTTAATTTAATATCAAATATTTGTGTTCTAATGCAATGATAGTATTATAAATGAAGAAAAATAATATTGTTTATTTTACTGTTAAATCTAACAGTTACACAGGTGTACTTGTGAATTATAAAGGAAATGTTTAAAATTTTCATGTTTTATTCCGTTGCCGATTTTCGAATTAATTCCATTTTATTATGTAATTTACTATTCCAAACGAGGACAAAGGGATAAGTTTTAAACGCGACTCTTTGTCCTGCTTTGTCTCTATAGGACATTGTTTTTTTTTGTTTTCTAAGGGACGGCCCTTTAGAAAACAAAAAAAAACCAATGTCCTATAGTCCTCTCCACGAGCGCGAGAATCGCGGCGATAGTCTCGTCCGTGCCACCAAATTCGATATAAACTCTATGGGCCAATCTCCACAGGGCGATACTATCGCCTATAGAGTTTGTATGGCACGGCGAGACTATCGCCGCGATTCTCACGTGTAGATTTTCTCGCGGCTTAGACAAAACCGCGCACGTCCTTCTCGCACGGATGGATTAACCGAAGGTAGGTGTACTTGGATCATCATCATGGGGCCTTTGGAGGCGTCGAGTAAAACCTCTTTGCGCTGGCTGCGTCTCGAGAGGCGACGAACCCCTAAAGGTGGCCTGTGTCCACTTATTGACCGGGCTCTTTGGACCCAGTCGTTTGATTAAATGTTTGTTCGTGGCGCTATCTATTGGTATAGGAAAAAACTATATAGTGTATTCCAACATAAAACGAAGATACTCTTCTCATCGATAAGGGAAAAACCGGTCAAGAGCAAGTGGAGCTTAGGGTTGGGTTTTACTATGTCCTAGAACCCGATTGCAGTGCCACCTACCGGGTCCAACTGTGACTTTAAACCATCCAGAGACCCACTCAAACACACAAAACAATTCATCAAAATCTGTCCAGCCGTTTAGGAGTTCAGTGACATACACACGTACAGAAAAAATATATATGAAAAACTACCTATTTAGTTTTTTCAGCTACTATTACTGTACCTACAGTATTACACTGTGCATGAATCGCGTTTTGCTTACACCGCGACATACTTAGGTTTCGAGCAATGTTTGTTTACCTAGTTAAATAATAATTAGGTACTACGTAATAGATGTCTTAGTGTTATAAGAAAGATTATATTTTAATAAAACATACAAGAAAACTACCTGATGCCACCACCGCTTTTACGAACTGCTTTCTGCCATTTTTCAACGGACAAAGCTTTGATCTTGAAGAAAACCGACGTTATAATTAGAGTCCGTGTCACCAAAGAAGTCCTGCGGCTATTAGCGGAACTAGTCGAAAACACTATGAAAATAACATTCCGTCGGACGAAACCAGCGCCGCGTCTAGAGGACTTCTTTCGTGAAATGGTCACAGAGCAAGTAAAAATTTGGTGACGGACTTTTAAATAATAACCAGACAGCAGTTGAAAAAAATGCAAATGACGCCGAATTAAAAATAAAAACTTTTTTAAATTCAGTCACTGCAATGATTGATAGAAAGAACTGTCTCTTTATAAAAAAAACCCCTCCTCAATCTTGTACTACCTTCAACATAGTTTTGTTGGTCGCCGCCACGTTACCTATCGCGTGCATTATTTGCAAGATTAATTTGTAAAAATAACTTGCGCTTACCTAGGAATGTGAAGTAACTCATGATATTATTTGCGGAATCATAACAATATCTTCTATCTAAAATTTCTTTCACTAATAGAAAGCTAAGATATCCCTGAGTGACATAGGCTTTATTTTATATTGTTCGAATATATCCACGGGCGGAAATGTGATATAAACATAGTATGAGTCAGGGCAAAGTGTGTGTTATGAGATTTTTTTTCTACGTGTTGAAAAATGGCAGAAAGCAGTTCGTAAAAGCGGTGGCGGCATCAGGTAGTTTCCTTGTATGTTTTATTAAAATATAATCTTCTTATAACACTATGGACGGATATGAACGGAAACATTGATTAAACGCGTCATGTCCTTGTGTAAGGTCCTTAGACCAATTTGTGTAGGTACTTAGCTACCATTTCTTGCCCGTGGTGCAGTTGTAGGCCACACATCGGGATCGCACCGAAAATTTCCCATTCCGGCCGCCATAAGATCTAGGCGGGCCTATTAATAGTAATTGCGACGAATTTGTGGTCAATTTCGGTGGACCGTACGGCGGCGCGCCGATGATTGGACCAATGGGTGGGCACCTTTAGCTCGGCTTGAATAATAGGTAGGTAGGTAATGAATTAATGAATGAATTTGCTGATAATGAATTTGCATGAATTAATGAATTTGGTCAAAGTGTGATTGTAGGAAGATCCAGGGAGTCCAGCTTGAATGGTTTTTAGTTTCTTGAGACATATTTATAAAATATGTTTTGTATGAAAACATTTTTTTTATGAAAAATTGGTTAGGTAGCTGGTTAGGTTTGTGTAAAAATAACAATTAGGTATCGAGCGAATTATCTTAAAAACTAGGCGTTTCTGCAATTTGCCCTCTTTACTAAGGAATTTTAAGAGAGTGATTGAGAGGATAAGAGTCATAAACTTGATTAAAAATCCTTTCCTTTTAATAAAAAAAACTTAGAAATTATCAATTAGCAAAACCATACAATATATTATTACGCCCGCGTGGTTACAAAAGACGATCTCTCTTGCTATCTACGGAGCTTTCTCTGTACCTACTTTTTAAACCGCGAATCTATCGAGATAGGGTAGGTACCTAATAACTCGTACCAAATAAGTTGAGCTGAAAAGTATCACATGGTTAGACTGGAGCTCCTTAAGATTTGTATGGATGTCATGTCCTCCCCATTCTAGCGCTCAATCTTACTCAACTTTGGCTCGCAGTAAACGAGATACTGTCTTCTGTTCAATATATAATTTACAACCCACTGTCATTTTCATTTTTTTCCTTTATTGAATCGGAAAATTAATTTGTGTAATTTTTATCTTTTAGGTGATTTCGCTATTCAAGGTAAGTCACGGTCATTCATGTTGCAGCTGCTGTCTGAACATATTGGTAAGTAGATTTTCACATTGTTTATACTTAGAATATACTTTTAGAAGGATATCTTTATATTCTTCAAATCCCAGATGCTATCCGGATTTACCATTAGTGCCGTTTAATTAATTAATATTATTAAATAGAATAGTCTCTTGAATTCATTACTTAGTTCTGCGACTGAACAGATATTTATGCAACTTGTAACTTCTAAACGGTGAATAATAGACATTCGAGAGTTTATTTATTTATTTATTTTATTTAGGAAAACAACAGCGTACATTCTTGCAACTTATATACTAAAAATAGATATATTAATAAGGCCAATTAAAGGTTTCCTAGTTAAATAATAGTAAATAATGTACCGAACGTGCCCTGAATTCAATGGTGTGTGTGGGTGTTTGTGTGTATGTGTGTGTGTGCGTGTGTGTAGTTTGTTATTTAATTATACAGATTAGTTTTTGCCTTTTTAGATTTTATTTTATTGTCGAAAACATTTTTTGTGTTATAAACAATTTAAAGTTTTTTCTTGATTCAAAGAATATATCGATATCTTGGAATTCATTGTTATAAGTGCGTACCAGTCTAGATAACACTGAATTCTGTCCATAATTAGTAAAGTGTCGTGGTAAGGCAAACAGCGGCGTGCGCCGAGTACGTCGCCCGGGCGCGCAAAGGGATATCCCCGCCAGCAGCTCAGGACAGTCGAGCAGGCCGCGGATGATGTCAAAAAGCAATAACATGTCTGTCAAAGTGCGCCTCTCTTCGAGTGTTAGAAGTTTGAGGGCGCGACAGTTTTCAATATAGGTATAGGCAGTAGTATTAGATCGATAATTTAGAAATTTCAGGAATCTTCTTTGTAGACGCTCAATGCGATCTATGTAAACCGTATAATGAGGGGACCATATGGAGCTGCCATAGTCAAGTAAACTTCGTACATATGCAAAGTAAAGTAGTTGTAGACTGTTCGAGTTGGAGAATTGTTTGCTCACTCTCATAACAAAGTTGATTGATATTGAAGATTAAGTATGTTACTTTCTAAAAATTTGTGAAGCTCGCATTTAACTTATTTAAATAATACAATCACAATCAAATTAAGTTTGTTTTGGCGCTTGTTTGCTTTAGAATTTAGATATATCATCGTGGGCACGCTGCTTCAGTTCCTTTTTTCGCTTCAGGCAGTATCTATCTGCGACTAAAGGTGCCCACCATTGGTCCAATTACCGGCTCGCCGCCGTACGGTCCATCGAAATTGACCACAGATTCGTCCAATTCCTTCTTCAAGATCTTATGGCAGCCGGAATGGGAAATTTTCGGTGCGATGACGGACCAATGTGTGGCCTACTTAAGCCACGACCTTTATACTTCAATTTATTTTTACGTAGACCTTTAATTACAGGATGTCGATACTTCTCCAATAATCTATTTACAGATTGCTACTATAACGTATATACTGTTATTAGGCTTCCGTAGTAAAACAGGGAACCTCCTTCGGTCCGTCCGTCCCAGTCCCAGGCTGTCACAGCCTTAAATCAGTAATCAAAGCATCGTAGTGTTTACAGTTTTGAACAGAATTTGGTAGGTACTGTTAGAGATGTCAATTTGTAACGTAACAAAGCCCTTATAAAATAAAAACGGAAACCCTTATAGTATAGGATCACTCTTGTGTCTGTCACAGTTCATTTTCTCCGAATCTACTAGATAACCTAGACGAAAAGAACTTGGTACATAGATATATAGAGTCTGATGACCCAATCACGGACGTATTTCTAGTGTAAATAATCGAATTTCGGTGTTATAAGTTTGATGGCCATGTTCGTCTGTGGCACCCTAAGATTTTGTAAGACGATGCGTGGAGAGGCGTCGTTTTACAAAATCTTAGGTGGCATCGTATGAACCAAGCGGATTTCACTGCCGTCTTTATTTGAAGGCTGGTTTAGTATGGTTCTAGCTATTTTGATGAAAAGCGGGTAAGCAGTTTCCAATATCTTCATGTTTCATCAGAGCCACTGTTGTTATATCTTTTATACAAATATTCAAATGTACTTACTTAATACCTACTCCTTGTATCCTAACTAAAATTTAACCAACTTATTTGCATGACTATTTTATTAGAATAAAACATAATAAATTAAAGTAAGGTATGAAAACAACAAAATAATGTAAAATAGCAAAGAGTAACAATTCCAATATAATTTAATATTTTTTATAACATTTCATAAAATATATTGTCAATGTAAATATTACAATTTTAAATGCACAATAATCTCAATAAAATTCTACTTAACTATGTACTATTTGTGACTTTCGTATAAAGTATATTATGAGCCATGACATGCCCATTTCATGATTGAACATTTATTATATATTTGGTTGCAAAATAACAAATCCGAATTAATTTCTGGCCAATTAATAACACAAGGAGGCATAATTTAGAGCTAACTTGCTTATTTAGTATGAGCATTGTGACATATCAACAATCGCTAAATCATTTTGTATGGAAACTGAACGAGTTTTGAATCGAATGTAAAGTTCGTGGTACAGCCTCAGTTGAATATCTATAGCGAAATTTATGCTGGTGTAATAAATAATACAAATAGGGAAAGGGGGAATAACATGTTTGTAAACACGTAGTGTTACCATAAAACACCCTTCATATGTAGAGACTAGATTCGATAACAATTTAGACCCAACTTTATTTACTTTAGCGTAATTCTTCTAATCCCCGGCGCGTCGCCGTACGGTCCACCGAAACCGACCAAACACTCGTCTAATTCTTGTAACGAACGGTCCGCCTAGATCATCCGGCGGCCGGAATGGGAAAATTTCAGTGCGATGCCGGACCAATGTGTGGCCTATTAAGTTAAGGCTCAGATGTATGCAAGCGGCGAGCGGTCGAAAGACTTCAAGCACCAAGACTGCTCTTCGCCACCGGATACATGAATTTGAATTACAGTATTCTAATTATCATTTATAGCGTCTGTACTGGCGTTTTCTCTTTCAATTGACATTTGGCAGAATCATCATAAAATATGTTAGAATTAATATAAATAGTATAAAAATTACCTTGTCATTATTATAGCTGGGAACTACATTAGTGGAGGTCGGGGAGGAACGCGCGGTAAAATATTACTGTATAAATCTAATTAATACTATTGATAGTAAATGAAAATGAAAATTATAAAATTAATTAATATCTAAACGATTGAAGTCCAAATTTGTTCTTTAGGAAAAAATATGTTATAGATATATAATAAAATTATATCACTACAATTTTTTGTCTTAAGTTGGAAATCTTGGAATACAATTATATGTTACATTATAGCTTTTCCCTCATGCCAACAGATGGCGCCACAAAATGACAGGGGCGTCCTATAATAGCTGCACTGCGCATACCTCTCTCGTAGACCACCACAAACCTAAGTCCCATCTAGCTATCATAATCACTTACAATTTGATATAAGTACCTAATACATACAAAACCTGTCACCTTATTCTAATATAATAAATAATATTATCTTATAAGTAATTTGGAATGATCGACATTCTCTCTTTGGGATATCCTTTAAATGTACTTTTGTACCATTCATGCGCCTGTATTGCCGTTTGTACCTGAAAAAGTAAAGATGTATTTATCACAATTATTAAGTATAATTTAAAACAAAATAGCAAATCGCGTCAGTTATTTTTAGAGGTCAGCCAGCATTTCCTTTCACTTTAGCCATATAAACCTTTTTAGTCAATCTTTCATCCTTTATTCTTTCATCAACCAGCATTTCCTTTCACTTCAGCCATATAAACCTTTTTAGTCAATCTTTCATCCTTCATTCTTTCAACGTGTACAAACCAGCGTTAACTACTTTTCTTCATGTTAGTTACAACACCATCTATCACTCTGCATTCTTCACTAATAACCTCTAGTTGGCAAAAAAGAGATATTCTTTATCTATCACTTATATAAAATTTGTGCTTCGAGTATGAATGACAGAGATGTCACTCTAAGCAGTATGTAATGAATTTGCTGGATATTGTATTTTTTTTGTTTTGTGTAAGGACTTCATGCAAATAATTCCCAATCTCAAATTTTATTGGCCAGACTTTCAAAGTTACAATGAACTGTCCTGGTGAATGGTAGGTATATTAGAGATATATACAATAGGTGGCAATCATATGCAATTCATGTATTGTATTACATAGCAGAGAAATATTTTACCTGATTAGCAATCACCCAGAGGTATATACAGAAGAATGTCTTTGTAGGTATCAATATCAGCAGCATTGTATACATGAGTACTTCACACATTCTGTGCGGACTCGAAACATAGTTGAACATTCTGCCACGAGGCACACCATGGTCTTCTGTGACGACTGAACCTGATTTTTTGTCACGTCGCATATTGGCAAATATTGTATTTGTTTGAAATTGTTCATAGGATGCCCATAAAAATGTCAGTATACTTGGGATTGTAAATATTGTTGTGTAAGTGTCCCAGAATGGTATGTTGCCTTTGCTTGTATGACCTGGAAAATGGGAAATGTAACTTTAGTAAGATCTAGGGAGTCAAAGAATCCTTTTATTAAGATGTGCTCTTGTCTACTAAATTATACTCAGAACTTGGAACTAAAAGAAATTATAAATAAATAATATACTTGTTTTACATTAGGCTATACCTAATGAGTGGCCAGGTCTGTTGAGGTACATTTAGATGAAAAAGCCTCTTATATTCCCAATTTCTCTGTAAATACTCCACCTGTGTCACTGTAATTTAGCATATAGTTACTTATTCAATATATATAAGTGAAATAGTTGTTATTTTTTTAATTGGTTTTATATAATAGGAAATATGGGTGGTAGAATAAAGGATTATTCTGCCCCTGCTGTCTCTTTCATAATATCACAAAACTCTAAATTTTTTTTAAAGCGCTCTTATACTATTATTCTTCAATTATATATTTCGCTTTTTTTTGTAGCTTATTAAAAATTCAAAAAAAAATATTTTATGATTTTTTAATTTGGCAAAAATAATAAAATTACTTATTATTATTTTAAATTTTCAATAAGCTACCAAAAAATTCGATATATATATTTGAAGGGTAATGGTATAACAGCGCTTTAAAAAAAAATTAGAGTTTTGTGATAGATTATGAAAGAGACAGCAGGGGCAAAGTTAAACCACCCATATTTCCTATTCAATAAAACCCATTGAAAAAATAAGAGCTATTTCACTTAGATATATTCAATAAGTAACTATATGCTAAATTACAGTGACACAGGTGGAGAAATTACAGAGAAATTGGGAATAGTTTATCCCAGAAAAAATCCCAGTATAGGACCCTTAAGTGTGTATTGTTGGATTATGTACATAAGTTTTTAATTAAAAAATCCATTGGTACATACATGTGGTAAAAGATCCGAAGTATACCTACATAATTATGTGAATTTTACTTTTTAGAGATTAACTTGTGGTTAAAATAAAGAAATCTGAGAAAAGTAGGCAAATTTTATTAGTTTGAACTGAACAAACAGACACAGTTTTATTTGCTTTCTACTACTGTTGACAAAGTCTTTCTCTTATTCTTTCTATTTTTGTCAACCTTAACTCAAAATAGGTCAAAAAAAAAACCCTTTTTAAATATATTCTTTAGTATAATTTAGCATAGATTTAAAATCTGTGATACACTCCCATGCATTCATAGACTTATACCATTAAACAATAACTAGAACATACCAGCATATAAAGGGGCTTGTCCTATAACAGCAACAACACACCCAAAATAATGTAATAATCCAGCCAAGTAGTGGTTGATATTAATTTTGCTGGATTTTGCAAATACTTGCAAGAAATAGGTCTCATACAGCCTCTTTACACATTGTATGGTCAGCAATGTCATGGCTGTCATAGCTGCCGCAATACATACTGAAATTATAAAAGAAAAAAATTAAATAACTAATTGAAAAACTGGATCAATAGTATCTCAAGTCAGAGTACTCTGACCCAAATTACTTATCTTACTAATTATATGAAGCTGAAGAGTTTGTATGTTTGAAGGCTCTAATCCCAGTCTTTTTGTGTTAAATATGTAATATGTATCCCTTTTAATGAGAAGGTTATAGGCAACATCACGCTCTGGCCCAAATTAACAAAAAAAAAATCATTCAATTTGCCATATTTTTGCCGGATACAAGATGACTGAGAGTAACGGTCCTTAATAGACTCTGATTGCATGGCCATGGTCACAAGTGTGACATGTGTGCATACAAATGATACCAGTAGGGCTTTCCTAGTTCAAATTTAAATAGTTTCAAGGTTTTATTGGTACTTTCCTTAAATAGTATTAGTCAAGCAGTTACTTTAAGGAAAACTGGTATAACAAGGTACTGATTTGACAAGGTTACTGCATTTGAAAGTTAAGAAATAATGTCAACCAAATAGAAAAAATATAACATAATATTATAGCAATAGTTGTCACATACTAAGAAACATGACTGACACACAGGCAGACAAACACTGAAGTCTGGAACCCTTTGCTTCATGAGTTTTATATGTTCATTTACAGCTCAAAATATTATTAAAATCAAGAATTTGTTAGAAACACTAATATTTTGTGGTGTGGCCAGAAACTGGTAATAATGACCACATGTAGCCAGTTGTCCATATTAAACAGAACAAGTGGCTTGCTGTCACTGAATTTTGTTTTTAGAAATGCGGATGCTGGCTGTTTCGGCCTTCCAAAGCATGAACAGTTGATTAAAGCTTGAACCCTGAATAAGTGAGAATTGGCTCTCCCCTCATATCAATACAATTTAAACAACATCATCTTGCTATTTAATTAAAAAATTATTGAGTAAACCACACTTAAAGGCCTTTCCATCTAAATATACTTCAACAGAACTGGCCACTCTGTAGGTATATCCTCACAAATACCATTTGCTAAAGTAGGAAGACCGGGAACTGTTAACATGGTTTCAGGGCCGTAAGGCAACCCCTAAAGTTCTTAAATGATATAGTTATTGTTAGAATATAAGATTAATATCAGTATTATACAAACCTGAAGGATGTTCTACCTCCAAAAATATTCTCAGAAACATTTTAATATAATAACCAACGCCATAATCAAACAAATATACACATATCATATGCAATAATGCACTAGCACTGAATATAGAGGAGAACAAGTAAAAATGCCGATAATTAGATTTTGGTATTTCAATAAGTTGTATGTAACTTGCATCAGAACCTTTGTATGCGAAACTTCCATACTTATAAGATTTTATAATAAATGCTGGCACATATTTTTCAAAGTTATTTATTAAAGTTCCGGCAAGAGTTACCATAAAAGCTAAGTTAATGAAAATTAAATCCAATATATTCAGCATAGTTTCAAGATTGGTCCCTAAGTCCCAACCAAACGAAAAATAAGTATAAAGCGTCTTTACTCTGGTATAGATAGATTATAAATAAACGTTAGAATAGAATGTATAACGGTAAGTAAATACATTTTGCTTGGCTGGTTTGGTGGCCTACATTTCGCGTCCAGTGTCTTTTCTCAGTACAAAATTAAATTTACAACATACAAATTACGAATTCAAAACAAACTACGTTGAATGACGTGACGACTGACATTTTAGTTTTTAGTTGGTTTGACATTTATTTTTTTATGTAATTAGATTGATGAGGCCAAAGCCAATGCTATTGATTGAATTACTTATTGATAAAATAATAACTTTATACTAGCTTTTGCCAGCGGTATCACCCTCGTGGAAACACAATAGGTAGTAGAAAATTCCCGTTACGCATGAGAAAGAACATAGCAAAGTTTGATGACATTGGTATACCTAACCTACTTACTTTCTCACTTAGGTAAAGTTTGATTTTCAATCGCATGTGTTGTCCTGTCCTATTTTCCGGAATAATATGAACAGGTATACTTATTGAATGTCCCGAAAAAATTTTTTTCTTTACTTTATTCCTAAAATTTTCAAAGTCTTTCCGTATTTCTAAACAACTAAAACAAATAGAAATATTTTCTTTTTCATGTTATGTATTTTTATTTTATGTCAAGTAATAGAAAAATAATCGAAGACCTCTAAAATCCACGACATCCACCAGATTAAAAAATGGGCCACAATAACTACACATGTTTTGCCCATTATTTTAAAAATAACATTTTAGCCTAAAAATAAAAACAATGGTAGAATGTGTAATATAAAGATTGCATCAGGAACGATGTCAATAGAGAAGAATGCGGAACGAAAGATGATGTTGTGACTAAAACGAAGAAAAGTAGTTTACGCTGGTTTGGACACGGCTGAAAGATTTTATCAATTAATCAAATGTAAGTAACTATAAAGTATTTTATTTATTCCAACCTTTAAACAAATGTTAAAAAATCTGGAAAAGTTATAACTTTAAACTAGCCTCTAATCAGATGCCCCTACCTGCCACCCCCCTTGGCGAAATGCCCTTGTGTTATGGCACGTGAATATAGGCAACAGCTTGTCTGCATTCGGCGAGTAGGCGCGAAAATGTCGATTAAGATGGCCATACCACACATAATTATTAATACCTACATATAGGAAAAATAAAAGTTATATATACTTATTATACTAATTTCACCGACTCTCAGACAGACACCTTTGTGTACGTGCCCCAGGCGGGTAGAGCAATCAGTAGGTAGGTATACTTTTGTAGGTACATAACTTTTTGGACGTTTTGTGACGTCCTTCGCTATTTCTATTAATTATCTATAGGTAGTAACTATATGATTGAATCCTGTTTCATTATTTGTGTTGTAGACGTAACTACCAACAAATAAAAATTCCTCAAAAGTTCATACACGGCCGAGATAATTTACAGATTCCACGCGCCAGCCGAGACGTGATGACGCTATGATAGTTGTGATTAGTCGTTGATTAATAAGACATTTCACAGTCGGCAAGAACATCCTAGCTTTATCGGCTATTGTTACCTACTGTGACGTCCATAACTTGACATTGGTAAATCATCCATTAACATTGATGGAGCCATTATAAAATAAGAAGAAGATAATTTATGATATTAACACGCAAAGGCCCGCCGCTAACTGTTTCAGCGTCCGCGTGCAAATAACCGATTGCACGGCCAGACGCGTATGCCAAAACCAAGCGTCTCTGAAGTGTGAGACTCTTTGTTTTGCCTCAAGACAACGCGTTATCCCCTCTACCTCTACAGCGGTAGGCGCAGACTGCGTAGGTCAAAACCAAGCGTCTTCTGAATTTTGAGACGTCTTGGTTTTACCCTAGTTATTGTTTCACATCAATAAACTGACCAATAGATGTCGTTATTATGACATGATAAAAATTTTAAGACATAAAATTATAAGAATTTTTCCTTTCGATATCTGTTTTTGCCGCCCCCTTGAAAATGCCGCCCTTGTGCGGTGCACGCCTGTACGCGGCGGGCCTGCGCAAAGGGGTTGATTTCCAAAAAATCATATTTCAGTGCATCTCGTGCAGTGCACAGAGGGGCTCGAAATAAATGGCATAAGTTATTTCTTTGTTCTATTTAGATTAGACAGAGGTGAAACCCAGAGCAAAAGCTAGTAATATCTAAGTTATGCGCGATTATAAATACATCGAACTTTTCTTTTCAAACTGCAACGTCCAGATGACCAGATACTTAAAAGAAGCTTTAAATAATGGAGGTATAAATCCTAAAATACGTTTTATCCTTCAAAAAATGCGATTTTCCATTTCGATCACATTCTCAAAGCGTCGCGAAATAGCTAGAACGCTGTTGGAACGCTTTACGCTATCAAGGTGTCTATTGAACCGGAATAGCGTTTTAACAAATGAGGTATTTGAGATTTTCGAGGGCGCGTCACATCGCATGTTCCAGTTCGGTTGACTTCATTTGACGTCTTAAGTGTACTCTTTGGGACTAGCGGCAGACAGGCGCCCAGATTCAAGAATTAGGTCATCGGGGTATTTCTATTAATATTACCTACTGTCACCTTTAACTTAGCCAGACGTGCATGTAGGTGTTTTTCGTCACTGAGAATCCTAATATTATAAAATGTAAAAATGTGTTTGTTTTGTTTGTTTGTTTGTCCTTCTTTCAGGTCAATAGAATAGAATGGAACAACGGATCGACGTGATTTTTTGCACAAGTATTTTGAAGGCCGGAGGGCGAAGAGTGACCTAGGCTATTTTATACCGAAATTCCTTCAGGATCACATTTCAAAAATTATTTGTTTGTTTCTTTGTCCTTCTTTAACGTCAAAACGGAGCAACGGAATGGCGTGATTTTTTGCTTAGATACCTATTCGTAGTTGGGGTTCATAGTTAGCTACAATAATAACATTTTTATAAACTACTGTAGGTATTTATTCATTCTATTCATGAAAATCTTGGGATAAGATTTTTGGGCTACATTCATGGATTTTCAAAGATTTTCAGGCCTTTTATGCCATCATGAGAACAGCGACTCGTTGTCTGTACTGGCCGAATTTTAGCACTAATAGGTTAGAGTAGTTCAACTAGTCGCCAACAGATGGCACACATCTAAGTTACAAATAAAAAGCCTTATTTTTAGAAGTTTCTACGAAAACTACTTATTCAGCGACATTTTTTTCGTCGTGGCCAAACACACTGGTAACAATGTCTACATTTAGCCTTGAGGAAACTTCTCTTGTATTCCTAGGTATCCCTGGACAAACAATTCCAGGAAGTAGGTAAAGTAGAAGTATAAAAATTACTAATTGAAAGAGCATGACTTACTAACTATGTAGTAGGTATACTGAAATGAAATACCTGTTAGATACAATTTAAAAAAGTCATCGGACATACAACCTTCAAGCGAAAAATGGAAGAAACATGTAAAGTCCAGACTTACCACGCGAGAAAGAATGATGCGAATGTAACTGAAAAAGTAGGTACTTGCGCTATGAAATTATATTCATGATGCTTAAACTTTAGGTAATATCCGTGAAAATATCATTATCTTAGTAGATATTAATTTTGAGATCACAGACTGAAATTTAAATTTTATTTACATATTTGTGTGGATATAGATTTCTCAGTAAACAATTCTTAAACTAAACGAAGACGACATTTCATAGAAAACAACGTTGTTTTTACATTGTGACGCTCAGACCAAATTAAGGTACAGGCTAGTGCTTTCCACCGACACATTGTTGAATATTAATAAATAGGTAGTTCAGATTAATATATAAAGCAGAAAACTTTCAGACTTTACCACATTTAATTTTGAACAGTCGCTACACTTACAAGCCACACGGTAAGTTGATATTAAATATTTAAATTAATAATTTAATGCTTATTATATACATTCAATCCTGTATTGTGATGGGGTAGGCACAGACAGAACGTTCCCGCTTGCTTATCATACTTTCCAATAAATTATTCTTATTTTACTGTAGTTACTGGGGATTTAATCAGACGGCCTCTCCATTTACATCTGCTTTGGATATTTATTACCTTCAAATAAAACCTTTATACCTTGCGGTGTGGCCAGATACACCAGTAGCAGCGTCCACTTTTTGTCAGTTGTCCATATTGAACATACAAATTATGGATATAAAACTCTTAATAGACGTAAATATCTGTTATTTTTAGAAAAAAATATAAAGGTAGGTATATGTGCAAATCAAAGATTACTTAAATATTTTCCCTCTGTTATGTTCATTTGCTATGATCCTGACTTAGATCTTTCACATGACTCGTAGCGTATCCAACTTGTCCTTACGCGAAAATCTCTTTTGCTCTACCTAATGACACTTTCGATTAAGGCTACTATATCCATATTTTTTCTAGGATTAACTATTCCCAATTTTTCTGTAAATAATACACCTGTAACACTGTTATTTAGCATATAGTTAATTATTCAATATATCTAAGTGAAATTACTTTTATATTTTCAATGGGTTTTATTGAATAGGAAACATGGGTGGTTAAACTTTGCCCCCGTTTTCTCTTTCATAATCTATCTCAAAGCTCTTAATTTTTTTTAAAGCGCTGTTATACCATTACTCTTCAATAATATACATCGCGTTTTTTTGGAACTTATTGCAATTTCTAAATAATAATTATTTTATATTTTTTTAATTGCTCAAAAGTTTATCCCCATACAAGTTATGGATATAATAGGACTCTTAAAAGTACTTACCACATGGAGTGAAAGATAAATTGTCATCTTTTATCGGATAGTAGGTACCATCGTACGATATAACTGGGGTACGCTAAATATTTTACTTCATTTTGCTAACATTATCATGTTTCCATCCGCATTCGTCAATGATTTTCTTTATATTTATCTTTTAGATGAAACTCCTACTAGTGGCACTATTATGCATGCTCTCTACTATCTCTTTTGGTGAAACGGTAAAATCTAGTCTCAAGCGGAAGTACTGCGGTTCCCAAATATCTCTTATGCTGGCGTACCTTTGTAAAGATGTAACGGAGAAGCGAGCTATGTCAAATGATATTTTTGGTAAGTATTGTTTTAAGTATCTTTATCCCGTGTTTATATGGGATATCTCTTTAAAAAGTTAAAGAGATACACTGCAAAAAAATCGATAAAATAACCAAGGATAAGTTAAGATAGGTCAAGATTTACGTACCAGAAACATGAGAAAGAACGATTTCACAATCGTATTCTCGCTCTTTTAGTATTATACAAAAACTATTAGAAATAGCAAGTTGTAGTTAATGTTTTCATAAAGTATTTGAAATTATCTATACGATAAATACGAGAAAATGGTACATTAGTAAATATATTAAGAGAACTCGAGTTGCAAAATCGATTGATAATACACGTGAAATTGATGACTTTTAATTCATACTGTGTTATCTTTCGAAATCTATTTAAATTCCAACAAAACTAAGACATATAGTTATCACGTAATTTACGAAGTTGTGAAGCATGTAATTTGTATGAGACAAAAGTTATGAGGCGTCTCCTTAAAGGAAATCTGACTTGACATAATTTTACAAATTTAAGTTTACCACTTACAAACAAACAAACATACAAACACATTCTCTCTGAATCTATTTTATAATAATAGTATATGTACTTATACATTTTTATTTTGTAAGTTATTCTATCACCACCTGATGTTAATATTATTTAAAAAAAAAGTGTACTGACTTCAAAAATTGGCACTGAAAAGTAAGAATTAATAAATATTTGGTCGTAGAATTTGAAGATGGTGGTGCAAAATTAGGATATAAAATTAAGTAAGATCTGTTCAATATTATCTATGTTTGTACTGATGATCGTAGGTTCCTAATGAATTGTCTAGATTAGTGAATTTGGGAACAAAGTTGTTTCTAATTTGGCACCAACCGTCTTCAAATTCTACGGCGAAATATTTAAGAACTTTTCAGTGCAAATTTTTTAAGTCAGTACACTTTTTTTTAAAGTTAATTTATTTTTCCCTTTTAAGTAATTACAAATAAATCGGCTTGGCATTTCATGGAGTTATGACAAAAATTTACTTAGAAATCAGTTTATATTCAAAACTACTGAACCAATTTTCACTAAAATGGGACCACACGGGAAGCATCAGTTTTCAAATAAAAAAAGAATCATCAAAATCGGTGCACACAGTCGAAAGTTCTGAGGTAACAAACATAAACTAAAAAAAATACAGTCGAATTGAGAACCTCCTCCTTTTTTTTTTAAAGTTTCGCTTGAAGGAGTGGTTGTTTCTAGGAACAGTAACGCGTGCTTTTGTGTAGAATGGAGGAGGAGAAATAAAGTCTTAGAGATTCCGATAATATGAATTTAAATTAGATATTTGCCTTTCAGAATTCAAAGGGTAAAGTTAGTTATTTTTTAGAAGAAGTGGGGCGCTGGCTTTAAATGCCCTCCTATATAAGCACGAGAAGTCGATTATAGCTCATATTTGTAAAGAAAGCCCTATTATAATTTATACAATACTTAATTAAATTTCAAAAAAAAAATTTGTCATTTTCAGGCCACCGCCAACAAGACTATGAAGACCAAGACACTCTGATCAACTTACCCTGGTTGATACCACATCGCGCCAGATTACTTAACCTCAAAGTTATGAAGAGAGGCGATGCTGGAATAGTCGAAGAATGCTGCGACAAAGATTGCGAATTAAGTGAATTACTTAGCTACTGTTAATGTTGGTAACTTTCTGATGATCTAGAATATGTCTATTTCCTTGAATGTCTACTTTAAACGGTAGATAATGTCCTCGAATGTACGTATTGCCATGGACAGGAAAAAGTTTGTCGTTATATCCAGTTATAATTAAAAGTCTGAAGTCAATACTATACAGAATGCTGTATGCACTTTTCGACTTATTTCAGTAGGCTGTCGGATGGCTCACTTATCAATGTCCTTGGCAGTACAATTCCCTGAACATCTCCGACTGTCGATTTCTAAGTTTCTTTTTAGGGTTCCGTATGAAAAGGAACCATGTTGTGCCATGTTTGGATCGGACAGTTTTTTGTCGGATTGTATAAAATAAACCTACATACTCACAATAATATGAGCATATTGTCAATACTTAGTAAAATTAACAGTTGATCAGTCAACAATGTCCACAATTTGTGAGGGTAAATCAAAGTCTTATAGTAACTAGAGCTAATAGAATTAAGTATATATTATTTTGTAAGAAAATTGTAATAAATGTAGCTTCACTTAATGTAAAACTCATCAAAAGTTTGTGAATATGATGATATAGGTGCCTATAATGTAAAAATATTTATTGCTAACCATGTAACCATAATGTTAAGTATTAGTAAATTATATAATTGCAATGATAAACTTGAATTTCATTTTATTTCATACTTGTTTCCTCCCGGCTTTGCCCTTGTTAATTTATGATTAGTTGGCGCCTCTGGTGTCTTCCTCAATAAACTTGCTATTTTACTAAAAAAAATATTTTCAAATGACCGTACAGAGAGGCTTTTCCATCTACATACCACAACAGAACTGGCCACTCGTTAGGTATTAGCTTCAAAAAATCATTGGCTAAATGAGGAAGACTTTGTCTTCCACTAGATACCCTGGGGCCGGCAACGGTTCCCGGGAGCTGTAAGGCAACCCGTGAAGAATAAAAAAAAAATATAGATACGATCCAAAGCAGTAACCACAAACCAACAAACCAATGATAAACTTCCACGAGCGAAGCTGGGGGAAATCCAGTGAATTATAAAACAGAGGTTTAATTTTATAATGAAACAAAAACAGCCAAAATAATTTTCTAATTTGATAATGCGAGTAAAAAATAAGGTTTATTTGAACAGGAGGTTCTACTTTTATTTCGTTCCCTACAATGGTTTTGGTATAATTAGTAAAATTTCATTTACTGTGTTCATTTTTAATTTAAATAATAATTTTACAAAGAAATAAAGAAAATATTACATTTTTGTGCTTTGTAGGTTTAATTTTACCTAATCGCATTGCTATTATTTAAATACCTAATTACAGATTTTTTTTATATGGACCTGACTGAATTATTTCATATTTCTATAACTTATTATGCTCAAATAAAATCAACCGGCTACAAACCGGCTAAGTTTGACGCAGGAACAATTAGCGCGGGTACGACTCACCAATGGCCGGTTGTATTATTTGATGAGTATGTAGGTTATATGTACAGGGGAGCTAACTTGAAAACTGGTATAAATAATAGATAGATTTAGTAAAAGGTAAACTATTTTACAACGTTAAATATACAATGATAATATTAAATAAAATGCAAATTAAATAAATAAGTTAAGAGAGATTCGGACAGCTAGTACGGGTTTGTTACTCTCGTTTCCGTAGAGACCTTTGGTAGAGACATAGCTGCGCCGATATGCGCGCGACGGTCCGTGTGCGCGAACAGGCGCGAACTCATTTACACACGGACGAAGCCGCTGTACTAATATCCGCTACAAGTATATACCAGTTAGACGTTTGTATATATTGACATTTTTATATCAGTTTTAAGATCGAGCAAAAAACGCCGAAAAAAGACACATTTCTTGTATGGCGACCCCTTTTAATTTTTAACCTTAATATATTTGTATTATTTGCTGTTATAGTGGCCATAGTAATAAACACTCAATAAAAACTTCAAGTGTGTAAGTGTGTGTATTACGGTTTAAAAGATACAGCGCTGTAAATGAAGGGAGGATGGACGGAGGGACGGACAGCGGAGCCTAGTAATAGGGTTTCCGTTGTTACCCTTTGGGTACGGAACCTTAGAAAGGATGAAATTAAGATTCTTAGTGCTAGTCGAAACCAGTTTCTTACATTATTTGTTCATTATCTTTACTTCATATAATGATACCACGTCGATTCCTAGTTTTATGGTATACATTTTTATCCTGTTAGACCGAATATACAAAGAAAATTTAATTTACAAATAGGTAATACCCTATTCCTATCACGACATGGTCTAGGCGCGTGCCGCCTTCAGCTAGTGCTTTCTCTTTTGGCAAAGATGTTTCTTTTCGCACCTACAGAAACTTCACACAAACAAGCGATTTAAACTCGCGCTGTTTAAAAAAAAAATTATAATAGAAGTAACCAAATAAGAATAATAATAAAAACCTTATATTGACATGCCTAATACCATTATTTCTATAGAAATGTTCAACGATACTTCACACAATGGCGTTCGCGAAATAACACACGATCAAAACACACGGGTTCTCCTTATAAAAAATCTTCGAATATCATCAGCTAAGTAAGCAGTAGATAAGTTACCTATGAATAAAATATATAAAATTTTAGTGACTCTTCGTATGTGGGAATGAGATATTTTTTTGGTATACAAATGTCACTCTTATGCCCTTCAGCTAGGTATATCTGTAGGGTAAGTCCAGGATAAATGCCCTGCTTTTCGAAATCACTTTATATCTGGTGCAATGACAAAAATAAAATTTTGTGCTGAATTCATTTTCCAATACCTATTTTTTAAGGGTAAATACTATACTAGTCTAGTTAAAACTGGATAGAGAATGTTGTAGCGATCTTCACGCTAGTGTTTGGGGCATCTGGACGAAACTAAGTAACACGTTTCAAGATGCAAATACGTTGACAGAACACAGGGAAGCAAATAAACACGACACGACTATGTTTAATAAATAAAGAAGAGCGTAATGGAATTTTTAGTAGATGCAACTTGGAGAAGTCATTTCAAATAAAGTGAAAATGAATAAATTGAAATTTAAATGTACTTTTGTCACTTGAGAAATATAATATGACAAATAACAGGCAATGTAGCAGTATAAAACGATTATTTTATTTTATTTTTGTTAGACTGTAGAAGAAGTTTTTTACAGAAAGATTAAAAAAATAATTAAACATTGTAGCGAAGAGATAAGAAAATGCACCCTTCCATTTAGATTCTACTTGTTCGATTTGTCAGGCATAAACAAATATCTTAGATATATTCTAGGTTGATCAAAATCACCAGATATTAAATGCAACTGTGTTACGGTCCCAGGGTACTCAGCGAAAGACCAAGCCTCCCTCTTTTAGCCGATGGTATTTATGAGGCTATACCTAGCGAGTGGCCAGTTCTGTTGAGGTATATTTAGATGGAAAAGTCTCTAAGTGTGGTTTGTCGGATTTTTACATACGTTTTTTTTTATTTATAAAATATCCTTTGGTACATTGGCCGGGATTCGGGATCGAAACTTCATTCCTATCTACCTAATATTATAAATGCGAGCTGTTTGTTTGTTTGTTCTTCTTTCACGTCAAAACCGAGGAACGGATCGACTTGTTTTTTGGAATTATCTCTATAATTGGAGACCGGAGAGTAAAATAATATTATATTACTTTTTATCCCGGAAATTATTCGGGATACATTTTTATGTTACATTTCATTTCCACGAGCGAAGCCAGGGCGCAAAACTAGTCTCAAATAATGAAATACTCATAAATATTATGTTTTTTAAACTTTTACCAGATTCCAAAATAGCCTTAATATCTATGCTAGTTTTTATGATTTTCCAACTTTAATACTATCCAGGGTGGTCCCATGATTATTTGTTCAGTAGTTTTTCAAGAATGAGAATAAACATATTTTTATGATACCTATCAAACATTTTTCTGAATATTTTACAACATAAATATAAATTACTTATTTTATTGTTAAAATGTCTATCTTCCGAGACAATCTTACAGATATTTCTTGGAAATACAAATGTAAATTGTTATTTTCAGGAATTGAATCTTCTAAGGAATATTTAAATAATAGTCCCGATATTAGGGTCTGATTTAGATGTTTATTTTTGTTGTAATTTCAGAATAAAGCTTCGACTTTGTCTAATAGTATATTCGCTCTGATAAAAACATGCATTAATTTTTCAACATTCAACTGAAATGAAGTCGATTCTTTACTTTTTTTTATAAATATTTTAAAATTTAAAACTTTTAATATGTCAAGTAGATAACATCGGTACGTGCGGATTGACGGAGGCCTCTAAGATGAAAGTTGGGAAAACTTTTGAAGAATTTAACTTCTTAGTACAAGCTTTTTAAGTTGCAAAAGAAAAGTTCTTCGAACAAGTTTAGATGCACTCTGCTTACAAATTAGGTACGTAAATAAATGGACATATTCCTTAAAATCCCTTTTTCATATTTCAATTAGGTCGATATTGTTAGGTACCTAATACAGATGTGGCGTCTGTATAATTTTTTTTCTTCTTCACGTTTTACGGTTCCCAGAAGTCCCCCTCTTTTAGCCGATGGTATATTTGTGAGGCTATACCTAACGAGTGGCTAATTCTGTTGAGGTATATTTAGATGGAAAAGCCTCTAAGAGTGGTTTGTCGGATTATGAAAAAGTTTTTGATTAAAAAACCCATTGGCTATATAGGCCGGGATGGGCAGAATTTATTTTTGAAATAATTAAATATCACCTAATGGCAAAGTCTACGATTAAAATGTCACAGGCATTACAGATGGACGAACATATGGACATCCCTGTGTCATATTTGCATATTTTTTTTCAATTAAGGTCTGAACTAAATGATTGCAAGAAATAAAATAAATTACAATCACTTTGATATGCATTTAGAAATAAAAAAGCTTCTGTAATGTTTGGCAAATGAAAAATGGATAAAGCTACAAGAAATTATTTAATAAGAGTTTTCTTTGAGGACATCGAGAAAATTGGTTCTCGTTCATTATTAAATAAAGGCTGAACAAACCAAAGTACAACTGCACGGGCTATTTGATCACAAAAGGCAGTAAATAAAACAATTCAATAAGAGAAAACCCGGTTGCAATAAAAGAATGAAATACTCGTTCGGTGGAGGCAATGAACAACTTGTACTCGTGTTATGAAAAAAGTTGTTACGATCGGAAAACGCTCCTGTTTCAAAGCCTCTGGAAAAGTTTTTTAATGCCGTTTTCAAGAAATTAGTAGTTTTGTTACATTTTTGTTGGCGACAAATCATACGATTTTCTGAATAATATTTAGTAAAAAAATAGGTTTAGTTTCAATACCATTTAATAGATAACTAGTGACCCCGCCACCGGCTTCACACGGTTACAATATGGTATGCTACCGCGGACTTTATATTATAGCCTATATTATGCTATTCTGATGTAAAAGGTGCTATTAATGGCACGCGACACAATATTTTGGGCATGTCACTGCAGATTACAACAACAGAAGTCACACTAATTTTACTTTAATTTAAATTACGCGTATAATTGAAACATTGCAAAATGTTCCTATTTTTTTGTAGTAAATAAAGAGTTTTGATATTATTTATTATTATTATTTTTCTAATAATCACAAAGTCAAAAATATTTAATGGCACGTCTATGACCTCATTAAACATTTGTCGGATTATGTACATAAGTTTTTAATTAAAAACCCATTGTTACATGGTCGGGATCCGGGATCGAACCCGTGGTCTGCCTTGTTAATACCAGACGTCTTAACCACTCGGCCACCGACGCACCTGTTACTTGTTTGATAACTTAAAAAAAATGAAGATTAGACATCACTGTACGTATAATATAAAAGAAAATTGTTCCTTGGTTATGCAAAAACCGAGTACGAACCCTCTGAAAGGATCCTAGAGATAAGGCACATGTAGATGCTTCTCCGTACCATCGAGTTGTAGAGAGAGCTAATCTCTATTCTAGATCAGTATTATTCTTAGAAGCAGATCTTCGCCAATCATATTGAATCAAGAGCGGTACGGTTTCAGCTCAACTTTTGTAATCTGATATTTTTATCGTTCACTTAAACGAAAATCTTTTTCGATTTGATTTTGGAGTAGTTTTTTTATTTGTCTATAGAAACTCTACGAGTATGATTTCTGATATTGGATAGTCGATATTTAAGAAATATTTGTTAAATTTTATTTATATTCGTATTTTATTTATATTGGACGTCCCGGGTTCGAATCCTACCGCTGCCAAAATGCTAAGCGCACCAATTTTCTTTAAGAATATGTGCTTAAATCGACTCCTCGTGCTTCGGAGGGCACGTAAAGCCGGCGTCCGGTCATCAACCCGCCTGCCAAGCGTGGTGACTATGGTAATTCCTCTCAATAAGCACCACTAAATTGGTGCGCGAGGGAGACCAATGATCAAGCAGTGGATCTTAAAAAGGTTGATGATGATGATGAATTTATATTTGAAGCCTTTTGTTTTTGTAGGTACACAATACTACACGTGAAATAGTAAATACAAAAAATACATTTAATTATTAATTTAATTTATTATATTATAGTTTTATACACTTTTAAATTGTCAATAATAAAAACAATTATTCTATTTTAGTAAAATAAAATACAATTCATGTCCGAAACAATAAAAAAATGCAACATTATTTATTATATTTAAAATAATCAAAAACAAGATTTATTTAAGGGCCCTATCTCCATAATTTGTATGGTGATATTACTATTCCCAATTTCTCTGTAAATAATCAACCTGTGTCACTGTAATTTAGCATATTGTAGTTACTAATTCAATATATCTATGTCTAATATATGTGAAATAGTCGTTATTTTTTCAATTGTTTTTATTGAATAGGAAATATGAGTAGTAAAAAAAGGAATTTAATCATAATCTATCAACAAGCTCTTAAATTTTTTTAAAGCGCTGTTTAACTTCAATTAAATGTCTTGCGTTTTTGTTAGCTTATTGAAAATTGAAAATAAATTTTTTTTTTTTACGTGTCTTACGATTTTTCAAAAAAACCTTTAGGAGGAGTGTTACGGGGTGTTAAATTGTATATGGGGAAATTGTCACTCGGTACTGGAGTTTTAGGTACCCATACATTTTCGAACTTCTGACGCATATGACAGTTACGGGGGTAAAAATAAAATTAAAAATAAAAATTAAATTAAATTTTGCGTATTTACATAAATTACGCCACTATTCGTAATACAACGCTTACGAAGTCGCGGTCAACTGCTAGTATATGAATATTATTACCAGTACCTCTGGTCATACCACAACGCATATAAAGCCATGTCGTCCTGAAGCCTTTCTAGTAATAAACGAAAGCTGAAATATGAAAACTTTTTCACTGGAGTAAGATGTCGTACACCTCATGCCAGATGGATTCCCTCCTTTAGACTATAAATCATTGTCAGGACGAGCTCAGTTGCAACGTGTCTATCCTAATGCCAACCCCTTTTTTCACCATCCGTCCGCCCGTAAGATGTAACTTAATTAATTTGACAGCCACGAAAAAAATGTTACCCTTCTAAATTGTTCTCGCTTTTTCTCACGATGATTACTCTTAATTTATGCTTTACTGCATGGAATTCACACGTACCTATACCTACATATCTAGGTAATATTCCGTTTTATTCAAATAATTATGTAATTCTCGATTAAACTAGATCACTCTAGATTAATAACGGAAGACTTATATATAAATGTTTTTTTTAAATTAAAAACTTATGTTTATAATCCGACAAACCACACTTAGAGGCTTTTCCATCTAAATATATCTCAACAGAACTAGCCACTCGTTAGGTATAGCCTCACAAATACCATCGGCTAAACGAGGGAGACTTGGTCTTCCGCTGGGTACCCTGGAACCGTAACACGGTTTCGGGAACTGTAAAGCAACCCATGAAGAAAAAAAAAAAAAAAAAAAGGGTATATACTTCCCAGGTGGTCCCATGGTCATCAGGGCAGAATCTGATGATGGGATCCTGGAGAAACTTTTCAAATTTTATAGGCACACTTGAAGCGATTTGGGTATATTTTTTATAGTAACTTGTGCATTTGCTTTCGAATTTTTGAAGTCGGTACACTTTTTTTTAAAAGTATTGACTAAAATTGTTTTCGCACGATTGGTTTTTGGTCGCAAATTTTTATCTGATAATATTATAAAGAGATGAAGTTTGTAAGTTTAGATGTAGGGGTAATCTTTGAAACTGATCCGATTCTGAAATTCTTTCACTAATAGGAAGCTACATTATCCCTGAGTTTAGGGATTAGGTGTTCTTTTATTCAAAATATAAAAACTTATTGATCGATGGAAATATTAAAAGTACCTACCTACACAATCGCCGAGCATTTATGAAAGGTAAGATGAATATAAAAGAAGCGAAAAAGGTATGTCAGGATCGTAACAACTGTCATTCGATTGTCTCTGCCTACCCCTCTTGGGATGAAAGGCGTGATGATAGACAGATATTTTGTTAGAAAACTTCCACGGGCGAAGCCGGGGTCGGAAGCTAGTGTTAAAAACAGATTAATTCCACATATTTTAATAAAAGTATCTATTTAAATTTCAAGTAGACATAAGACGTAACGGCAAGTGCTGAACAAATTGAAAGAGCCCGTTTTCCTACAATTTCAACGCCTTGGCTACAAAACAAATATTCAAATTTATGCCTCTCCCCGCATCGGAAACACGATACCTATCTAATTCCAGATGTAAAATAACTTGAACAAAATTCAATATTCCCAAAACAATATAGCGACACCTGCGTGCTTGATTTACATTTTGTATGTCTGCACTGTATCGGAGATAGATTCTTGAATACATTTACAATTTACATCTAAACATTTATTAAATCTTTACTTAACGATATTGAATTTTCAGGGTTCCGTTGACACATATACGGATTCTACAGGTGCCCACTCATTCGTCCAATCGCCGGCGGCGCGCCGCCATACGGTCCACCGAAATCGACGACAGACTCGGTCAATTCTTGTAACGAACGATCCGCCATCCGTTTTCAAATTGTTGTATTTGTGGTTGATTTCGATGGACAACCGATCTGTCATATATCCACCGCATAAAGACAGCCCATTTTTCTTTAAACATTTCCACAGGCGAATTCGGGAGTAGAAAGCTTGTTATTATATAAATTATACATTTAAATAAAATTTAAGTGTCTTAAATCTTATTGTTAAACATATTTAGATTTTTTGTTTGTGTGACTGTTCCAATGTTTGTCCAGAATAGGCTCCGAAACGGCTGAATACATGTATATCTATCACGCCTTTTAAACCCCTCAAGAAACAATCGAATGCCATTTGTTACGATCTTGACATACCTCTTTCACATCTTTTACATTGACTTTTAATATTTCCATCGATCAATACATTTTTTATACGTTCAATAAAAGTACACGTTGGTCGTCCTCTGTCAACATTTCCTTTCACTTCAGCCATATAAACCTTTTTAGTCAATCTATCATCATTCATTCTTTCAACATGTCCAAACCAGCGTAAACTACTTTTCTTAATTTTAGTTACAACATCATCTTTCACTCCACATTCTTCTGTAATGACATCGTTCCGGATGCAGTCAATACGCTTTATTATTTTTTATATATTAGTATCACAAATCGTTTCATCTCGTTCCGAAAACATAGTGATATAAAAATTTCACCGGGCAAAGCCGGGATGAAAAGCTATTATTAAACAAAACAAGACTATAATACTATTAGCATTAAAATCAATCAACAAAGTACCCTTCGAATAATGTTAACATACATTATTTTAATTGTTTATGTACGCGTTCGATTTTATTGCTTAGATAATGTAGGTACCAAAGTGTCTAGAATAATTCTCAAAGGGTTCACATAAGTTAGACAAGCGTGTCTTCGTCTGCAATACTCTTTTATTGGCCATATAGAACTTTGTCTCCCATTGGAATTCATAAATAACGACAGAATGTTTCTGTGACAACTTTTATTCTATACTAGCTTTCCTATCCGGCTTTGCCCATGGAGACCATATTATTTTCTTAAGTTCATACAAAAATCCCATAGAAAAAAATCACTTTAAATTTTTCCGAATGGGAAAGACGTCGGCTCACAACTGAGAAGTCACATGATGCGCTTACGAAGGTTTCAGCGGTTTCAGATTCGATGTTCGACGGTATGGAATCTTTTCCGAGGTACTTCAATGATTGCCTATTACCAACTTACATGGCCTGGATCCGGGATCGAACCCGAAGTCTGCCTAGTTAATACCAGACGTCTTAACCACTCGGCCACCGACGCACCTTTTTAATACGTTTTATTTTATTAATTTACTTATCTTATTTGATACTCGTACAAGCCGCTAAAACATTTATTTCACTGTCGTCAAGTTCCTCTTTCACATCCTCTTCGTATCTATACTAATATTATAAAGAGGAAAGATTTGTTTGTATGTTTGTTACGAATAAACTCAAAAACTACTGGACGGATTTTGATCATTCTTTCACCATTGGAATGCTACATTATCCCTGAGTAACATAAGCTATATACCATCACGGCATGACGACGGGAATGGGGTGGGCAGAGGTGAACATGACAATAGCTATGTATGAAGTGTATGTTTGCCAATATTCTGAAATAAACACGTACGAAGTCGTGGGAAACAGGATAGGGGTAGGGGTCGGGGTAGGGTTAGCGGTATGGGTAAGGGTAGGGGTAGTGCAGGTTTTATTTTGTTCGAAACTATCCACGGGCGAAGCCGGGGGCGGACAGCTAGTTTGAATATAATTTTACGAAATTAGAAAGTCTAATACAATTAAAAATTGCTGCGTTCGTGTAAATAAGGTTCTTATACATCGGTTGTTATTGTATATGCCTTCCATATCATTAGCTATAGATAGTAGAAACATGCGCACTGAATAGTATAAAAAATTTCATGTGTCTAAAAAAATACACAATTTTCCGCACCCATCAAACTTCTCGCCACGATTTAAGAAATTTTGGGATAATTTCTTATTATCAAGTTCTGTGAAAATTTCCACTGTCTAACTATCACGGTTCATGAGATACATCCTGGTGACAGACGGACAGACAGACAGAGAGACGGACGGACAGCGGAGTCTTAGTAATAGAGTTTCCGTTTTTACCTTATTATTCCGTTCCGTACCCTAAAAATAACACTTATTCTATGTTTTAATAATTTTTCTTATGTTGTTTTTTTGATCAAGAAATACAACAACCGGGTTTACTATTTCAGTGTACTTACTCTATTTTTCGTCTCAGTTTGAAGAATTTATGGGGATTCTGGTTTATTCTGTATTTTGAGATTTTGTAGTAAATTTTTTTTACAAAAAAAAAAGAAAACAAATTGCAGAAGGGAATATGATTGTTTTTTAATCAACTTGTTTAAAGAGTGGTCTTTACTTGGCACAATGCCTGAACGAGGATACCGATAAAGGATTATTTACCTAAAACGATTAATTTACTTTTAAACGGTAAGTCCCATGACTTATAAGTTTAACAAAGGATCACTACCCTGTATCGGTAACGAAGTCAAAAGGATTATAATTGTTTGATTGCGGATTGGTTTTGAAGCGACTTTTGAATTGATCAATATTTTATTAGTTGTATTTGCTGAAAAGGTACAATATTTTCTGAGTGACTCTGTTTTTGGTTAGAGGAGCGATAGTAGTTTTGTATATTTTAACAACGATTTAATTTTGTTTCGGTGTTTTTAATATGTAACATCTTACACGTCTGGAAGAGGCTTAAAATTTATCTGAAACATTCCGTTACATACACACGACAGGTGAAGCTAATATAAAGCGTGTAAAAAGGAGCAAGTCTTACTATAGTCGCCAATAATTTATTTACTTCTACACATTTCCTTCCCATTTGACATTTCACTTCCATCGCATATTTCACGAAATGACTCCCTCCATAGATTCCACATCCGGTCATGGCGACATACGCACGCGTTTTTGTCGTGGCGTGATGTGGAATCCAGTTTAATCCTGTTCGCGCTGTGATGGTTGTGATTAATCAGTGATTAATAAGACATATCACGGTCGGCGGGATTATCTTAAATACCGATTTATCGGCTATAAACACTATAAAGGCTATAATACTTGACATTGGCAAATCACCGATGAACATTGGTGGAGCCATAATAAAAAAGAAGAAGAAGACTCCCTCCATACAAATTTGTGCCACATATCGAGACCTAACATGCTACACATTAAAACTACTAAATATTTTTAGATTTGAGGGTTAACCGAATTCAGCAAACCATGGATAGCTCTGCTCTAGCCATAGTTAAAATATTTATGTTCCTACCATGTCAATCTTGTTTTTCTCTTAGTTACCCAACGAGTTCAGGATTTCAGGATTTTGTCGAGTCGTACATAATTTCTGTAGTCCGGTCACGAGCAAAGTTGGCGCGCGATCGGCTACAGTGGCAATTGATTCCACCAGACACTGCTTTTATTTGATGCCATCGTTAGCACTACGTGTTATATACCAGCCTATATAAACATTTACGCCTATTTCCAATAGGGGTAGCCAGAGATGACAGAGCAAGACTCATACATACTTCGTTCGCGTCATGTGTTATACCTAGCACCGAAGGATTTCCGGGATGAAAAGCTTAGGAATAGTCAGGAATACAGGCGTGTTCATACGGGGTCACCAATATAGAAATGGCTACATACAACAATCCAACGATCATGAGTAAAAGGACTTATCGGCCCTCCAATTATTTATATAAAAACATTAACGTCGTTCTTTTGCTTTGTCTTGACAAACATTTAAAACTTTCGCATTTATAATATAAATTAAGAATGTTAAGATTGATAGATTTTTACTTCTTCATAGAATAAACGCTTCAAATTCAAAGTTGTCATCGAAATCAGTAAGTAGACTTTAGTCGCTACATACAGAATGTAACATGGAGATGGGTCAGTATGGGGACCTCCGAAACTATAAGAGATAGCAAAATGTATTCTAAAGGTCCTAATTCTATACATTCATCCAATCCCCGGCGCGTCGCCGTACGGTCCACCTAAACCGACCACAGACTCGTCCAATTCTTGTAACGAACGGTACACCTAGATCATACCGCGGCCGGAATAGAAAATTTTCGGTGCGATGCCGGACCAACGTGTACTTTAGGAACCATTTCTTTGATTTTAGAGATAAGAAGAACTGCAATCATAGATTAAAAAATAATTCAACACTACTCGGAAATCAAACCCGGTCATTTTGATAAAAGAAACCTAGGTTAATTTTATTACGATATTGATTGTGTAGGTTATAAGGAGTTTGAAAATGGAATATGAACTTCTTAGTTTCCCAGGCCGAAGAAAAATAATGGCGTCAAATTTATTTTACGTTTGTTTTATACATCTTGTTTAATAAAACACATTGAGATACGGGCGTGATAATATTTTTAATTGTTTAGTAACGCAAAAAGTTAACAAAAGTGATTTTGCTTTAAAAATAAGTGACAGAAATTTTTGATGTTGAAATACTTTGTATAATCAAAGTTCTAATCTATAAAATACTTGCTATATCTGCGAAACTAGAGCGGATCGCTAGTTAAATATTAAAAGCTCTTTGATTCCGAACATTTGAAACTTTAAATTGAATAAATCTATATTACCGACTCCTCTTTACCTAATCAGCGGAGTGACTATCTGTGCTTTTTGTCACAAGCTCCCAATTTTAGACTGAAAATCGGATTTCAGTTTAAGCGCAGTTGGCAAAAGTTCAAAATAGTCCCCGTCTGGAACTGATTCTGTACGTTTTATACATTGTAGGTTGGTATACGTATTGCTTACAATTAAAAAAAAAAATTAATCTAGACAAAAAAAGATTAGGTCCACGTGGCATAGTGGTAATAATACTGGCTGCATTTCCTCGCTATATTATAGCTATGCTAATTATCTGGGCGAAGAAAAAGCTAGGTGTCATATGTTGCATAATTCTATATTATAAATGAGAGCTGTACCTATATATTATTTGTATTGCGGAAGTTCTGCGACAGTATAGCCATCAGTCGGTTGTATATTTTTTTTACATCACTGAAACTAAATAAGCAGCTGATATGAAATGAAAATAATAATTCACAAGTTTATAAAAAAACTAAAAACAAGCTTTTTACAGTAATGCACACTTGCGCAAATCAAATGGCTCAATGGGGTTACGTCGTTTCGTTACAGAGTTCCTGCGGCCACCTTCTGGCTCCACCATCAGAACCTTGGACGTCATCTATATAGGACCAGAGTACTTGTAAAGACAAATCAAACGAGCTTAAACGCAATGGGGTTACGTCGTTTCTTTACATAGTTCCGCTATCCACATCCTAGCTTCATCATCAGATCAGATCGATGGTACCAAATTATTGTATTGTCATCCTAATTACACACCTACAGTTGCAAGGTGCTACATCGATACGACAATTAGAAATATTTGACATTTAATGAAAATTCTTGGACCCAAGCAACATTACCCATTAGACTAGGTGGCATCGGCGTGAGAAAAAATTCTAGTGTTGCTCTACCAGCCTTCTTATCCTCAGTACACAGTGTTAAAGAACTTTCTCTAAAAATTTCCAAACTTAATGAAATGAGCTATGTTTCTGAGGCTATAGAAGCCTGGGAATTAAGTTGTCCTAACGAAGGTGTCCTGAAGGAAATAAATAAACAAAAACTTTGGGACACTCCATTATTACAACTAACACACAAACGTTTGACACAAAATTTAATCAGTGATCACGACCGCGCTCGGCTTCTGGCTTCATCAGAAAAGGAATCTGGCCACTGGTTACATGCTCTTCCATCTCGAAATGTCGGTACATTTTTGGATAACGAAATTTTTAGAATTAGTGTAGGCCTAAGGTTAGGAGCACCAGTATGTTGCGAACATAAATGTCCGTGTGGAAAAGATGTAGATCAATTTGGAACTCACGGACTTTCCTGCATAAAAAGTGCAGGCAGGCTTTCTCGCCACAGCTCCCTCAATGATACCATCAAAAGAGCTCTTGCGTCAATAGACGTCCCTGCTATCCTAGAGCCAACGGGAATAATACGGGAAGACTGCAAGAGACCCGATGGAATGACTCTGATTCCCTGGGAGCGAGGTCGGGCCCTTGTATGGGATGCTCAACGAATCAGCATCGCGATTCAGCGGGGAAATGCAGCCAGTATTCTTGCCACTATTCCACGCGGACCTGGTTTATTTAGTTATTTTTAATCTTTAGATTTGATTTAAGGTTTTTATATTAATAAAAAAAATTAGAAGTTGGTTAAATTCGACTTCCAAGATTTGTTTACATACATAGTTACAGGTGAATATTGAATTGTGTAGGTATTGCATACCAATTTTTATGTTTCTAAATAAATATACCTAGAGGAATTAGTAAGTCAATTTAAATCTCTCCCAACAAAAGAGTAAAAGGTATATTGTTTTTGGAGATAAAAACACGATCTCTACTTGTAAAGTTATTTAAATTTAAACCGAATATTATATCGAGTCAGTGTTTGACTTGATTTCCATATGAAGTTCGCCAGTACAACATTTGACCCAAACATTTTGAAAATATGTAAATGGATACCCGATAACATGGTCAATATAGAAGTTCCGTTCACGAAAATAAAATGTGAGACCCTTTTTATGCAATGGAGGCTATGTCGAGGCTTTTTGCAGAAAAAAGGGAAATATTAAAATACAGTAAGAAATAAAATTGAATGAAACTTTTCCCCTTCCTTTTAGCGGGTTATAGAATAATTTTGTTAAATGCGTAATATAGGAGACCAAGATAACATGGCGGTTTTTAAACAATGCTGTGTCATATTATGTTATTTTGTATTTTAGAAGATTTGGACCTGAAATAGATTGGATCCTAAATTAACAATGGACTTTCTTCCCGTAAAACATGATTTTAAAAACATAGCTTTAAATATTATTGAAAGGACTTTTTCTTTTTTCCATTTTTATATGGTGAAACCGTAGGCAAACACTATAAGTGATAAAAATAAATCAGTCTCATTTTGTAAGTTTTTTTTGTTTTTCTCCATTGTATTGTTTACTTTGTACGAATACTGACCTAATGTTTTTTATATATTATGTTCACTGTGTTATCGGCGAACATAATATATACGAGCGGTTTGTTGTGTTGAGGTATATTTTGGTGGAAAAGCCTCTAAAGGTGCCCACTCATTCGTCCAATCCCCAAAATTTTCGGTGAGATACCGGACCAGTGCGTGGGCTACTTTTAGTGTGATGTGTCGGATTGTGCATATAAGTTTTTAATTATAAAAAAATGCACTGGTCCTTGGCTGGGATCAAACCGTGATCTGCTCAGATTATACTTAATGTTTTCTTTGTTTATATAATTAAAATTCTGTTTACTGCTGTTTTTCTCCAAATTATTTTTTTCTTCAATTGCTAG
The DNA here is from genome assembly GCA_963924495.1 of Nemapogon koenigi. Lineage (NCBI taxonomy): Eukaryota > Metazoa > Arthropoda > Insecta > Lepidoptera > Tineidae > Nemapogon > Nemapogon koenigi. The sequence goes on from OZ004634.1 coordinate 11,689,715, forward strand.
GTATTACATATTCTATTCTTTCGCTAATCTATCGTGCCACCTTGCCTTTTCCAAATATCTCAACCCTGAGATTTCCAATAAGATTTTTTCAAGCACAAACACGTCTCCATTCCAAATACCGAAAATATCCATATTTTTCTTTTCTCCTTCAATACGAAGGAAAATAAAAGCATCGTAAAATATTTGACGCATCTAAAATGAGTTCACCTTCGTAGAGCGGATATTACTACACAATACATCCGGCTGTGTACTGTGATGATGTGCTACTAGAATTGGTGAAGAATCTCTTTTGAACTGGATATGGGATGTCTATAGGGAATACAAAATGTTCCATTGTTCTTGTATTTCGAATATATCACGTTGCAAGGTGGGTAAAGGTATCTACTTGTTTCCGATTTGTAACTTTTCTTGCCAGCATAGCAATGTAGAATCAATTCCACATCCGGTCATGGCACCGAACGCACGCGTTTTCGTCACGGCGTGATGTGGAATCCGGTTTAATCCCGGCCGCGCTGTGATGGTTGTGATTAGTCAGTGATTAATAAGACATATCACAGTCGGCGGGATAATCTTAGCTACCGATTTATCGGCTTACTATTGCACAAGATTAAACACTGGAGACTGGCAGAATTGCTACGAAAGTCAGCACTGTTGCCATATATCAAAAGAATGTAGAATCGAGCAGTGAAATTGACACCTCTAAGGCTTATTTTCTTGCCTAAAAATACAATGTTTAGCAATTATTTTTATCTTCTAGTTGAAAAAAAAACGATTATAAATATAATCCCAATGTGATTGCGAAAATGTTGATTTATTCAAAATAAAATTCCGCTGTGTCGACAGAAAATTCATAGGTCATGTTATTTATGGAACTTGTAGATACAGAATTGACCTCACGTACTATTATTTGTTTCGTTTATCGAGAAACGTAGCCTAGCATCCTAGATAGGAAGATGCTCTAATGAAAAATCTTGAACGTGTAAAAATACCGGAAGGAGCGTTGCGGACGATATTGGTTCGTTCTGTTTGTTTATTGAAGTCTAAGTGCTGTGTTTCTTCACTTTATTTTCTTTAGGACGTATGAGGTTAAATTGGAGATATTAAGGATATCCAAGTCAACTTAGCTTTTATACTAGGATTTAACAGTTTTCATCATTATAGACTGTTAATTAAATTTTTGTACGCACACCAAAGATATTTATTTATTTATTTATAGATGATCAACAGCTATAAAGACAAATATAAAGACAAAAACATTGTGACAAAAAACAACAGCCGGTAACAGATCACCATAACTTAACTAAACAATGGTGCAATCAGCTACAATAAAGTTATCAATCAAGTACCTAGATTTTAATGTGTGTAATGTATGTGTGTGGGGGGGGGGGGGTGTTGATGGGTGTGTCAGTCAAATTTTACCTCACTCAACCTCTTATATTTTTTCTTCATTTACATACATAATATTACATTATGAACCTAACAATAAAAAAAATCACAGAATTACCAACTGCGGCGCAACTAAACTCACAACTCCTACTTTGGTACATACTAAGTAGTTAAAGCAACTCACTGTTCCGTGAAGCAACTAATAGAATATAATTGGATTGCCATCGCGTGACCGTTATTCAGTTGTAATATTTTAGCCGATACTTTACAAGAGACATTTGAACATGTGTAACTACTTCTTATTTCGTATTTATTATATTAAATCTATCTATATTAGACTCATCCCCTTGCAGGATAGAAAATTGCACTATCGTATTCTACAAATACCTATAAATTCGACACTCACTGACCGATGAGTCTCAGACTGACTCATAGTGATATTTATCGATTCGATAATCATGTTTATTTGGGTTTTGTTTGGAGCAGAACTTTTTATGAAAACTACTAGATTGCTACCTGTTCTTTTTAATAATGGTTAATTTTGGATGCTAGTTACTGAAGCTAAACGAGTTTGAATATAATTAGCATATATGATATTTTTCATGATGTAAAGGCGTAAAGACAATAGCATAGACTTAGTAACAATAGGGTTGAATTACGATTTTAGAGATTAGAGCATGGCTATTGTCAGACTAATATTATATTTAGTACTAACGGAATATGCACTCAGTCATAAATACTTGCATTGTCCTATGGCTTTCAGCAGCTTAATCTCTACATTAATTATGTACCTAGGTACATAGACTATTGTAAATGTTCTACTGACATTAGCCCCGTCTCATATCAGGGAAACAGTAATCAAAGCGGGAGCTGCGGCTGAAAAAGAGTTCAACAAACGGCACGAACATAGTTCAATTATTGAAAACTGTAAATTTGTGCCGTTTGGTGTAGAAACTCTAGTTCCGAATACTATATGATTTGCCAAATGCCAAAAAGTTTATTAAAGATATATCCCCTCGACTGATTATTGCTTCTGGTGACAAGAGGGCTGGCTCCTTCCTCGCTCAACGAATCAGCATTTCCATCGGGAAATTGCAGCCAATATTCTTGCCACAATACCACGCGGACCTGGTTTATTTAGTTATTTTTAATGTTTAGATTAGATTTAAAGTTTTATATTTTTATGTGTTTCTAATAACTAATTTTGTAATACAATATACTGCATGATCATTGGGTTCATGGATATTAAAAAGCTAAGAATACAGAATAAATCAGATTACGCATACATAATGTGCGCATAAAAGCGTCATGTGTACAAAAATATACGCGATTTTTCGCACCCGTTAGACTTCTGGCCGCGATTTACTAATTTTGTGATAATTTCTTGTTATCAAGAGACAGCCTACTCTATATATTCTTATTAATTTTTTTATATTGTCTTTTTATGAAGAAATACAACAACTGGGTTTTTTCAGTGTACTATTTTTAGACTATTTTGACAAATTTATGCGGATTCTGGTTTATTCTGTACATGCATGAGATTTTATAAAGGTCTCATCTCCACTTGAGTTTTATTAAAATAAAACTTAATTATGTAATTTCTTTGTCTTACGCTGGGTACTCTGGAGCCGACTTAAGACTCTTTTGTTCGCCGTTCCGTTTACGTTGTTTTGTTTCGGTTTATTTGAGGCTAGTTTGAAATTGAACATTGTACCAGATTGTGATAGAAAAGTTTTCGTTAAAAATATACAAAGTACCTACCTAATATAATTTTTTTTTATAGAGAAGACGACATGTGACCTTGCCACCGCCTGATTGTTAAGCATAGGTGGCTGGTCCATTAATGCGCGCGACTGGCAGATCGTAATACAGTCCGCCAGTCGCGCCCACTATGCCGGCCCGTAATTTATAGTTTCAAGCTATTTTTTATCTGATTTTTCTTTCTAGATAAGCTAGACTCTGTCACGAATTTTAAAATAGATAAAATTGAACGGTTTTAAAATTATTTCCAAAAATACAATAAATATTCAATTACAAAGAGCAAGCAAACAAAAGTAGGTAGGTATTTCTACAGACATCTAGCTTTCATCCGACACAAAAGTTTCCTAGAAACAATTTATACATCTAAAATGAAAACAGAGACCGAGCAGGATAAAATTGAAAGGTTTATTGTAAAAGTTAAGGATGTTTCGAAGTTGTGAAGTAGTAAATAAAGGAACCTTATGAACGACCAAGTTGCGATGCTCTAAAACGTTTTACAGACTTTAAAATGAACTTGTGTGTGACATGATACCGGTTTCATAGTTATTTTTCACGTCTTGTTACGAAGTTTAGCTAGTATTTTAGCAAAGTAGAACTCCTGTTGTTAAATAGAGTTTCTCATTGTAAAATTGTAAAAACATTTTCTGAATATTATTTTCTGCAAGCTTGAAAAATTTTCTGTAGTTGTTATGTCTGTATTGTAAAGTTCTTTCTATATAAATAAAAATTAAATGCTGTTAGTTGGTAAGGCATCACTTGAGAACGGTTGGGCCGATTTGTCAGTGATGCGAGAAGAAATTTATGGAAAATTAATAATTTGAAATGAAAAGTAGGTATTAGTGTTTAAAAAGGATGATGAAAGGACGGAGTGTAACATTTGTGTGAAAGGATATAAATTAGAGCAACTGAATGAAGTTGTTTATTTAGGTAGTATGTTTACAAGAAGTGGAAAGATAGACAAGGAAAGTGAAAGGAGAGTGAAAGCGGGAAGCAAGGTATTTGGTGCAATAAACAATGTATGCAGAAATACACAAGTTACAACTAAAATTAAAATTAACATACATAATGCTGTTTTAGTTCCATCACTTACTTATGGAAGCGATACTTGGGTATGGAATAAGAAGCATGAAAGTGAGATTAATGCAGTGGAAATGTGGTATTTACGTCGTACTTAGTTCGTTATATGATTATAAACGTATTGACCGCATCAGAAACTTTGTCATTAGAAAAGCATGTGGAGTGAAAGATGATCTTGTGACTAAAATGAAGAAAAATAGTTTACGATAGTTTGGACACGTTGAAAGATTGAAGGATGAAAGATTAACAGAAAAGGTTTATATGGCAGAAGTGAGAGGAAATGTTGGCAGGGAACGACCTAGGTGTATTTTTATTGAATAGGTACTTATATAAAAAATATCCAAGGCAATATTAAAAGTACACACAATCGCCGAGCATATACATGCTATACGAAAGGTATGATGAATATAAAAGAAGCGAAAGAGGTATGTCAAGATCGTAGCAAATGGCATTTCATTCTCGCTGCCTACCCTCTCTTGGGATGAAAGGCGTGATAGATAGGTTTTTAGGGAAAGATGAATTGGAAAAGTTGCCCGGAAAATTCGGAAAAAACTTAATGTGCTTTTTTGTATGAACTCAAAACCAAGATTAAAGTTAATACCGGCTCCACGGTCGAAGGTAGTATAATTATTAAAATTAAAATAAACGCCGCCTTCAAATATATTACACCTACTATGTGGTAATGTTCTTATTAACACACACTATAACATAATAAGATTTTTTTTTTAATAATTTTGCTTCTTAATTTGTTAACACGCCATAATTATTACTTTGTTATTTATTTATTTAAGTAGGTAATTATTTTTAATTAATAAGAAGGTCGTAGATTAACTATTGTATCTATTCAACTGCACGTAATTAGTCGCATAAATAAATAAGTAATAAATTATATCTAAATATTATAAACGATATTATGACGTTTTTTGTAGGGAGTGATTTATCAATGCGCTGCTTAACTACTGTCAACGAATTTCAATCCTAATCCTAATATTTATAAATGCGAAAGTGCGTTTGTTTGTTTGTCCTTCTTTCACGACATAACAGAAAATCGATCCGTTTGATTTTTTTGCACAGATAACTTTAAATTGTTACGTACGTCACATTTCAAAAAAATCCACGGGCTAATCCGGGGCGAAAATCTAGTTAAATTAATAAGTCCACATGTACAGTGCGCACGTATCACTAACATTTCGATAGAGAAACTACATTTGGAGGGAAGTGTAAACAGAATTAGGTAAGTTAGTAGAGACATGTGCGGGGAATTGTGGAAGACGACGAAGTGACGTCGAGTTTGGTAACGACATTTTATGTTGAAACCTACCTACTTTTCGTCACTAAAACAGAAACGCTCGGGGAATCTCGATAACTTCACCTTGTTTGTTTAGAGTTACTTACGAATGTGAAATAAATAGTGAAATTTCGAAAAAAAAAGTCGGCCAATTGCGAGTCGGGCTCTCACAACGGTATACAATATACACTCAATATAGCGCAGGAACAAATTAGCGCGAGTCTGAAATTATTAAGATAGAGCAAAAAATGCTGAGTAAAACACGTTTCTTGTATATGGGGATCCCCTATAATTTTAAACTATATTTTATTTTTATTATCTGTTATTATAGCGGTAATAGTAATACATACACTGTAAAAATTTCAAGTGTTTACCTATTACGGTTCAAAAGATACGTCCCTTTGACTGGCGGACGGATGGACAGACGGACAGCGGAGCCTTAGTAATAGGGTTTCCGTTGTCACCCTTTGGGTACGGAACCCTAAAAACTATACACACAAAACTGATTTAATATTCTACATAGATATAGCTTAATATACCAAACTAGCGGACCCGGCAGACGTTGTCCTGCCTAAACGTTGGCTTGCCTGCACTACTCCTACCCCTACTCCTACCCCTATCCCTACCTCTACTCTACGTGTCTATTTCAGAATATTGGCAAACATACACTTCATACATAGCTTTTGTCATGTTCACCTCTGCCCACCTCGTTACCACCACATTAATGGATGTTATTATACATATAAACCTTCCTCTTCAATCACTCTATCTATTAAAAAAACCGCATCAAAATCCGTTGCGTAGTTTTAAATATTTAAGCATACATAGGGATATAGGGACAGAGAAAGCGACTTTGTTTTATACTATGTAGTGATAATGTATTCTTATTTTTACAGGATATAACAATAATAGTAGTCAGTATAAATTATCTTCATTTATATTCATTTATGTATATAAGTACATATAAATGATTCCCCTCGGAGAGAAAGTTGTAAGTTGGTCGTATAAGTTTTATGAGATATCTTCATAAGAAACTGAACTAAGTTTTTCGTGGCCATGTTAAACGAAGTGACAGCAATTCAATTATATGACTTGTCCTGAAGGAATACTGAAACATAACTCATAATATGAAATAATTTATTTAAGTGCTAATGCGATAAACAAGAAGTTTGTTTATTAAATTAGATTTCTCAGTCGTTTAGTTTCTTGTAAGGAATCAGGTTGATCTCTGCTGGTCCCTTGAGGATTCATGCGTGAGACTATACATTGTCCATCTTATTATTTTCAATTTGACGTTTGAACGACTATAAAGAACCGTATATTTTGTTTGACAGTAAAGTACAGATAACAAAAAAAACCTTTGGAACGACTATAAAGTTCCATATTTGTTTGACAGTAAAGTACAGGTAACAAATTTCATACTTTATAGATACGGCCCGCATTGTATTTTAATTTCATAAAATACGGAACTTATTAGTCGTAAACAGAAAATAATAATATGGACATACTATAACTACGAAACCCTTGTATTTTTGATGCGCCATTTGTATATTACTTTTTTGACTTATAGCTCTGACACGGTTGAATGGATTTTGATGAACCTTTTAGTAATCGTATCCTTAATTTCAATGAAATATTTTTTTATGAATATACCGTAATGCCTGAGAAAGAAAATGGCAATGGTATATGGCTATGGTATGGTATGGTATACCATTATTGGCATACTAAATAGTAGGCGCTTTTTTATGTCATACAAAATTGGTCTCCACGAAAAGCCCTATTATTTTAACGGAATAATATTAGAGTCTATGTCCACCCTGAAGGTCAATTCTAAATATTGAATAAGAATTTTTGAAATCGGCTCAATAGTTACAGAGAATACCTCCTACATCCAAACTTACAAACTTTACAACGGTCTTTACATTATGCAATTTCTCGCATCTTGCCTATAAGAAAATCTATTTGCGAGAAATTGCATAGCGTAAAGAGTATATTATGGACATCTCAATAAATTGTGTAATTGTTTATCTACTAATGCCTCTGACCCCCTACTCAAAGTATATATATGCCGTAATGTTGTGTATATGAATTAATTCAGTATTCACTGAAATGGAAGACGAGTTTGTTTTCAAAGTAAAATCTATACGTCCCTCTTCAATAAAATTGCTAAAAGGTAAAGGAATTTTTCAAGCAAATAAACATATTATGAAAGAACAGGCACATCAAAGTATCGGACTGACGGTACGTATTGCATACATGTACGATCAAAGAACGATAAAATTAGAATAGAAATGTAATTATTGAATTGGAAAAATGCTATAATTACAAATTTTATTGCTGAGTTCTATCTTTTGCATGGTACAGACAGTTTTTCAGTTTCATCACCATACTGTCACTATTCACTACATATTATAACTGGGTACGGAACCCTAAAAAGTACCCCGCCGCGCCTCTCTGTGCCCTTTTCACGCAAAAACTACTAAACGGATTCATGATTAGATGTTAATTCACGAGGAAGGTACATAATATTAGATTATTAAACATAGGACAAGTCGGGGAAAAGTTAGCTCCGGCGTGTTTTCATGGCGTAATGCTGTCTAATCCGTCAGAGATATAACAAAAATATATTAAAAGTAATTGTATACAATAAAATGATCTATATAAAAGTCTTAATCTATCTCTAATAGATCCGTATTTGTGTAGGTATCCGTGAGAAGCCAGGGGCGTAGTCTACAAAACTAAGTCTTTTTCAGTCAAAAGAGTCCTATACTTTTTCAAAAGCATGTGAAAAAAAGCCATATGTCGAGGGCCATATGGTAAAGAAATTGATCAGGTTTTTTACACTTATTAACTCTTCATTCGCGCATGAAACACAGTTGGTCCAATGTACGTTACCTGAAAATTAATGTACTAACTTCGATAAACAACTTCTGAGCAGACTTACCGGATTTACACTGCCGCAAAATTTGGCAACTAACTAAGGTAGGTACAACTTATAACTTAGTTTGCAAAGTGTATACCAATATATATAAAAGAGCATCGATATTGCAGTGAAAATACAAGTATTGGAATCACAATTCAGACGTATTTAATTTTAATTTTATTTTGGTTAAGTATTTAGATTTTTTAAGGTACATTCATTTCTTGATTATTATTTACTTTTAGATAGGTTCATTCACCGGGAAAATTTACGAGGAATAAACGTGGGCCTATCATGTTTAGGAGCGGAGCATTAACAGTATAAGTGAATTAAGTCTGGTAAAAAGTGAGCCCAGCGAGTTTTCATGGCGATTACATAAAATATTTACATATTATACAGAGATAAGAAAAACTGCATTCATAGATTTAAAAAAAACTCGTACGCTACTCGGGAATCGAACCCGGTCATTTTGAAAATAACGTAAATTTTTTTTCAAAATGACCGGGTTCGATTCCCGACTAGTGTGAATGCAGTTTTTCTTATCTCTAAAATCGATGACATGGTTCCTTAGAACATATTTTGCTATCTCTTATAGTTTCGGAGGTCCCTATACTGACCCATCTCTATGTTACACACTAATATGTATATAAGGTCGTGCATATAAATATAACCTAGTACTTGTGCATAAGTCAATACCATTATGACCAGCTGCTAAGTACGCGTGACTAATTAAGTATAAACTACACAGCCAACTGTAAAAATATCTCAAGACAATGCAGATCAATAAAACAATTCATTGAGCTATTGTTTGCACAATGCTCAGCAGGTAAAAATTTAGTCACGATTTCATATTTCACGATCCAGTACGCTTTGCCTGTTGAAAATTGGAATAAAAAGTTGTTTCTAATGCCGTGAAAATGGTAAAAAACAGTGACAGTGTTCATTTAGATGATATTTTTAAGTTTTTTCCTCTGACTAGTAATTACTATTTATTAAGTTTGTCGGTAGCATTCTTTGCGTATATTACTAACTCGTTTTATACAACTAATTATGTGTTTGCAGCAGATGATGTGGAATACAGGTAATATATGCAAATATGTATATAAAATAAGTCCTCCGCAAAACTACTGAACGGATTTTGATTCGGTATTCACGAGTGGATAGGTTAATTCACGAGGAAGGTGTACGAATATTAAACATGGACGTATCATATTAAGGAGCTGAGCACTAACAGTTTAAGTGAATCAGGTCAGGAAAAAAGTTAGCCCCAACGAGTTTTCATGGCATATCCTGACTAAACCGTCAGAGATATAACAAAATGATGTAGAAAAGAATTGTGTAGAATAAAATGATCTACAAAAAAGTCCGCGGTAGCACATATCTATCTCTAATAGATAAATAGTTATAATCGTATTTGTGTAGGTATTTAAATTGTTTGTAACCATGAGAAACCGAGGGCGGGGTCGCTATTAATCTATAATAACTTTATTTATTCGGCACATATATATTTTAACAATTTTATTATACAAAGAATTCAGTTTAAATATAATTTTGTATGTATATTGAGAGGATGTACAAAAGATTCAATAAATTTAAAAATTACAAAGCGATCATTATTCCTAGGTACTGTTTTTGTTTAATCTCGAATTCTTATCGTCTCTCTCTGTGCTATATTGAATGACAGATTTATTAGAGGGAGATAAAGCATTGTATTACTTTGTACAATGTTTATTAATAAGGCGGCAAATATTTAAAACTAATTACATTAAAATATAAAAATAGCTCTTTATATTATGTACATGACCTAATAACACATTTTTAATTTACATAATAATAGTATTATTCGTTCATTTTAAACATCTTTACTGACTCAAGTGTATACGTTTATCCAGAATAACCTTATAATTAATCAGCCACAAGTAGTTCGGACCCCGCGACTCGAACGCCGAATTTGTGGCGAATCTTAGAATTATGATTTTGGGCTTGTTTAATACATAACCTGGTAAAGCTTGTGGTGAAGGGCAGGGATGAGGGAAAGAGAGATGGTCCGATCAAGTGTCCGAAACCTGGGACACCTCTATTACCACAGCCCTTCAAAAGGCAGACCGCAGCTGATGAAGGAAGATAATTGACGAGAAGCTGAGCTCAATAATGAGAAACCGATTGTGGAGGATAATGGACCTTTGTTTTGCCTCCTTCAATCATATTGAATGACCATTTGTTAGTCACTATGCTATAAGTAAACAGTAAAGCGGTTAGCATAAAAAAAACTATTAACATACAATGTATTTTATTTCTAGATGTAAATACAAGTGTAATAATTCATACAAAAATATGTCAAACGATCGCTGCTTTCAGTATGATATTACATCTATTGAAAACGAGAATATTTCCTGTACTGATATTGGATTTAGAAAAATTGTTCCCTGCAAGCAATGGATTTATGAAAACCCAAACAGTTTTGTAGCAGAAGTATGTATTGTAGAGCTTATTTGTTTTTAATTGACTTCCAAAAAAAGAAGGAGAAGGTTCTCAATTCGGACCGTATGTTTTTTTTTATGTATGTATGGACATCGATTACTCCGCCAGTTGTGAACCGATTTTGATGGTTTCTTATTTAATCGACAGATAATTCTTCCGGATTGGTCCCATTTTTATCTCATAAAAATTGGTTCATTAGTTTTTCAGAAATTTTGAAATAACTGACCTTATGAGTAAATTTTCGTAATATCTCGATGAAATATGTACCGATTTTGACGACTTATTTTTTTAAGGATATAATAATTTCTCGACAATATCTCACAGTCATATGACGAAAATCGTTTCAGTAATTTTTCAGAAATTCAGTAATTTGTCTCTGTTTACTGCTGAAAATTATATCAGAGAAAAGCCTTAGCAACGGTTGCTATTGACACGAAGTTGTCAATTTTCGTTTCGACGGTGGTCTAGCGGCTAAAGGTATGGGGTGCAGCGCAGGATACACATTGTACATGGGTTCAAATCCCATCCACCGCAGTATTTTTTTAAATTTTCCATCAATTTTTTTAGTTGCGTTATTATTTGTTTCTCAGGGCAGCAACATCACTTAAAAGGGAGAAATAAACCTTTTAAAAAAAAGTGTACCGACTTCAAAAATTTGCACTGAAAAGTAAGAAATAATAAAAATTTCGTCGTAGAATTTGAAGACGGTTGGTGCCAAATTAGAAATAATTTAGTACCCAAATTCACTAATCTAGATAATTCATTAGGAACCTACGATCATCAGTACAAACATAGATAATATTTAACAGATCTTTATGTCCTTAGATGTTTACTTAATTTTGTATCCTAATTTGGCATTAACCGTCTTCAAATTCTACGACAAAATTTTTATTATTTCTTTCTTTTCAGTGCAAATTTTTGAAGTCGGTACACTTTTTTTTAAAAGGTTTATTAAGAAAACAATCGGTTCATCCGCTCGGGCGCTACAATGCCACAGGCAGACACATACATACACAGAGACATGGGCTTCAAACTTATAACACCCCTCTTTTTTTTGAGAGTTAAGACCCTGACTCAAAAGTGAAAAATATCAAAAAAAAATATTATAGATATTTTTTTTTATATATGGAAACCGTGACGGTTGTCAACGGGATTAGGGCATATAGCCAACGCTCAGTGGGGTCATCCCGGAATTTCCAAAAACGTGAAATGATTTTCCATAAGAGTTAAAACAATTTTTTTACCTATTAAGTATTTAATTTAGGTATATTTCTAGTTTCAACTAGCATGCGAAGATTGGAAGAGAACATTGGTCGGAACAGCTCATAGTTTTGGATACATGATAGGACTTCTTATTGTGGGACCAGTCTCAGATAGGTAAGTTAAAAGTTTGTAAGTAAATTTAGGTATATCCTAACTAATAAAAAAAATTAAAAAATCTTTACGGGTTGCCTTACAGCTCCCGGGAACCGTTGAACAAAATCTTCCTGTTTTGAGGCTATACCTAACGAGTGGCCAGCTCTATTAAGGTATGTAGATGGAAAAGCCTCTTTGTACGGTTTGTCGGATAATGAACATATAAAAACCCATTGGTACATGATCGGATGTGGGTATCGAACCCGCGACTTTTCAGTTGTGAGCCGACGTTTTACCCACTCGACCACAGACGCCCCTTTCCAAATCCTAATCCTAACTAAATTAATTATAAATGCGAAAGTGTGTTTGTTTGCCCTTATTACACCAAAGAGCCGTGATTTTATGTAAAGATATAGTTGGAGGACCCGGAAATCCTTCAGGATAAATATTATCATGTCATTTTTCGTTTCCAAAAATTGCTAAAACGCATGCAAAACAAATATATTTTTTCCTAAAAAATTTTGCTGCGTCAACGAAATCTAAGTTTTTAAAGGCTAATCACGAATTTCGTGGACCGAATTATATTATGTTAGTTACGTTACGACTAGTCACTATCACAAATCAATATAATATTCTGTTTGTGGAATTGCGGCTTTTAGAACGAGTCTAGGGCGTTTAGCCGATGGTATTTGTGAGGTTATACCTAACGAGTGGTCAGTTATGTTGAGGTTTATTTAGAAGGAAAAGCCTCTAAGTGTGGTTTGTCGGATTATGTACATAAGTTTTTAATTGAAAAACCCATTGGTACGTCATATTGTCTGTTATTTAATAAAATGTGATATTTACGCATAAATACTTAGTTTTTTTTATATTAATTATTGATTTGATTTTATTCTGTCTGTCCGATATTTGAAATCTGCATAACATGTGGTGAACAGTGATATCAAAATAATACGGCCGAAGCCGTGGGCAGCATCTATTAACTATTTTTTTTATTTTAAGACTTGGAAGAAAGAAAATAACAATATTTACTGGAATTGCCGGAGGAATATTTGGTTTGCTCAAAAGTTTTAGTTCTTGGTATTGGGTGTACATTGTTCTAGAGTTTTTAGAATCAGCTTTGGGAGATATTGGTTCTCCATATTTCATTTTAAGTGAGTACCGATTTTGATATTTGTATATTTTAAGTACATCCATTATAAAAGCGAAAGTAACTCTGTCTATATGTATGTGTGTCTGATACGCTTTCACGGCTAAACCGAAATGAAAATTACTACGGAGAGAGCTTGGACTCTAGGAAAGGAAATAGGATGCTTTTTTAAAAATCAACCCTGCCCTAAGGGTTATAATAGGGGATGAAAGTTATGGGCCCCACGGTCGAACTACTACTATTCAATACCGCTAAACCGATTTTGATGAGATTTTCTGAAAAATGTAGGGCTTACCTTGGAATAAGATTTTGACTTTATTTCATCTCACATCGAACAGTCCTCTTTGTTGAGTGTAGTTGTCCATATTAAACAGAAGAGATTGAAAGTTTGTTTCAAATAATTGTATATTGTTTGTTTCTTTTTCAGCAATGGAATTACTAGCAAAAGAGAAGATGGTTATTTATCAAATGATTACAGTAATTTCCTTTCCTTTAGGCAGTAGTATATTAGCATTCATTGCTTGGTACGTGACATACTGGAGGACATTTTTGGTAGTAATATATGCACCGGCATTATTATTTGTTTTTTATGTCTTTCTTTTGGATGAAAGCCCTCGATGGCTGTTAACTAAAGGAAGAAAAGAAGAAGCTGTTGAAATTTTAACTAAAATTAACTCAATGTCAAAGGTGATATTAAGTAAAGAAATTTTAAATAAAGTGGAATGTATTCAAGAGGAAAATGACCCGTCTTTATTTTCATTATTGAAGAGCACTCTTAGATCAAAATTACTTTTGAAGAGATTTTTAATATGTGTTGCTTGGTGGATCACATGCACGTTCACTAATTATGGAATGCAAATCAAGTCTGTAACTTTACAGGGGAATAAATATGTAAATTTTGCTTTAACAACCTTAGTTGATATTCCCGTGGCATTAACAGGAATGTTTGTTCTCAATAGATGTAATAGAAAAACGCCATTAATTGTATCTTTCATTTTGGGAGGACTGATTTGTTTAATTCAACCATTACTTCATGGTAAGTATCTATCATCACGTCTTTTATTTCTTGAGTAATAGACAGAGACTATCAGAGACAACTAATTGCATGATCCAGACATGTATTTTTCGCCTCTTTAATTCCTCTCATACATGCTCGGCGATTGTGTGAATACTTGTAAAAAATCTTCAAATGATTTTTATATATTTTTAATCTCTACACGTAAAACATATTACTATATTCTACGTATAATAACTTTTTTTTTCGAAATCAATAGTATATAATAACGCGAAAAGGGAGCTGAAGGTACTATGTAAGTATATAGGCACTAGTGACATGTCCCGGTTTTGCACAGATAGAAAAGTTTTACAATAACATCTATTTTAGACGATTTTCCTCAAATCTGTTAGATTGTTACCTACTTCCAAGCTTTAGATTTATATTTCGCTCTAATAGTATTTTTTTTATCCTTTTATTCCAAAGTAATTTGTCAACGGATTTGATTCTCCTTCATATTCCAATACAATGAAAATAATTTATCACTAAATTTACTTTATATTTCAGAAAAATCATGGTTCACGATAGTTTTCTTCTTAGCTGGAAAGTTCATGGCGTCGTTTTCGTTTAATATAATTTATATATACACATCTGAACTATTCCCCACTTATACAAGGAACAGTATGCATGCCTTATGTTCTTCTATTGGGCGTATTGGATCAATAATAGCTCCACAAGTACCGTTATTAGTAAGTTAACATATTTTTTTCATCCCATCTATTCGTTAAAAATATATTCCACTTTATTTAAACCTTCTCCTAAAATTTCAACATTTTTTTTCTTCCTTTCGTCCAAAAGAAGGACATAAAAAACAAATAATAACGCCGGTGCATAATGGAAAGGAGAACACATTTGATTTAAACATTTGATAAATAAACATATTTTCTTTTGCTACTAATTCCATTGCTGAAAAAGAAACAAACATTATACATTTATTACAAGTTATATAACAAACTAAACAACTAAACGGATTTTGTTGCGGTTTTACAGAATAGGTGAATCAAGTCGGGGAAACAGTTAGCCCTAGCGAGTTTTCGTGGCGTAATGTTGTCTAATCCGTCAGAGATATAACAAAATAATGTAGTAAATAATTGTGTAGAATAAAATGATCTACAAAAAGTCCGCACTAGCATATATCTATCTCTAATAGATAAGTAGGTATTAAAATGGCTGTATATATACACGTGCGAAGCCGGGGGCGGAATTGGCCATGCTAACTTTTTAAACAGGAACGAAGATCTCGAAACCGTTTTGAGATATAAGATTTCAGTACAATTTCTATTTATCAGATTTTAAATTAGGTCTATACTTTTTAAGATATTCAATAAAAACAATAACCTTCATTTGACCTATGTATGACGTCATCATAAGCGGTATGAAAACAATACTTTTGCCTATAAAAAGGGTAATCGTCAATCTTTGAGTGAATCTTTATAAATTTATATTTCACGTGTGATTATTTTCTTGTTATTAGGACATAACGGGGTGAAACACTATTTACTTGCCATTGTAAAAAATTATTATCAATTTAAATAATTAATATTTTTTAGGTTAGTCGACCTTGACTGACGTTTGCTTGAAGTTAATTTGATTGAGACTGTCACTTTTTTTAAGTAGTGGCCAAGATTATTTAATCCTGTTTCACTTCTTGTGACGTCACGTTTACTTTTCGTGGGTAAAATTTGTAAAATATATTAAAAATAGACGCAATGGATTAAAAACAAAAATATCGAAATTAGTTTCTTAAATGTGGTATATTTTCAAAATAAATTAAAAAAAAGTATGTCATAAATATGTAGCATGGCCAATTGCTAGTTAGGTACCTATATTTAAAATGTATTTGCAGTTACACTATCTGAAATTTTACATACACATTGTGATACAATCTCTATATATTATTTCTAATTTTGAAGATAATTTTTCCTTGTAATGATGGCAAAAATAAAAATTAAATGTTTCTTTTAAAATTAGACTAATGTATTTATGATGTAGAAGACGCCATTTGTTGGAGATCAGTTGAACTAACATAACATTTTTTAATTTTTCAGATGCGCTACTGGCCAAACTTGCCTGCCCTATTATTTGGATTGTCATCTTTAATAGCCGGTCTACTGACACTTCTAATACCGGAAACAGCAAACAAAGCTCTACCAAACACAGTGCAGGAAGCCGAGCAAGTTGGACTTGAATTGAATAAATAATTTACGAAATATCCTAAAGGTGTAAATAATGAGACTGCATTTAAATTGTCCAACCCTCAGAAATTATTTCATTTATTTCGTTTGAAATGCCATATAAGAATCTATCCAGAATTATTTCAGAAATAAAAAGTAGCAAAATTGCAATCTAATCACTTCGATCCGTTGCTTTGTTTTGACGTGAAACGTCATTGTGTCATTAGAGAAGATTGCTGAGTGAAGATGATGTTGTGGCTAAAATGAAGAAAAATAGTTTACGCTAATTTGGACACGTTGAAAGAATGAAGGATGAAAGAATGAATAAAAAGCTTTACATGGCTGAAGGGAAAGGATATGCTGGCAGAGGACGACCAACGTGTACTTTTATTAAACATATAAAAATGTATTGATCGATGGAAATATTAAAAGTACACACCATAGTCGAGCATATATGAAAGGTACGATCAATATAACAGAAGCGAAAAAGGTATGGCAGGATCGTAACAAATGGCATTCGATTGTCTCTGCCTACCCCGCTTGGGATAAAAGGAGTGATGATTGATAGATATATAGATAATTATTAAACTTTTAATTATTTTGTTTCGATATCTAGAACATTTTAACATAATTACATAGGTACCTGAGTTCCATATTCAATATACGTATTTGAAGTAAAAATATTTACACAATTTCAAATCTAGAGGAAATCAAATCTAGCAGCACTCGATATGATCTGGGAGAATGTAAACACTTAGAACTTTACAATTCCAAAGATCAAACAGCAACCAAAAGTGCAAAGTGTGGAAATACTATTTGATTCCACTCACGTTCTGATCCGGCTCGAATAGAAAGCCAGCAATATCCAATTCAATGCATCCGACTGTTAGCCGATGGTTGTATTAAGAGTAATAACAGAAATTTAATATGAAATATTCATTCTGGCGTCGATTTGAAATAAAAAAAGGTTTATCCAGTGTTTATCAGCCCGATATCCAAGATTTATATTCTGCTTTGTGGTCAAAATATGTGCGTTCATCATTTTCACTGAGAATATCTAAAATTTAAGCCTAAGCAAAAAACGGTGTTATCAAGAATTAGATGCTTCAATTCACAAGACTTCAAAATTTTAACCCTATGTTTTTTATGCTCCTTAGAAAGTACTTACAAAATCAGGAGACACGTATTTTTTCTTTTTTCAAAATTTTTATTTTAAGTCGCCCAAAAATAATATTGAAAATTGCGTATACCGCATTTACCTTTTACTACACAAAATTAAAAAAAATTGTTTCTATTAGTCTGTGACTTAATGACTTTGACGTTTGTTTGTTGTTGTACATACTCTTTTATATACTGTATTACTCTTTGGCTGTTGTTATTATATATTGTTATTTCAAGTCTCGTAATTGTTACTTAATTTTCCACAAAAATTAACCCTCTAGCTCGTAAATTTGATCCGTAAATTTCCTGTTTTGTTCCCATCTGCAAAAATATTTGGCAACACTGAACTGGAAACTTGCCTGAGAGAGAGACTGACAGCTTTTTTTTACATTATAGAGCGCACAAAGGTACATTAAGTATCCGTCTGAATTTACCACACCCCGAGGATTTTTTCAAATATTTCGATAAATATGTAATAAAAAAATCCAAAAAAATATGTACCTACGGTGTTAGATATACGAAAACCTCGAAACGGTTTTCGATTTAGGGTACCTTGTTAAAAATGAAAACATGTCAATTGTGCTTTTGATGGCTCGTAAAGATGTTTAAAGATTTTACTCTTTTAATGTATTACCATCTAGTTCAGCAACAGGCTACCTGACCTCTTAATTATGTACATTTGCCTAAATGTCCACATTGTTACCAGAGTTTCTGGTCGAGCCACAAATCAGTGATTCCGTTTCAGCAAAAAAATATTAATACAGTTATTTTAATTTTACAATTTAACATACGCAAGACCGAATGAATGAAAATAACAGTAAATTTAATGAAGTAATGATGCGAATGAATCCACTAATATTTGAATGAACATAATGTTGTATGAAATAGCCAGTTTAAGATCCCTAAACGCATAAATATAATATTTTCTCTTTTTGTTTATTTCTCATAGAGCTTTGATTCGTGACTTATAAAAGTTTAGATTGAAAAAAGTCAATTCACGTCGTCATAGCTGTAATTCCTGTCACGTCTGAGCCGAGGCGAATTGAAAACCGAGTAATATTGAATTAAGGCTCCCGTATGGCGGCTCATGAGATTGGGAAAAAGGATTACGTTTGTTAAAGATATTGCGAATCAAATGGCAAAAAAATGTTAAATAAACATATTGTGAGTTCTGAGTTACTCCTAAGTGGTAAAGAAATAGGAGGTCGGACCGAATTATAGTTTGGTGCTAATGGTATAAAGTTTAGAGATATCTATTTCCCGAATTAAATTCGACCCTGAATATTTATGTGGTCAAAGATATTGCAAACATATTAGTTTTTAGGATTTCGTAGTAAGATCGTTCAGTTCCAGTCTTTCAAAACATTCTGGTGTCTACAGTTTCAAACCAGTCAGTTTTGATGACATTTGATACATAATATACTCATGTTAGAGATCTCAATTTTAACGCAACAAAACATTACATGTAAAAAAAAGTATTAAACTCTACTCCATTGAGTAGGATGTCATTAAAAAGGTCTTATGAAATGATTATGAGGTTTCATTAAACATTTTTTTGGAATTTCATTTTGTTTACGACATGTTTAACTTCAAAATTGTCTGCAAAGTGTGTCCCCCCCCCCCCCACTGTAACTTTTTAAATAAAACTAATAAAAATCTGAAATAAATTTGGAATAGGTACTGCCCTTAGTAGAAAAATAAACATTCCGAAATACAAATTTAACGGTATTGCAACATCCTGCGTTGTCAATGCTTCGGAACCCTATTCTCTAGGTATGCGTGGCCCGACATGCACTTTGCCACAGCACTTTATCACAGGTGATTTTGCCTTAAACTAGGATAAGTAATAACATCACAAAAATATCAACAACTCGATCGAAATAAATACCTACATTTATTTTAAACAAATATATTGTTTGCCTGGGTTTCAAACCCGAGAATTTTTGATTTGTTGGTAGGCTAATTTTCTCAAAATAGTTATTAAACACTCATAAATTGTAAAAATTTAAAAAGTGTATTTTATTAATATACAATGAAATGAAATATGAAATAATTTTTATTTGCCAGGGATTTTCAGACCTACATGTATGCATGCATACTACAATATAAGAAATTTACCAGATAACAACTTTGCTGTAAAACCAATTTCCGGTTAAATTTTGCCTCGAAAAGGTACATAGGCTATATAAAGTTAAAAAAGTATAGATAGGAGCCTACACGGCCGTCACATGTTTGTATATTGACACTTCTTTAAAGCAAAAAATTGGGACTGTAATTTTTTTATTTTTTTTTTCTTGATTGATGAATTTTTGATTTCTTGGTAGGCTAATTTTCTCAAAATAGTTATTGAACACTCATAAATTGTAAAAATTTAAAAAGTGTATTTTATTAATATACAATGAAATGGAATATGAAATAATTTTTATTTGCCAGGGATTTTCAGACCTACATGTATGCATGCATACTACAATATAAGAAATTTACCAGATAACAACTTTGCTGTAAAACCAATTTCCGGTTAAATTTTGCCTCGAAAAGGTACATAGGCTATATAAAGTTAAAAAAGTATAGATAGGAGCCTACACGGCCGTCACATGTTTGTATATTGACACTTCTTTAAAGCAAAAAATTGGGACTGAATTTTTTTTTTTACATTTTTTAAATTCTTTACCATCACGGGTGCCCTAAAAGCTCCCAAAAACCGTGTGACCGCGGCCCCAGTTGCCAGAACTGTTGGCGGATCTGTCGTTGTACTTAGTCGGATTGGAGAAAGTATGTAGTATTTTCATGTACTTTACTTGCCCTCCCAACCATTGCACTCAAAGTCTAAGGCTTAAGCTCTAACCAGACATTTATAATAAAACTAGCGGACCCGGCAGACGTTGTCTTGCCTGCACTACCCCTACCCCTACCCCTACTCCTACCCCCACCCCTACCACTACCACTAACTTTGGATATTGTTCATAGAAAAATACTAAAATCGCAATTAGAAAAAGGGGGGTGGGGGTAGGAGGGTGAAAAATAGTTTACGACCTATTCTTAGTCCTTCCGAATATACACAAAAAAAATCATACAAATCGGTCAAGCCGGTTCGGAGGAGTTTGTTTACAAACACTGTGACACGAGAATTTTATATACATACTAGCGGACCCGGCAGACGTTGTCCTGCCCAAACGTTGGTTTGCCTGCACTACCTCTAGCCCTACCCCTAACCTTACCCCTACCACTACCACTACCACTAACTTTGGATATTTTTCATACAAAAAAAACTAAAATCGCGATAAGAAAATGGGGGGTGGGGGTAGGAGGGTGTGGGGGTGGGGGTAGGAAGGTGAAAAATAGTTTACGACCTATTCCCAGACCTACCGAATATAAACAAAAAAAAACACTACCACTACCACTACCACATTTGACAGCAAAATCGCCATTAACAAAACGATCCGCCATTTATTGAATTCAGTTGTTACAAAAAGTGTGATAAATGAAGAACCGCTCAACCGATTTTGTGCAAACTTCACATAAACCATCTACTAAATAGTCCGAACAAAACCTAAACATTTGGTTTGGATAGGTGAGCCCGTTCTTGAGTTATAAAATTACAACGAAAAGTGGCATTGATTTTTATATATATAGATAAGTTTTAATTCACCCGGAGTCCGGTATTTGTCCATATTTTATAAAATGCATGGTCACCGTTGTAATCCACACTTTAATCTGCAGCTATTTTGGTAGTGGACGACGCCTATTGAGCCATAACCCCTGCAACCGTTGCATCGGTTAGTTAAATATTTACGAGGTTTGCTTCATGTGTTTCAGTATTCTTAAGGGTCCTATACTGGGAATTTGTATGGAGATATTACTATTCCCAATTTCTCTGTAAATACTCCACCTGTGTCACTGTAATTTAGCATATAGTTACTTATTCAATATATCTAAGTGAAATAGTCGTTATTTTTTCAATTGGTTTTATTTAATAGGAAATATGGTTGGTAGAATAAAGGATTATTCTGCCCCTTCTGTCTCTTTCATAATCTATCACAAAACTCTAAATTTTTTTTAAAGCGCTCTTATACCATTATTCTTTAATTATATAAATCACTTTTTTTTGTAGTTTATTGAAAATTCAAAAAAAAAATATTTTATGATTTTTTAATTTGGCAAAAATAATAAAATAATTATTATTTTAAATTTTCAATAAGCTACCAAAAAATTCGACATATATAATTGAAGGGTAATGGTATAAAAGCGCTTTAAAAAAAATTTAGAGTTTTGTGATAGATTATGAAAGAGACAGAAGGGGCAAAGTTAAACTACCCATATTTCCTATTCAATAAAACCCATTGAAAAAATAAGAGCTATTTCACTTAGATATATTCAATAAGTAACTATATGGTAAATTACAGTGACACAGGTGGATTATTTACAGAGAAATTGGGAATAGTTTATCCCAGAAAAATTCCCAATATAGGACCCTTAAAATTAATTAATTTAATGAAATATAGAAAAGTGCAATGGGGACAAAGTTCGTTTTATATTCATCGTAAGTTTTAGAATATTTTGAATTAAAATGTTTAATTTCTCAGTGATGTATTTTATCCCTAAATTATTCATTTATGTCGATTTTTTAATAGAGAAAACGACATGTGACCTTGCCACCGCCTGTTTATTAAGCATAGGTAGTTGGTCCATGAATGCGCGCGACTGGCAGAGCATTAATACAGTCCGCTAGTCGCGCCCACTGTGCCGGGCCCGTAGAGATGCTTTTTCACGATTTGCTTGAAGGACCCCAGGTTGTAGGAAGCAGGAAAGACCGACGCCGGAAGTTCGTTACACTTTTTGACAGTGCGACACAGGAACGAGTCACTGAACTTTTTCGTTCGTATACAGAACGTGTCCACTGTGTGAGGATGGAAATCTATATCCGACCAGGTGCGCGGTAATAAGTTACCTTAGATTTCGATGGTATCTTTTTGTGTCGCGAGACAGAGTTCTAGGAAAATAGTTAATTGTGATGTTTTAAATGGGAAAGGCAATCTAGCACGTCAAACTTGCGGGAACATAGTGTTGGAAACATTCACAAACAAACAATCATTAACTATAATTATTATGTTTGCATTTTAACATAATCATCATTTAACGTAAAATCCATTGCGATAATAAAATGAGGTACAGGGGCTAGTACCTACTAGGCGTTTACCTCTCCTCCCCCCCTCTCCCGGGATAGAAAAAATGTCTCCTTCGGTATATACTCAAAGTTACAAACACACAAACTCGCACTTTCTCTTTATATGTACTATTCGATATTGTCCCAAGAATTCTCAAGTCTAGCATATTATTAGGGAATTCTATTTCCAAGTCTCGGTTGGTCCTTGAAGGCCATTCAATCTTGTATCTGGTTGCTTGTTAGTCCGCGCTGCTCTCCAATGACTCTACAGAGACTATGAAACTGTCTACGTCTATAAAATATTCCGATACTCGGGACTTAAATTAATTTAAACTAGTAGCTCTGTCCCTAAGGAGTAGAGCGTTTGAGAGGGGGCCCGGGTTCAAAGCTCGATTAAGCCAAAAATGCTAAGCACCCATTTTCTTTAATAACATGTGCTTCTCGCATGCTTTCTTTAAAAAAAAACATATATTAACTACTCTTTTTTTTTCTTCGCTAGCTCCCACGCACTGGTCCGGTATCTCAACGAAAAAAGTAACCATGAGGGCAGTAATAATTACCTTAATATATTACTTTATGTTTCTTTTAAAATAAGACATTTATTTATTTTGTAAAATACGCCACAACGTTGGAGATCAGTTGAACGGTGCGAAGTATTCGCACTTGTCATCTAGTTTATACTATTATGTTTGTATTTTAGCATAATTTTCATATAACTTAAAAGCCGTTGCAACAAACAAAACGACAGAATAATACAGTGGTACGGGGTTTAGTAATAGGCCAAGCACGTAGGCAGGGGAGGGTCCAGTGGGTCCGGAACCCCCCGAAATTGAGAATTTTAAAAAGTAGGTAATTACTATCAGTTCAGCTGAGCTGATGAGGTCAAATCAAGCGAGCTAGGATATTGACCTATTGCAGAAAATGTGTAATAAAAGGTAAAGTCGTACTTTGTGCTTGTAGTAGGCGTCTACCTATTAATTACAGAGTGGGAAATTTTCAATAAACAATCTTTACTTGGCTTTTATAGTTCCGTAAATGTAGTTAGGTTCAAAATGAAATTAACATGCAAAATTGATAATATAACGTTTTACATTAAAAAGGCATGCTAGCTAATGAATACGAAGGTTATAGATACAATTATGTACCTACCTATACAACTGCACATAATAAGTTATTATCCTTCATTGTGTAACCGTTGCATAAATAAATAAATTAAATTGAATAAAACAATTTTTTTTCATTCTTCATCACTTATTGTATAGCCGCGTGTGCGAAGTACGCCTCGGCGGATAGCCGGGCTGGACCCCCAAACTCCGGTCAAGAGGGCCGGCCACGCGTCTCAACCAACCCGACCAGTGGGTCGGTGGGCCTCGCGGGATGGCACAGCGTCTTCTCCGAGGAACGGGGCACACGCGTGAAGGGGCCGCGGTCAAAATATATGGCCCGCACGCCGCTGGTCGAAGTTTTATCCCGCCTCCTCAGTTCCCTCAGAACACTTCACTGTCCCTGGATCCCCACGGATTCACACAGGGCAATAAAAATTACACTTTTTCATTAAATTTCCAAAACAAGCGTCCATCTGCTTGTGTGGTAGGTAGTCAAAAAAAATCTAGGTAGATAGATTCATATTCATATATTCATTCAGATGCAAGCGAGGGCGCCACTATCAATCTCATTCTTTAATTCTATACTGTATTGGAATTAGAGGTCATTACCACAATTACTTTGAAGTCCTTAACTGTAAATAATCGATTTTAAACGGTAAAATCATTGTGTTGATGGATCATGAAGCGTAGCAAATAAACGTACAAAATATGGGATTATCGATTATACAGAATGCATCTACTATATATCTATCATCACGCCTCTTATCCCAAGAGGTGTAGGCAGAGACAGATCCTTACATACCTCTTTCGCTTTTTATATTCAAACCCCCACAGCTCGACTATAATTTCTTTGCAAGAGACACTCGTTAGGTATAGCCTCACAAATACCATAGGCTAAACAAGGGAGGCTTACCTTTACTGAAGGAGTACTCTGGAACCGTAACACGGTTTCGGGAGCTGTAAGACAACCCGTGAAGAAAGAGACACTGGTACTGTTCATATTTTTATTAACTTTATTTTTGAAAGACGAGTCGACTGAGTCGACGTTGGTAATAAGCAAGATAGTGTTTATTTCTACAACAAACACAAACATATATTGGACTATGGCTAGAGACACCAGTAACAGTGTTCACTTTTTGCAAGTTGTCCATATTGAACAGAACAGGTGGCAAGTATGTGCTGCACTTAAGAGGATGTATAGAGCTAAATGCGAGTTTTATGATGCGTAAAAGTACATGATCCACTGCAGTGACCATAATCAAAAAAATATATGATATTCTTGAGGTTATGCGTTATTAAGATACTGTGTTCAAAACATAATACAACTATATTGATTCGATAGAAAAAAATCACGAATGTACCTCTAAAAAAATATTTTACTGTCTAGAAACAGTACTAAAATGCATGCAATTATTCTGATCTTTTGACAGATTTTTTATCTAGCAATATACTATCGTAATATTGTTCTATTTTTTAATAAAATTTTCAGCAAGTTCCTTTATTCTCATTTTCGAGATTTTATGTACGCACTGCACGCGTGTGTGCGTAAGCGCTCGTGTACCGACAGTAGCGGCTGCAGCCTGATGCTATATTATTAGTAGCAGCCACGTCGTTTGGTGTATATGTGTACCCGCGTGGGGGCGGTGCCATCTCTCAAGGTCGTTGGCTCTATCCGGCGTCTTAATGGACTAAGATGTGACAGACAACATTTTTACAAATAAATTGACGTAAAGACACCGGGTCCATTACTATTAAATATTGAATATTAATATTAGATATAAACAACTTGCTTTCCGGCCCGGGCTTCGTTCGTGAATATCCTCGAAAAAAAGTAGCATATGTCCTTCCCTATGGTTAGCTTACTGCAATTTCGAATTTCATCAAAATCGGTTTAGTGGTTTAGCGGTAAAAGCGAAACAGACAGACATTTATACTTGCGCATCTATAATATTAGTTTGAATATTGCTAGAAACATAAATTAAATAAATTGGAATATTGTCTTTTACTTCCTAAAATGTATCAATAAATAATATTATTTTCATCTTTTCCCTGATTTGGGTAGAGATAGTAGTGAATAATTTTATTCAGTAATCATTTATTTATTCTGCTTCCCTGACAACGAAGATCCTGAGGCAAATTTGATACATTGAACCTTTATAGCTGTTACCAATAACTCAGCCTACGCAGATACCTATAGAAATTACATACATTTCAATAACTGCGTGGGATGAGTTATTGGTGGATAAGTGGAAAAAAATCCATCTATCACTACCAGTAAAGATAGCTAGTAACGATAGGTGGAAACACCCAAATCAACCAGATCGAAGCAAAATTGCACTGTCAAAACATCAAGTGAGCAAAGTTATTTTTTTCTTGCGAGTGCTGACTTTAAATCACGAACTAGCGAAGTAGTCTAGAATTCTAATATAGACTACTGAGCACAGTAAGTGATTTAAAGGGACGAGACATAAAAAAATTTGCTCTCGTGTGAAACATACAACTTTTCACCTCAAAAGACCACCAGAAAAGTGTACCAGTGTTATAGGTTATATGTAAGAAAAACAATTAAGACAAAGACAAAGTAAACAATCAATACAATACCTACCACAAAATACCAAATGCTGAAAAAAATGGAATCCCGCCTTTTCGTTTTATAAGTTTATTTTTTATATAGATGTTGCGTTTGGAAACTTCACTGCTTGACATTTTTATGAAAACCAAACATAATATTTTTAAATAAGCGATATTAATGTTGATTAGTACCTATTTATTTTAAATTTTACGTCATTAAAAACACAATAGTACAATTCATTTATAAACTTAAATTTCAATAAATACAGTATTTTATGCCTAGGTATGACTTACATTGCCAAATGAGTTTCTGAACGAACCACCGCCAAGTTTATTTTTTCAGCGCCGAGTAATCAAAATGTTCGAAATTTGAATCACTTTTACTCACGCTCGCAGCAAAAAGCGATTTTACTACGAGTTTTTACGCACCAAAAGCGCTCTTTTCCTGCTGGAGAGGTGAACAATATATAACACATGCTCGATGCACATGACCTCGGCAAGATCGTCGCCAGCATTGGAGCCGCCTACCTAGGTCATCAAACTCTACATTTATGAACCAAATTTCAACCTTTCGTCCAGTAGATTCAGAGAAAATAAGCTGTGGCAGACGTTTCCGTTTTTTCATAAGATGTACGAAACCCTAAAATAATACAAAAAATACGTTTTACGGAACCTCCATTGTAATAGGTGTAAGTTGCTTGCTTGCTTCATTACAGTAATTTTTCTTCCATCCCCAAATTTCGGGGACACGTTGAGTGAGTATTGAATTATTCAAATACGAATATTGCTTATCTCCATTCACGGCACATGAACTCTGCCAGAATTGTCTATCTGAAAAAATATTGAAATGATACTTCTCAAAAGAAATAACTTCTTCTTTTACTTGTTTTGTGAAACTGAAAATTATTCATGTGGAAACGTTTTATATATTACTATATATTTTAGATAATACTTTGTATTTGTAGAATTATATTAGAACATAAATTTTTATCTTTGAACAAAACTTTATCCCATATGAGTAGACAGAGACAATCGAATGCCATTTTCTGGGATCCTGACAATCATACCATGCTTCAGTGAGGCACTATTTTGCAATTGGCACAGTTGTGGACATAAAGTTCAAATAGGCAATTGCACAAATTAGTTGCAGTTACATTGGAAAAAAAAGGTTCTAAATGATTAGACCATTAAATTTGTATATAGAATAAAAACGCATAAAACGGCAGCATTGCAAAAATACAAAAGAAAATCCCTATTGAATTTCTCAAAGACATCAGGACTGTTTCGACTTTTTGCCGCATTGCTCGCTTCGACGGACAAAAAGCGTAATTCCATTAATCTGCACAGAATCGTTTCATTAGCGAGCTAACTTTAAAGTGAATTTTAATGTATCTTTTCCGTTCTTCCTAGAAACCTTCCATCGTAAGTAGGGACTCTGTTTTATCGACATTTTATTTTAGGATCCTCGGCGATAGCTGTAAGGAAATCTTCATTAACTAATGTTATCATGTTTTATGTTTAACTGATGCCAGCGGCTTCACACGCTTCACTTATTACGGGCAGAACATTATGTTAAAGTTTGGTAGTACAGCAACAACAAAATGAATTTGAATACAATTTTGTTAGAATATATCTTGAAACAACATAAACCTTTTAAAAAAAGTCTACCGACTTCAAAAATTTGCACTAAAAAGTAAGAAATAATAATATATTTCGTCGTAGAATTTGAAGATCAAAAAAAATACGGTCCAAATTGAGAACCTGCTCCTTCTTTTTTGTAAGTCGGTTAAAAATACAGTTACTTACTAATATTTATTTATTGGCTATACCGAAGAGGTTAATATGCCTGAAGTACCTACGAAATCACAATATGCACTCAGAATATAAATAAAGTATCAAGACATTATCTAGACCATGAGGTATAAAAAAGAATTCAGGAATAAAAATGTACACTTACTTTCTATTGGAAATGTTTTAAAATTTTTCTCAATCCAAAATACGTCGGTCTACAAACTTGTATGAAATCCGGTGGCAGCAGTCTATATCCGGTGTGCTTGTCAAACTATGGACGATATTTCCTTTTTAACCTTTTAAAATCCAAACACCAATATCTTTTTACATTTTATTTGGTGTATATGAAATTTTTTATGTTAAAAAAATCTGAAATACACAATTAAAAATAATATATAAATTACTAGCTTCGCCACTATCCTCTGTACTAAAAATCGGAACCGTGATACCGGAAGACGTAAGTTTTGTCGGTCATAACTTTAAAAGACAGGTTTTCGTTTAGGTTTTTCCTGTAATCTATTTTTTTTTAATTTTAGACTCGGTAGTTTTAGAGATAAGGGGGTGAGGGAAACTTAAATTTTCGTATATTTTCTTTATTGTATTATGTCACTTATAAATTTTTTTTTACTTTTTAATTATTTTTTCCCAAAAATTAAACCCCAAAATCGATATTTACGATATACGTCCGTTATTTGGTCATCAAACTCAATACATGTACCAAGTTTCAACTTAATTGGTCCAGTAGTTTCGGAGAAAATAAGCTGTGACAGACGGACAAACATACACAAGAGTGATACTATAAGGGCTTCTGTTTTTTCATCGGAGATGTACGGGGAACCCTAAAAATACTAATTTGCTGGTAAGGTAGTTCCAATAAATATCATCAGCTAAAAGAAATCTGCTTTTTCTTTTCATACACATAGCCTTCGATTCGATTCGAGCCAAGAAAGATAGCGTTGTGTCAAAATATAGAATTTACTCCACAAAAATATGCTTAGCATCTGCTTAATTTCGTTATGAAATTAATCAGAAGAATTTTCGAGAGAACTTCTCAAAGTGTCACGAAATTATTAAAATTCATATTGTCGACCGAAATAATTTTAATAAAGATCCCAGTGAAAGCAAAATATGCAAAACCTTCCAATCAATAGAAAACTTTTTCAAACTTTCCAATAAATTTCTGACATTCCCGACATGGAATCTGGGAAAGGGCTAATGTTAATTAAATTTTTGATTTGTACCTACTGTCTTCACTATTAATTTATATTGTTTCATATTTAGGGTCCCGTAGTCAAATTACGAAAACAGAGCCCTTATGAGTTCGTCATGTCCGTTGTAGGTACTTGGCAAAATTTTAAAAAGTTAATGGCAAAATTTTGAATATTGTATGATTGTGGGCTAAACTGAAATAAAATTGTCTGAAATGATGTGCTTACCCACGAACAGCATTTAATATTTATTTATATATATAAGCAGGGAATACTATTTTCCATACAAATATTTCACCCCATTTTTGATTGATTTTCGAAAAAATCTTTCTTAGTGCACCTCTACACTCTCTAAGGAATATACCTTCCAGTTTTTATATTTATATCTTCAGTAGTTTAGGCTGTGCATTGATTGTCAGTCAGTCAGCGACACGACAGTTTTATATATTTAGATTTTGGTAAAATTTGCTATTTATTTACATAGGTATTAATTAATTCTTGAATCGCTATCTACTGGGAGAGTACCCAACATACTGGCTGCATTTGACCGAAATAAGAGCCAGTCAGTTGGTCATGTGAACTTTCTATTAGTCGTTTACTAATATCTTGGAACAGACTGTGTGCAATAGGTCCCCACGGTCCCATCGTTTCCACACCAAACGCTTCAAATATGTATTCTTTCGGAAGAGATGCATATTTGCGACGTTTAGTCATTTCAGTATTATAGACCACATTGCCAGCTTTTAACGCTGTATATGGAAGATGGGACGGTGCGAGAGTATCTACACACGTAGCATCCCATACTTCCATGGTGCAAGTGTCATGCCATCTGGTCTCTTGCTAACATCACGTGCCAAACCATTTGGTTCTAAAACGGTTGACACATTTCGGCTTGCAAGAGTCCGACAGATGATATCGTTTAAAATATTTATATATAGATTATTTTAATAATAAAATTTGTTTTGTTAAGTTATTCGTATTAATTTTGTAAACAGGCACACGCGGGTCATCACAAGAAGTTCCGCCACAAGTGTCACCCGGCACGATCCTCGATATTGACTTTCAAATTTATTTTTGCATATGTATGAGAAAATACTGTTGGGAAATTATCACTTTTTTGCAAACCATATGCAAATATCGACTCTACCGTATTTTTATTAGGATGCGATGGAATTTTTAAAATATGTATTTTTTTTACATAGAAAAAAATCACCATTATATTATGAAAGCTGACTAAACAAACCTAGAAAGTAAAAAATATTTAAAATGCGAAAATGTGTTTGTTTGAAGAAGGCTTTCATGTCGAAACAGAGCAACGGATCGACATGATTTTTTACTAAGATGTAGTTGGATGACCGGAAAGTGACATATTATGCTACTTTTATCATGAGAAATTATCTCATTGGGAAATGTTATTGTATTTTTCATAAACAACTTTTCTACCTGTGAGAATAACGGTAAAATAATTTATCCGGCTTCACCCAAAAAATAATTTATCATTTGGTATCATATTTATTTTATCGAAAACTTTTAAAATTTCTAATAAAATTCTGAAAGTATTCTGTAATTAATTTATTTCTAACAGATTAGATGGTATATTCCACGAAAGATCTCTGGTAGCAAACACTTCCCCCAATAGCTGCTATAAGTGATAGGTTTTTTTTTCTTATCGTTAAAAATATACTTATTAAAAATATAAATATTGAACAATTAATATGTTGGTATAACTTTCAACAACTAAGACTAAGGAGAGGCCATAGACGGGCTCCCCCTTTCGCCAATTTTATCCCCCTTTTGACCATGAGACTGACCATTAGGATAGTAATAAGTTAACTAAGGTTACGTTTGGTATCGTTTTGTGTCGCGAGACAAAGCTCTAGAAAAATAGTTAATTGTGTTGTTTTTAAATGTTAAATATCTAGACATATAATTTGCGGGAACATAGTATTTCCTATCATTACTTATTTATAATTATTATGTTTGTATTGTAGCATAACCTCCATATAAAAAATCTCCATAAAAATACCGCTTCACACCTCCCTTGGTATATACTCAATGCTTTCAACATATAAGAAGAGCTTTTTTGAAGTTGACATTCAGTTTTAAGTAACAAAAATCGACTTATTTTAAAAATTTCCACTGAGCACCGAATAAAGTCATTTGGTGAAAGTTATAATACAATGTCATATAGTCCAAAGTGAATTCAATTTGGTACATTTTCATCCACTAGCTTGAGATTGGTACAGGCTTAAGTAATATGCAAGCTATGTTTCGTAGCAATCCCTACAAACTCTTGTACATCTGTGTTCATTTTGGAAGACAATTATCTAACTAAATTTAATACAAGATTTACATTGATATTATATGCTGTAAGTACTTTGCTTGGTTTGGATGTTTGAATGTGTGTGTCGTGTATACGTATATATTTAGGTACTTGTAGAGGTTATTGATTATTGCGGACTTCACTCTATCGACCGTCGTGATCTGTTATTATATTCCGATTGTTCGATATCACTATTTGCTCATATTTTCTATCTATCTATCATCACGCCTTTTATCCCAAGAGGGGTAGACAGAGACAATCGAATGCCATTTGCTACGATCCTGACATACCTCTTTCGCTTCTTTTATATTCATCATACATGCTTTGTGTGTACTTTTAATATCATTTTTATTTTTTTATAGCATATTTTAATTTGCTAATAAAGTTATTGATTTATCTTTATATTATATAAGTCTTCTGTACGTGTGTATGTCACTGAACTCATACTAAACGGCTGCATTGATTTTGATGGTTTTTTTTTGTGTGTGGGTTCCTGCATGGTTTAAATTCACAATTGGATCCGATAGGTGCTGATTAAATCGGGTTCTAGGGTTTATTTATTAAATTTTATTCGAAAATATCCACGGGCGAAGCCGGGGCCACAAGCTAGTATTTTATATACTATATTGACAATATTTTCAAATTTATCTGCACAGTGCGTGATAATTTGTTAATTCATGTAAATTGAATTGAAATCGTTAGCATGATTAGAGAGTGTCTATTCTCACTTACCTCCATGAACTTGTCGGCATGCTCTGACGTTGTCACTGTGTCGTGTACAGAATATTTGAAACATGTTTTGTTCCTCTGGAGACCATTTCAACACTTCATAGCTCATATAGCAATAATATTCTGGTGGATTGCCGTTGTCGAATCGTTTGGATACAATTACGTCATAACAGCTTCATGCGTTTCATGAAATTTGTTTTGATACAGAATAAACGCATACATTATTCAAACTGAGGCTTAAAAATAGTACACTAAAATAGAGTACCTGGTTGTTGTATCTATACTAATATTATAAAGAGGTAGTTTGAATGTAACCGGTAATCTCTCAAACTACTGAACTGATTCTAAAAATTATTTCACTAATAGATAGCTACGATATCTCTGAGTGACATAGGCTATAGTTAACTAGGTATAGTTAAAGCTAGTTTATTTATAAAAAGACAATAAAAAAAAATAAGAACATACTCATAGATTACGTGTTATTTTTTATTAATATTATCCTATCTCTTGATAATAAGAAATTATCCCAAAATTGGTAAATCGTGGCGAGAAGTAGACGGGTGCGGAAAATCACGTATTTTTTGAGCACATGCCGCTTGTATACTATTTAGTGCGCATGCGTCTTCTGGTTTGGTCTGTATTCGGAGTTTTATACAGAGATCCTCTATTTACATATATAAAAATATAGACAAAGCATAAATATTAATATTTTTGTCTGTCTGTCTATCTCAATATATCTCCAGAACCATACTTGGATTAAATGTTTAGGAAATCATATAGTGGTTTAAGACTTCGTCTTAGAATCTGCATGCTTTTTGATTCATATTGATATTTCTAGGTTATATTGATAGGTTCCGCAGATATTATGTTGATGGGATGGGGGCAGTCTTATCACGGTATTAGCAACTGCGACGAATTGCATTAACATACAATCGCCGCTAGGACCAGAGTACTTGTGAAGATAAATCAAACGAGACCAAACTCGATGGGGTTACGATGATTTGCTACATAGTTACACTATCCACCTCCAGGCTCCATCATCAAAACAGATCGTTGGTACTAAATTATTGTATTGTCATCCGAATTACATACACTTGCAAAGTGCCAAATCGGTTAAAGTTGGTTAAATTCGACTTCCAATATTTTTTTACATACATAATAAAAGCGTGTTAAAAATTACATAAATAAAACAGAACAGTTTTTGATGACCTTGACACTTTGAGTCAAACGCGCTAGAAATGGCATTTACTTGCGAGCAACTAGAATACAAATGTTTGCTATATAGCGACCGAATTGCCGTCGGCAGTGATATAGAATGTCCACTGTCGAAGCGGGGGCGGAAAGCTGTACTAAATAAAAAATTAGCAAAGTAAAGCTTAAAAATAAAAAGTAAATTGTTTTTGCGCTGCGACCACGCGTAAGCACCGTTAGTAATTCACAGAGCACCTGCGCTGCCGGTGTTCACGCCACAATAAATCTTATTGCATCATAGGCTGCAAGAAAAAACCTAAATATTGTTATATGGTATGAACTAAATATATAATGTGATTTAAAATTCGTATAATATACCTTTGACTATTAACTTTAGAAAATTAAGAATATCTATTATTTTTTTTATTTATTAAACACTTTAAAAGCTATATTATTTCAAATTAAAAAAAAATTAATCAACTAATTATATTTTTATTGATCCATCAATCCATCCCAATACGATGAGATGTGTGAAATAAAAAAGAACTACAAAAAAAACATAATATTACTGCATAATTGATGGATGTTCCTATAAGATACCTTCCTAAGCATCCGAACTGTTAAAAAGTGAAGAAAATAAAAAAAAATGAAATTTTGACCACGGAACCCTAAAAAATATTCACATTAAAAATAGTTGTCGTTTAAACCTTACAACCTTAACCTTAAGTTTTAAGTTTTCTGCCCTAGTTATTTATTTGTCTTCATGTGCTACGACTCTCACGTAGCACTGACTTTGTTGCTACGAGAATTTCTACTATTTAAGGAGCAACTTCCTATTAGATATTTATTAGTCCGGGTAGATATTCATTTTAATAGTCATAGGATAATAGTCAAATTCGCGTGGAGAGGAGTCCGTAACATTTTTTTTTTATTTCCCCCCATAATTAACCCCCAAAATTACGCTATTAACCGATTATTTACGCTATCCGTGATTGGGTAATCAAACTCTATAATGTGTACTAAATTTCAACTTTTTTTTGTCCAGTAGATTTGGAGATCATAATCATAGACATAAAAGTTATATTTTTTCATCGGATTTACGAAATTAAAAATGACAGTAGATTGTATTTGTGGATAAATTAATTACTGCACTTTTTATTAATTTAATAATACCAAACTATTGGAAACAAATTTATGAAATACTTGTACATCGAAATATGAACCCATAATCTAATAAAAACCTTATATTCGTACCAGTTTTATTGGTCCTGGTGCCCTTAAGCAGGGTTTGTACCTGTAGCTATAACATTTTTACGAGAGAGACCGTAAAATAAGACCCGAAGTAAGGCTGTATCATTTTATATCGTTTCTTTTGTATATTTAACGCCTCCATTCCGTAGAAATAGAGTTGTGCATTAAATATTTGAGAGGCAAGAATTTTAGAATTGCCGGGCACAGGACATAGCGCTCCGGGCGACTGCATAGTGGAATGAGGAAAAATTCAACTATATTATTACTGCACGTTTCGGAGGTTCATGTCAGTTTAAATTTCAAGTGATGTTCCATTTCGGAATTTCCAAAGTTTCCGTAAACAATAATTTTACACCTGAATGTAGTATACTGGCGCTCCACTGGATTAGTAATGTCGCGACTAGAACGAGATCAAAAAAATAATACAATATTATTTTACGTGACAAATGTGTAATTCTGTGGATTTTTCATCTTAGATGACTTCCATCCAGGCACTGCATTAACCATAATTAATCACGTCTATTAAACACAAAATTATATTTCAAAACAGGATATTTTACAAAAATATGCGAAATTACTACTGACGGCTGTTACAGTATAAAAAAAAACGGTCTCGTCTATCTGTCTCGCTTTAACTTACGCGTATCTATGCGGTTTCTCTTTTGTGTTGCCAATCTAGTAGATCGCGCGAGCAACTATACGAAATCTATGGCACCAACCGTCTTCAAATTCTACGACGAAATTTTCATTATTTTCAGTGCAAATTTTTGAAGTCGGTACACTTTTTTTTAAAAGGTTTATTGTACCCACAGTAGGTACCTCAAGTTATATTTATTACATATAGGTCATATTTTAAATTATAAAAATGTCAAAAAACAGCATCAAATATTTAGGAATTTCGTTAGGTAGCTTCAATAAATTATTTCTGCTTCAGGATTATGTAGGCCCCGATTTCCTTCCTTGATATACTAAAAACTATGGCGACGTATTTGACACCCCAACCGGGTCAAATGTCACTCGTGCCAAAAATGTTAAGCACCAATTTTATTTAAAGATATAATTATGTCGACTTCTCATGCTTCAGAAGGTACGTAAAGCCGGCACTTCTTCTAAAAATAACAGATACTTTATGTCTGTTAAAGAAGTGACACATCTAGGTTAATTAAAGCTTGCCTGTTCTGTTTAATATGGACAACTGGCAAAAAGTGGACACTGTTCTAATATCAGAACCACACCGCAAGGCATAAAGGCCGTGAAGATGTGTGTTGTGTTGATATAACTAAATTTAACTAAACCACTCCACGTTAACTACAAAATTCGATTGAAAGTCAAAGGTAATTCAATTCCG
The DNA here is from genome assembly GCA_963924495.1 of Nemapogon koenigi. Taxonomy (NCBI): domain Eukaryota; kingdom Metazoa; phylum Arthropoda; class Insecta; order Lepidoptera; family Tineidae; genus Nemapogon; species Nemapogon koenigi. Next base: position 11,726,205 of record OZ004634.1, read on the forward strand.
CGCGGCCTAAACAAAACATTTTATTTGACCATCAGAGATCACGAATATCTCGATGTTAAACGGAAAATTCTCGCAAACGACGTCGAGCATCGAAAAAAAGACGTTTGTGGAGGACCTTGTTCCCTGTTCAGGAAATAAGAGGCCGCTTGAGGGGCCGATATGGCTCGCGAAAACATTCTGAGTTGATTGGCTCGGGAGGCTTAACGCGTTACAGCGGTGGAGGAATTGGACGTGTGTGTATTTATTTTGGGTGTACTTTGTTGATTCTACCTAGAGGAAAACGATTTTTTTATTTTTTTTAGATCAATGCAGATTGGATAAAATAGATCCATTCTATTTATGTAAATTCTAACTAATATTATAAATGTGAAAGGGTGTTTGTTTGTTGGAGAACCAGAGAGTGACATCGGCATAACGAACGAACGAAGCCGAGACAGAATGGTAGTTTATACACATTATTCAGCATATTCCATGAGAGCGTGCTGATGGAAACGCGCAATATCGAATATTGGCAGTTTTTTCTCAATATCAAACCACTGAATACCACATACTAACCGCTATTTCAACTTCACCAATAAATCAGACCAAAAGCAAAATCAGTAACAAAATTAACTAAATCCATAGAAACATTAGGCAAATGATTTAGTGACACGCTGGCTACGTAGCCTATAATTATGGCAGCTTTTACTAATGAGCACTTAATTGAAGATCTCGCTGGCAGCCCTAATTGCGTTGGCAATTAAACCAAGTTAATTACGCATGCAGATCAGAAAACCATATTGAGCGAATGTGTGGAATTGATGTGCATTTTGAAATAGGGAAATCTTTATGACATTTACATTGGAGACTTAAGCTTATGAGGTAAAACCTTCTGACCATTATTTCCATACAGGGCGTGATAGAGCAAGATTTCGAACGACATAAAATATAGAGTACATTACTCAGAGATATCGTAGCTTTCTATTCATTAACCGACTTCCAAAAAAAGAAGGAGAAGGTTCTCAATTCGGACCGTATTTTTCTTTTTTTTTAATGTATGTATGTACATCGATAACTTCGCCAATTGTGAACCGATTTTGATGGTTTCTTTTTTAATCGACAGATAACTCTTCCGGATTGGTCCCATTTTTATCTCATAAAAATTGGTTCATTAGTTTTTCAGAAATTTTGAAAAAACTGACTTTATAAGTACATTTTTCTTGATATCTCGATAAAATATGTACCGATTTTGACGACTTATTTTTTTTAAGACATCATAATTTCTCGACATTATCTCACAGACATATGACGACAATCGGTTCAGTAGTTTTTCAGAAATTCAGTAATTAATTTCTGTTTACGGCTGAAAATTATGTATCAGAAAAAGCCTTAGCAACGGTTGCTATTGACACGAAGTTGTCAATTTTCGTGACGATGGTCTAGCGGTTAAAGGTACGGGGTGCAGCGCAGAACAGATGCACAAGCACATGGTTAAAGTCACATCCACAGCGGTATTTTTTTTAAATTTTCCATCAATATTTTTTTAGTTGCGTTATTATTTGTCTCTCAAGGCAGCAAAATCACTTAAAAGGGTAAAATAAACCTTTTAAAAAAAAGTGCACCGACTTCAAAAATTTGCACTGAAAAGTAAGAAATAATAAATATTTCGTCGTAGAATTTGAAGACGGTTGGTGCCAAATTAGAAACAACTTAGTTCCCAAATTCACTAATATAGACAATTCATTAGGAACCTACGATCATCAGTACATACAAACATAGATAATATTGAACAGATCTTTATCTTCTTAGATATTTACTTAGTTTTGTATCCTAATTTGGCACCAACCGTCTTCAAATTCTACGACGAAATATTTATTATTTCTTACTTTTCAGTGCAAATTTCTGAAGTCGGTGCACTTTTTCTTAAAAGGTTTTTTTAGAATCGGTTCAGTCGTTTAAAATATTACCATCTACATTCAAACTTACAAACTTTACCTCTTCATAATATTTGATAGACTAGCGATCCGACTCCGCACGATCAGGGTTTCATTGTTCTTATTACTACGCCTAAAGTAGGCCACACATTGGTCCGGAATCGCACCGAAAATTTCCCAATCCGGCCGCCACATGATCTAGGCCGTTACAAGAATTGGACGAGTCTGTGGTCAGTTTTGGTGGACCGTACGGCGACGCGCCGGGGATTGGACGAATGTGTGGCTACCTTAATTGGTTGTAAACCTTCCTCGTGAATAAATCCTTTTATCTTATAGTGAAAACCGTATCAAGATCTCTTGTAAGTTTTTCTCTAACGTTACTGCAAATTACAGCATTTTTTCGTAATCCATGTTTCACCGAGGCGCGCAGTGACAAAAATAAAATGCTCAGCTTCTTAAGATTCATTTAATACTTGTTAACCATCCTCGTGATTAACCTATCTAATAGTGGAAACCGCATCAAATTCCGTTCTTTTTATGTGAAACGGGCACAGACGTACCTAACGGGGGACTTTGTTTTATAATAATACTAGCTGTGTCCTGCGGCTACACCCGCGTTTATGATAACTGCTCAGCTCCTTTGGGTCGCAGCGTGATGTTATCAAATGCCAAAATATTTTTTCAAATCCGACTGCTAGTCCCAGAGATAAGCGCGTTCAAACAAACAAACAAAGTCTTCAGATTTATTATTAGTATAGATGTAGTGATAGAGATTTTGTTATTTTGTTAGATAGAAGATGCGAGTAACGATCGTAGCAAATAACATTCGAGTGCCTACTCCTTCTATTATAAATGGCGTGATGATATTTTTAAATAAAAAGTTTATCCCGATACAAACTAACAAAGAACAAACAAAATATATACAGTTGCAAATGACGTAAATTGCACTTCTGAAAGAATGAAGTATAAACTCTTAGAAGTTGCATTAATTATGAGACATTAATGAAATCCTCCTCCGCAATTTTCGGGACCATTTGCACAACTGTTGGTGACATTCAGTCTGTGAGTAAAAGCAATTATTATGTTTGCAAATTGTTATTAAATGCGTAACAGGACGTATATTTGCAAAAATTTGCATTACGTTTGTTTGGTATTGTTCTGATTAAAAGTCATATCTATAGAAATAGAATAAGGTTCATATTTACTTGTAGCTTATTATACTTCAACTAGCAGTTGCCCGCGACTTCGTACACGTCGTATTAGGAATTCAACATTTACATCCCATTTCACCCCTAAGGGTTGATTTTCGAAAATTCCTTAGTGCACCTTCCAATTTTCATATTTATCTCTTCAGTGGTTTAGGCTGTGCGTTGATTGTCAGTCAGTCAGCCACACGATAGTTTTATATATTTAGATATACATATAATACTAGATGACCCGTGCGAATACTTCGCACCGTTAGTGGTTTCAATATTGTTGTCACCAATTATTATGTAAAAGACGCCATCTAATTTTAAAAGAAATATTTAATTTTGATTTGTTTGTTTATTTTTCGTCCTTAGAGGGAAAAATAATCTTCAAAATGTCGTATAAACATAAATATTAACTTTGATACAAAGGGAGATAATTGATAACGACATAAAAACACCTTTGAGAAATAGAGATATGTAGATTTTTTTAACGATTTCGATTAATTATTGTTTTTCCAAACTGGCTTAAATAATTGATTTTCATTAAACTTTTACACTCTTATTAATAAACTCGAATTAGCGACGTATTAACTAAACTGTATTTCGTCTCCGTCTATCATAATAAATTGCAGATTTGTTAGACGGAGACGAAACACAGTTTAGTTACTACGTCGCTACTTCGAGTTTATTAATAGTAGTGCTAGGGATTATAGTGAGAATATATACTTACAATCTGCTAAATAAAAAATATATGGCTAAAAGTTGTAATACAGGCGAAGCCGTGGACATCACTAAAAGACTAAATAAAACATTTACAAAATTTACAAAGAGTTTCAGGTGCTATAACTTAGTTTGATTTGCCAATCTCACTCATTGGTATGCGCTGTCTAAAAGGTGCTTTGCTGGCACTTCCAATCCTTTGAGCCGGAGCTGTAAAGTGAAGCATTCTCGAGTCTTTGTAACGTGCACCGACGTAGCAGAGTCGAGACAGTGTGTTTAGAATTTTTATTTTCTCTGTGTATTTTTTTCTTCATCGTGCTATCGGTCCTAGGCATAGAGTACTAAGCCTATGGAGGGGCCATAGACGGGCTCGCCCTTTCGCCAATTTTTTGCCCTTTGACCAGTTATACTGACCAGGTGCGCAGTAATAAGTTATCTTAGATTTCGTTGGTATCGTTTTGTGTCGCAATACAGAGCTATAGGAAAATAATGAATTGTGATGTTTTAAATGGGAAAGGTGATCTAGGACGCCAAACTTGCGAAAACATAGTGTTTCCATTCATTAATTTTAGTTATTATGTTTGTATTTTAACATAATCGTAAAATCCGTTGCGACAATAAAACGACAGAAACATACAGTGGTACAGGGGCTAGTACTAAGCGTTTACCTCCCACCCCGCCAAAAGTGGCAGAAAAAAATTGTTCGGTGATTTACACGATTCACGTCTCCTTTGGTATATACTCAAAGGTCATAGGGTACCAAGTTTTCTTCTTTTTGCCGATGGTATTTGAGAGGCTATACTAACGAGTGACCAGTTCTGTTGAGGTATATTTAGATGGAAAAGCCTCTAAGTGTTGCTTGTCGGATAGTACATAAGTTTTTAATTATAATGTTGTGATTATATATTCTCTTTGATTTTGGCAATAAAATAAATTCAGGGCATTTGTATGAGATTTCCCAAATGAGAAGGCAGTTATCATTGAAAAGTCCACAATTTCTTTAACCCAGACCCCGCTTTTACCTGCCCTCTGAATCACGAGTAATCCAATAAAGCACGCGTTGGCAGAATGAAGGATGATAGAGAGACTAAAAAGGTTTATATGTCTAAAGTGAAAAGAAATTCTGGCAGAGGACGACCTAGGTGTACTTTTATTGAACATATAAAAATGTATTGATCGATGGAAATATTAAAGGTACACACAATCGCCGAGCATGTATGAAAGGTCTATGATGAATATAAAAGAAGCGAAAGAGGTATGTCAGTATGTAACAAATGGCATTCGATTATCTCTGAATACTCCATTTGGGATAAAAGGAGTGATGATAGGTAGATTAAAGATTAATTGATAATAAAATACACCCTTTGTACTAAAAATCATTTCTGCTTGATTGAGCTTTTAACATTCGGTGCGCAATATTTTAAAATTTTGTATGGCAGAGCTTAACTTATAACACGATTTTGGAAGCTGTAAGACACACATACCTACACACAAGGTTTAAAAAATGATATTCGTCTTTTTTCCCTACTAATATGGGCAACAGGAGTAAAAGTAGTACCTACCTACCTAAGTAAATCAAGAGATATAAACTGTAATGTGAGAACATGTAATAGGGAATTTCACAGTTAATCTAGGGAATGTAAATTCATGCTGCTAATCTAGAGGCATTTCAAACCAGTGCACTGACAACTTTGACGCCTTTGTGAGCATACCATGTAACTACCTAGGTATCAAACGGCAATGTTAAGTCCAAGCAATTAACAATGAAGCAACAAACAAATTTGCAGTGTAGCCAGAGCCATCAGAAACAGGGCTTTTCTAGTTGTCCATATTAAACAGAATAAGTGGCAAGCCTGTTGTTGCACTTGCAATAACTTTCCTGTTTACTTCAGAGACGATAATACTCGGTGACAATTGAATGTTAGTATGAAAAATATCTTCACGGGTTGCCTTACAGCTCCCGGGAACCGTTGTCGGCCCCAGGGTACCCAGCGGAAGACAAAGCCTTTCTCACTTAGCCGATGATTTTTGAGGCTATCCTATCGAGTTGAGGTATATGTAGATGGAAAAGCCTCTTTGTACGGTTTGTCGGAAAATGTAGATTTTTTTATTATAAAAACCCCATTACATGGTCGGATGTGGGCGCGACTTCTCAGTTGTGAGCCGACGTTTTACCCACTCGACCACCGACGTAATATAGAAATATTTCTTTGAAATGTGACCCGAGCTGGTTTTTATATAGGACTGTGGCTTGTCTATTCAATGTGAGAATGTAAATTTGCATAGGTACTTCAGTTGCCAAATGACACACTATTCTACAACTAAATAAATACCTATACCAAATGGAGTAGAGAATCTGTGAATGTTGGTATTTAATCTACATTCAACTATTGTCAAATCTGTGGCAGTCACCTCACTAGGAAATAGTTTAATATCTCTCAACGACATGGTATGCCGATATTAATGTCAACATTCCAGTCTGAGACGAATCCAAGCACCATTCTATGTAAATAAAACATGTTAACAACAACTTTAATTATAAGTTGATATGGTTCAAAATTGCTTAATAACTAAGATGTGTTATTAAGTGTGGGTAGGTATATAGGGTATTGCGGTTAGAAACGATTTTCAATTTAGCCTGGGATGCCACCTGCGGATGTTCTTGCAATATTAATCTCAACAGCTCTGCTTGCTGCCTCGTCTAACATGGATACAGCTTTACGTTAATGGAGAGTGCTTGAATCTATTGTGTGGAATTCTTAAGATTTATTTCTATTCTAGATAATATCTTGAATATTGTCGAAGAAAATACTATAACGGCATTTATATCTTGAGTTTTGTGGTCAGAAATACTGATAATTTTACTACATCCATCACTTCCACTTCTTGGAAGTGTGCGGGACATATTGGAAGAAAGTGGTGACAGAGTGGAAAGGACAGTCAAGGACACGACGACGGGGTAGACCACGAGCTTGTTGGGCAGACGACATTCTAAAGGTGGCTGGACATACTTGGATGACCATAGCCAAAAATAGAGTCAAATGGCAATCTCTAGAGGAGGCCTTCACCTGCGAGAGGTTCGTAACATAATTTTGTAAATATCATGTAATTTTTGTATATTTTTCTATTGTGTATGAAATAAAGGGCTTTTTAATTTATTTATTTATTACAAAAACAAGAAGAAAAAAATTTTTACTGATAATTATATATACATTTCAAAGTATATTAAATAAAATGAAATTTTTGGTTTAGTCATGACTGAAATAGTAAATTAACATCAAATATTCTCATTAAATTTTCTTTGTAGGTATAATTTATAGGCGAAAGGATTATTGAGAAAAATATTTAAAGTGAAGTTAAACAAAAATTACCATTTTAAGTGCTCCTAATAATATTACCTCTTATAACTCTTACAAGGTTTATTTTAAATTCATCTATTGAAATTCTGCAACCGTGACTTGGCATAAAAATTCACCTTTATCGACACCCTTTTCCCAACGGAACAGTATTAAAGGGATCATATAATAAATCTGGGTTCAACGGTAATCTTCTCATTTAAATAATCCACAAACTTGGAAGGATCAAGGTGGGAACTTGCGAGCGAAACCTGAGACTAAGAAGAAGCAACTTTAAAAAAAACTGTTTTTATCTGTTTCTATATGACCTACATGCGATGATGTAATGTGCTGTGCGGTATTTAAACCATGTATGTATTATGAGTAAATTTTAAATAGTCTTATTTGAGATACCTAGATGTTACGTCGATTCATTGAAATGTGTCAATAAAAATATTTGATCATGGAGTTAGAAATTTAATATTTTTTGACACATAACATGACACAGATAAGGTAGTCCGAAAGGAAAAGGGTTCCACGGGCACACCTAATTACCCATGGTACCCATGGGTGAACGAACCTTTGATGGTAATAATATTTTAGCAGAGAACGTAATCTCTCCTTTAGTTTCGAATGCCAAGACGAAAAAATATTTATTTCATTAGATTATTTTAGTAACAGAATTCCAAACAATATCAGGCAGGACCTCCACTCTACCATGGAGCTGCAATCCTTCATTTACGGAGACATTAGTGCTCCACGTTGGGCGCCAATGTCGCCGTAAGCGGAGTGATAAAGTTCTGCCTAAAAGTTACGACATGTAGAGGAACATACTATCTTAGATGTAAAATACCCTAACAATCTTAACTTTATTTACTTCAAAATACGATTTACAACTTTAAAAAATATATATACATACATAGCCTTCCGCCCCCGGCTTCGCCCCTGGATATTTTCGAACAAAATATAATATAAAATATAATATATAATATAACCTATAAATATATGGTTATCGTAGCTTTCTATTGGTAAAAGAATTTTCAAAATCGGTTTAGTAGATCCAGAGATTACCCCCTACAACCTCACAAACTTTACCTCTTTATAATATTGGTATAGATTACCTAATGCTTGTGGTATGGTTCCTGACACACAGGCTGCGTTACCTCGCTGAATGGTTAAACTGATACTTTGAGCGAGGTAAGATTGTTTTATCAGATATTTAAAAATATTTTGCACTGTAGATATTTGTACATATAGCGAGAGACTTCGCTTGTATAAATACAACCATCAGCACCCGTCACTGTCACGTCTTGTATTAGATAAATTCGCCCCGCGGGTCGCTCGTCAACTTGCCAAACTTTGTTGATTACTTGTGCGTGCAGGGAATCTGCTTTGACGTTCATGTGACAGCTTTACAGTCCCCCACACTTGTGGCGAGTTAACGAGAATTTTAAGTGAGTTTTCTAAGTAAATCATACTACTAAATATTGTAACTTTTAATTTACATTTAACTCTGATATTAAGTTTAATATATAGATTTTTATAACTACGTCATGTTTTCCTTGTTTCAAACAAACATTCAGACAGAGTGAAAATCTAAAAAATATTAAATACTTACAAACCGCAATGCTACTTTGGGTCATCGTTAATAATATAATATGTTTGGTTACTACTCAGCTCCCAAAAGACGTAGCATCATATTTTATACATCTGAAGCTTCGTAGTGAATCCATCTTTATGTTCGATATATGATTAATGAAACCGGTTCAGTAGTTTTTAAGTATATACAGAACTAACAAAGAAACATTAATGTATATGTAGTAGGCACCTATTGCATTACTTTCATAAACTAATTTTAATATCAAGTGATTTATCACAGAGGAACCCTTCTGTTTTATTTATTTCTTATAATTTTTTGGACGAGGAAATAATCTTTATAAGAGCTGCAGAAATGGTATCACATCGAAGCACTTCGTGATTCTATCCACGTACCGCGACTAGACGCTGATCAAATTCTCAGATTTCAAAAGTCAAAAATATTTCTAGGCATTTTAATAAGAAAATATTATATTGCTTTCCTGTGTGATGTAGACGAATCTTCTCAAAGTATTCTACTGTATGCTAAATTTTATTGACCGTTCTTTTAGCCCACATTCGTCAAAGCCAGGGATCACCAAATGGCGGACCGCCTTACCGACTTACCAAAACAATACATTTTTAAAAGTACCATATGTTCTTCTTCAGTTTTCAAGCCCTGTACCAAAGTCATCCAAATCGGTTCAGCCGTTTAGCTGTAAAAACCAAACAGACAGATTGACAGAGTTACTTTCGTATTCATGATATTAGTATGAATTTGACATTTTAACTTAGTCGACAGTTACACCTACCTTCCAACTGGAGCGCGACAGTCTTTTATATTTTTAAAACGGACCTTCAGTAAAACTAATTGGTGATCCCTGGTCTATGCGATCAACATTTGAGGGCTAAATACGAATGTAAAATAAAGTACATTAGTTTTTTTTTTCACTGCTAAAAAGTCATTTTTAGGTATTTGTGGGAGTCCGATATATGTCGCACCGTTACTATCTCATTGAAACCTGTATCGCGCCCTTAAAAATATTTAATAGATTGGATACAACTTTCCAACGACACGCGTTGGGGAGTATTCCTTTTACTCACAGTCGTTAGATTGTTGTATGTATTGCCATTTCCATATTGGTGACCCCGTATGAACATAGACTGTCCAGCCATATTACATGACCCCGCATCCTACTCCCACTTCCCACTGACGACATGGCAGTCCTTACCAGGTCCTCCCGTGCACGCCTTGATGACGATAGTAGGTCATTCCCACATCACGACATGTGATTCCGCCGCACTGCAGTCCACCACACAGTCTATCACAGCTGACAAAGCTAAAATGGATGTTGGTTTCATACTGTATCGACCTCTGGTCTGGGAAGGGAGTCATGTGGGAGTCCGATAGATGTCGCACGGTTACTATCACATTGAAACCTGTATCGCGCCATTGAAAATGTTTAATAGATTGGCATATATGCAACTTTCCAACGATGTGCATCCCATATAGGAAAATTAAGCTCAGAATTTTATAGAAAAAAATAGACCAGTTTTGTTATGAATATTGTTATTTACGAAATTACTACAATTAGTTAACCAGCGCTGGATGTTGAAGTATTCATTAAAATTAAAACTGTTTTCAGACCACTGGAGCGTACTCGGTAAAAATATCTTTCACTGAATACAAAACTCTCGTGATATTTTCTTTCGGGTTTTATTTTTACAGACTTTAGACGGTGACTGAAACACATAATACAAAAAATACCTATATAAATCTAATACAATTTTTTCTAGTGATATACATTAAAAAATGAAGGATGAAAGATTGACTAAAAAGGTTTATATAGCTGAAGTGAAAGGAAATGCTGGCAGAGGACGACCTAGGTGTACTTTTATTGAACATATAAAAAATGTATTGATCGATGAAAATATTAAAGGTACACATAATCGCCTAGCATGTATGAAAGGTATGATGAATATAAAAGAAGCGAAAGAAGTACCTGTATGTCAGGATCGTAACAAATGGCATTCGATTGTGTCTGCCTACCCCTCTTGGTATGAAAGGCGTGATGATAGATATATCTAGTAATATATTTCATGATGTTTCCTTTTATGCCTTCCGGATAAAAAATCTTCACCCAAATCTATTCAGTCGTTAGACATGATTGACTAAGTCGGTCGTTGTCTAGTCGATCTGTATCTATGAGATTGACAAAACCGGTACAGCAATATTCAACCAAGGATCAGGAGATTCAGCAGTTTCGGACTGAATTCTGCACAAACATTGGAACATGCCGACAGACAAACATACACATGAAAATAGAAAACCTCACGTAGATATCGTATTAACCTAGCGACCCGCCCATCCCACGGGTAGAAAAGTGTTTTAATCGAATTTCCCGGGAGAACAAAGTATTATCCTTGGATAAAATCCGGCTAAATGCGAGTCAGACTCGTACACGTACAACATTTAACACTAAATATTTCTTAATAATAGTTAAGCAAAAAAATGTATGCGAGTCCGTCTAACACTTGGCCAGTTTTTATTAAGGGCCCTATCCCGATAATTTGCATGGGGATATTACTATTCCCAATTTCTCTGTAAATAATCCACCTGTGTCATTGTAATTTAGCATATAGTTACTTATTCAATATATATATATATATCAATATATCAATATATATATATCTAAGTGAAATAGTCGTTATTTTTTCAATTGTTTTTTTTTAATAGGAAATATGAGTAGTAAATAAATTTTCTCTATCATAATATATCACAAAGCTCTTAATTTTTTTAAAACATTGTTATACCATTACCCTTCTATTAAACGTCTTACGTTTTTTAGTAGCTTATTTACAAATTCAAAATAAAAAATATTTGGTCATAAATAATAAAATAATTATTATTTTGAATTTTCAATAAGCTGAAAAAAACCCAAGACGTTTAATTGAATTATGAAAGAAAAAACGGGGGCAAAGTTTAACCACCCATATTTCCTATTCCAAAAAATCCATTGAGAAAATAACAACTATTGTACTTAGATATATTCAATAAGTATCTATATGCTAAATTACAGTGACACAGGTGGATTATTAACAGAGATATTGGGAATAGTTTATACCAGAAAAATTATGGGGATAGGGTAAGAGATGCATTATAGTTATACTAGTTAGACGTTTCTTGTAAGGGACCCGTTTTAATTTCGACTAGCGACCGCCCACGACTTCCCACAGGTAGTAAAGCTTTTAAATCGATCCTTTTTGCTCTGTTTTGACCTGAAGAAAGTACAAATAAATAAACACACTTTCGCATTTATAATATTAAGATAAACGGACATTTTAAAAAGATTTAATTTAAAAAATAATATTTTGATTCTACGATTTCCTTTGAATTGATATTTATTTAATGTCTAAAATGATGTGTGCCAGTTTATAACAAAGTTTGAGGAAGGTAACTAGAATATTACCCAAAGCCTCTTTTGTTCACATAATTACCTACCCCAAGCGACTAGATCAAAGGTCTGAAATAAAGTGGCTTGCAACTATCCTTTGACACAGAAAACTAAGGCCACCTAATGGTCAACCGCAGAGTAACACAACTTTGTAAACTTCAACGCTTTAAATATAATATGTTTTATGTCACAGAAAATTGTAAAATATTATCACTGTGGACTTTTATTATAGAAAAAAATTGAGACTTTCCTATGACGTTTTATTGTCGCAACGGCTTTTACCTTATATGATGATTATGCTAAAATACAAATCATAATAAACACTATGTTCCCGCAAGTTAGACGTCCTAGATTACCTTTCCCATTTAAAACATCACAATTAACTATTTTTCTATACCAACGAAACCTAAGGTAACTAATTACTGCGCACCTGGTCAGTTTAACTGGTCAAAGAGCAAAAAAATTGGCGAAAGTGGGAGCCCGTCCATGGCCCTCCTTATAGGCTTAGTACCCACTCTATGATGTTAATAGATATGGCAAAATAAATAAGTATGTCAGGATCGTAGCGTATATCATTTGACTGTTTCTACTTATCCCTCCTGAAAATATAGGCATGCATATCTTCTATATTCTATATAAATATATAAAAAAATATTTCAAAATTACTGACAAAATCCAAGTGTGATGTTTTAGTTACATGCTGATATTGAAGCGTGAAAATTACTTGTTCTTTTGTTGTTGTCTGTCTGCCTGTCTCAATACATAGATATATATAGATAGGCTATGAAATGGCAGTACTTTCAGGAATCATAGTAGGTTAGTATTGTCACCTAAGATTTTATAAGACGATGCCTCTACTAGATGTGTTCCGCTCACTATAAGATCGTGCCAGAGAGTTGTCTTCTAAGACAACTATACGCGTCAGTCTGCATTGTCGTCTGACGTTTGCACGCTATCTAAAATTTTACTGTAAAAATTGTTTTTCTTTGATAATATTGCCGTACTGTTCTATTATTACGTGTAGACATCATAGAGGGACAATTAATTTATCAAATTATGGTGTGTCATACCACAAGTAAGTAATTTTAAAATTGTTTTATTTGTTTTTATTTATGTAGATTTCACGCACGACATTTCGGCCGTAGTGCTGTTAGTCGCCATACGAATTTTATCGATATCGATTTCATGCGTTTATAAAAAAGTGTTTAGAAATATTCACTTTTAAAGTATTAATTACTTTGAGGTATAATAGAATTCATAGAATCATAAAAAAACAGCACAATTTGCTTCAAAGAACAACTATATTTACCAGGAAAAAATCGTCGAATACTTCATGTTGCAAAGTAATCTAAACATTAATTTTTAATTTACACTTAAATAGTTTGGGTTAAAATATGTTTCTATACGTTAAATTGATTGTTCACTTTACAGGTCGCCCCTCAAGAAACTCCAGCATTATGCACTACACCTACAACTGGCATAAACCTAGAAAATAAACTAGATGACACACCTAAAAAAAGGAAATTACGTGCATACCTTTTTAAATAATATAAAGAAGCGAAAGAGGTTTGTCAGAATCGTAATAAATAGCATTCGATTGTATCTGCCTGCCCCTCTTGGGATAAAAGGCATGATAATAGATAGATATATATTATTAAAAAGCAAAACTTTCCGTTAAGAAACTTCGTGAGATAAGTAGACGAGATTCGAAGAAAATTGCACTATTCAGTGAAAAAATATAATTTGCAAGATGAAGAAATGTCTGTTTTAAAGAGTACAAAAATAAAGAAAACCATTTATATATTAATAAAGATAAAAGAAATGTAAGCAAATCCGGACAATAGCCCCCTCAAGTTAGGTCCTTTGCTTTAACACTTCATTTTTTATTCACCAAAAACATACAATTATAATATTAGAAAACAATTTGATACATTGTATGTGTGCCACACCCATAGAGTACTAAGCCTATGGAGGGGCCATAGACGGGCTCCCCCTTTCGCCAATTTTTTCCCCTTTGACCAGTTATACTGACCAGGTGCGCAGTAATAAGTTACCTTAGATTTCCGTTGGTATCGTTTTGTGTCGCGAAACAGAGCTCTAGGAAAATAGTTAATTGTGATGTTTTAAACGGGAAAGGCGATCTAAGGCGTCAAACTTAGTGTTTCCAATCATTAATTATAATTATTATGTTTGTATTTTAACATAATCATCATATAACGTAAAATCCGTTGCGACAATAAAACGACAGAAAAATACAGTGGTACAGGGGCTAGTACTAGACGTTTACCTTCCCCCCCCCCCCCCCCCCCCCCGCCGCCAAAAGTGGCAGAAAAAATTGTTCGGTCATTTATACCCTTCACGTCTCCTTTGGTAAATACTCAAAGGCCACACCCCAGGACTCTATAAAAATAGTACTCTAGTATTGATGCAGAGGCTGGATTTACTGAAGAAGCAATAATAGTTATTACCTACCGCTAAAGTATTTGTTATTATTTTGACAAATAAATAATAAATAAGTATGTATCTATTTGCATTTATTTCCTACCTAAAATGTTTAGTAAAAAATAACTATGACAAATGACATAAAAATGTTATCGATATTAATTTTTATCGATAGTGTCAATGCCTAGTGTATAATTGCAAATTAAAGTTGTGTGCGTGTGTGACAAAGGGACACGTTTGTTTGTTCTAAACAACACATCTAGTAGGGGCGTCGTCTTGCAAAATCTTAGATTGTCACAATCTGTTCTTTGCCTCATCATTATAATAACTGTCTGTCAATCTGTCACTGATTTAGTTATTTTCTTGTTATTTTATCTAATCTGTGATCATAATTTTGTTGGTTTGCAAGATGTGACGTCACCATCGTTTTCGCGGGAATTTGAAACATAGAATAAAAACATTTTTTAAATGAAAATACAAAATTTTCTAATTATTATGATATAAATCAAGGTATAATAAATCTTATAATAATGTAAAGTATTTCCAAAAAATGTCAATCCCTATTACTTGTATCTCGAAGTATAGATAAATAAAAATATATTGCTCATATTATAGCTGTGCCATGGGCAGCATTAGACATTAAATAGTAGATTTTTCACCAAGGGATGAAAGGGGCCGATTATTTACCAACGAGGGTGTAGTTAAATGGTAGGGTGTTGACTTGAAGCCGCGAGGTCCAGGGCTTAAATCCCACTCATGCTAAAAATGCTAAGCACCAATTATCCTCGTGCTATGGAGGGAACATAAAGCTAGCGGCGCGTAAAGACAAGCGTCAGCACACTTCTTTCAAATACAGATATTTACGTCTGTTAAAGAAAGGACTCTGGCCATATTGTCAAGGTAAGAAAAGGTGCTTCAACCATGTGAAAAGAAAAAAAATAGAAGACTTGGCTTTGGAAACACCAAAATATAGAAGTTGGCCTTAACATATTGAAGATAGGTTTACCTTTGCCTTCTCCGTTCAGAATTTACAGAACAAAAAATTTTATATGAACTTTCCCGCCGCAAATTGTACGACCGCAATTTCATACTTTCGGCGCTGTTTTTGATGAAGTAAATAGGTACTTTCCGGTTGATACAATAACCGATTTCAATTTCATTATTATAATTTTCTATAGAATTAGGACTTATTCTCAGTAAAAAAAAGTGTTTTCTAGATATGTAAGATGCACAGTTACTTTAGAAAAATCGATACTACGAAAAGGAAGTTAAAATGTCAAAGAAATTCGCTTCATTAGTTCTTGAAATAAAGTCAAGTAGACCAATAGGAATTGTATAGTAGGTAGTTGTTGGCTTATTGCATCGTCTACCGTTGCTTCAGCCAGAAGCAATAACGCCTAGTAGTGGACATTTATAGTACCGGATCTGACATGTCATCTTTCAAGAAATAGATGGGAGTTAATATTTTTATTTATCTCTAGTGTCTGTCTGTCACAGCTTATTTTCTCAGAATGTACTGGACGAAAAAAGCTGAAATTTGGTACATAATATGTAGTGTTTGATGACCCAGTCACGGACGTATAGCGTAAATAATCTAATTTCGATTTTAGGGAAAAATTTAAAACGTTAAAAATAATATTATTTTAAAATGCATAGTTTAAATTATATTTAAAAAAATATACAAAAATTGACCCCCCTTATCCCCGAAATTACTGAGTCTAAAATTTTTAAACCTAAACCTAAACGAAAATCCTGTCTGAGTTCTGACCGAAAAATAGCTCTCAGCGCGCGAGTCGTACTCGCAACTTAGCAATTGTTTAACCTAACCACATTGATTGGAATGCTTATAATATATTATTGACCATTTTCTGAATTAACAGTTTGTTTACGAGATATTAAGCTTCAAAATGGTTTGCAAAGTGTTCACATCTCCGTAACTTTTTAAATAAAACAAATAAAAATCTGAAAGTATAAAACGAAATGACTTTATTATTATAAAAATGCATTATTTATTATGAAACTGAGCGCATATTTCAAAGGTAAGATCGCTGAAAGTTTCATCAAAATTAATTCAGTCATTTTGGAGCCTGTTCTAGGCACAAATTGACTGTTTCTACTACTCGTGATTAAGGCCTACATAGGCTAATGTACAGATACGATTGGCATCCTATACACGTAGCAATAATCAAGCAAGTTTGCTATCAGCAGGTGTCCGTCA
Source organism: Nemapogon koenigi (assembly GCA_963924495.1). NCBI lineage: Eukaryota > Metazoa > Arthropoda > Insecta > Lepidoptera > Tineidae > Nemapogon > Nemapogon koenigi. The sequence continues at coordinate 11,743,053 of OZ004634.1, forward strand.
TTCACAAAACGTGTCAACTACCACCTTCCATATAATTCAAGTCATTGTTCTGCTACATTGTCACTGTCTATTTGTTGTGAAAGGAATATTGAATTTAAACGTTATCTCTGAGAAAGTGTAAAAATTTATGAACTTAAAGTATTCTGAATAATCCATTTTTCCAATACAACAGCCTTTTATTTATTTAAAAAACCGGCCAAGTGCGAGTCCAACTCGCACACGTAGGATTCCGTACACTCAATAAGGTCAGACCAAGTTTTACGCTCCGTATGGCGCAGGAACAAATTAGCGCGAGTCCAACTTACACTTGAACGGTTTTTATTATTTGTTGCTTTACTTAGAGTATGCATTATAGTGATACTAGTTAGACGTTTGTATGTATTGCCATTATTATAATCGAGCAAAAAACACTAAAAAAAACACGTTTCTTGTATGGGGACCCCCTTTAATTTTAAACTTTATTTTATTTTTATTACCTTGTTGCTATAGCGGCCATAATAATATTCAAGTATCTACGATATCAACGATAGATATAGAAGCCGATGGCCTTTTCTGACATTCAAACAATATTAAGTACAAAACCCAAAAACGGCAACACATTTTAAAACTTAATTTTTGAATGTGAGGCAATAATTTCATGAAACCAAAATAGGATTCATAAATAACACCCACATTTAATTGACAAGATGAAAAATTGAGTTGTTTTCGCGGTTTTTCATTTTGACATGACGACATTTTCAATGGAAACTGTTTCAAAGGTAGACGTGACATTAATTAACTTAATTTACTGCTCAACAATATATAAAAACGATTTATATCTGTCTATTTCTTTATAATTATTATTCGAATACCTATAAAAGTTTCGATGTTTTATTTGATCACGTGACGGATAATTTTATCAAATTATATAAATTAAATTCAGTTAATCATTTATATGTGATTTATATATCATTAGCAAAGAATGCAGATTTAAATATGATGTTGTGAGTAAAATGAAGAAATGTAGTTTACGCTGGTTTGGACACGTTGAAAGAATGAAGGATCGGAAGCTATATATAGCTGAAATGAAAGGAAATGCAGGCAGAGGATGACCTAGGTGTACTTTTATTGCACATATAAAAAATATACTGATCGATAAAAATATTAAAAGTACACACAGTCACCGAGCATGTATGAAAGGTATGATGAATATAAAAGAAGGGAAAATGATATGTTAGGATCGTAAAAAATGGCATTTAATTGTCTCTGTCTACCCCTGTCGGGATGAAAGGCGTGATGTTAAATAGATAGATTTTATAAGAATGTTAATTTAAATGATGCAAAAACCCTATCTACCAATAATAATTTAGTCTTTAGATATGTATCAAAACGTGACGTAGTAAAAATATACTAAATGACTCGTGCGAATACTTCGCACCGTTAGTGGTGTCAATATTGTTGTCATAGTTCAACGTCTCTCCAATAGATGGTGTCTTTTACATTTACTTTTGATTTGTTTGTTTATTTTTCGTCATTAGAGGAAAAACTAATCATCAAAATTGCGTATCAAACATTAACTTTTATACGGTATTAAGGAATATATTTGAAACCGACAAAAATACCTATATGTATAGATTTTTTAACGATTTCGATTATTTAATTGTTTTTCCAAAATGGCTTAAATAATTGATAAAATTATCTTAAATAAGTACTAAATTACAAATATAATATAAAATTTACAAAAAAAAATTTCATGTAAATCGCTATCTACTGGGAGAGTAGGTACACAAAAAGTGAAAGTTTTGAAGTAAAAAGCAACATTCAAGTGTATTTAATAACGGTTAAATAACACCCAATGGAAACAAAACTTTAATTAAAAGTGTTAAAATGGTTTAGAAAATGTTTAGATTTTTTTAGGCACTTTGCAAGTGGCTTTTTTATATTGCTCGTCAGCACATAATAATTGGAATGTACCTTTACATTTGTGTCACAGAATAAAGTTATTTTATTTTTACATTAAATGTACAGAAATATAACTTAATTATTAAACTATTATAAACTAAATACTAAGAAATACAAAATGGGTCCTCGCTCTGTCTACTTAGTGGACCAAAAGTGCCCATGACACTAGCCACGTTTCCCCTTTGTATGGCTAACGCCATACGTTGGCCCAAGTAGAATCCAGAGCGAGGATCCCCCGTCTTTTCACGCAGTCGTTTCGAAAGATTGCACATAAATTTTTTTGTCTCGGTGCCCCAGGGGCCCAACGTCTCAACTGAACATGGGACAAAAATAAATGAGATAAAAAAAATAAATAAATCGGCATAAGCCAGAGGGTTCTAAGGTGGAGGGTACTTCGGCAGATATCAGAGCCACCTTTATTATATTGTTTAGTCTGGCGTGCCTGGATAATCTACCTGCGGATTTTATACAACTCAATCCATGATGTCCATCGGATCCTACATAGCTACCACATACACATATATGAGGGTGACAGATGTCGCTGCCGAGCCTTAATCCGACTACCTTTACATTTAGTTTAGGACCATGAAAAATCTGCGAAATAATAAGTACATGATTAAAATCAAATATCCAAAATAATTGGCAACATTATAGCGTGAAACATTGTATTTAAATGGATGTTTTCATAATAAAATAAACGAAGTACCAAGGAGTAAATTAGCAGATTTTCTTTCTCAAAATTCAAACATTGTATTCACTCGTTTGCATTTTACAAGTCCAATTGTAATAATTACATTAAGAGCTAAGCTGTGGTGCGGTAATGGCTTTTGGCCGGGACGCAAATTTGCATGAATAATGAGAGAGTGGGCCTGACACTGTTTTTCAGATGAAAACGCTACTGAGTATGCGGGTCAAATGAGTTCGGCACCGGGTGTCATGAACTGAAATCAAGAAGATCTAAATTAATTAGAGATAATTAATTGACGTATTTTAAATACTTTTCTGTACTTTTGCGTTTTCGAATGTGCATTTTAAGATTCTAGAGGTAATAAAGAGTATTGTTATTAGATAACAATGCGGAGTGAAAGGTGATGTTGTGACTCAAAAGAAATAGTTTACGCTGGTTTGGACACGTTGAAATAATGAAACATGAAAATTGACTAAAATGTTTATATGGCTGAAGTGAAAGCAAATGTGACTTTTATTGAATATATAAAATCGATGGAAATATTAAAAGTACACACAATCGCCGATCATGTATAAAAATTATGAATATAAAAGAAGCGAAAGAGGTATGTCAGGATCGTAACAAATGGCATTCGATTGTCTCTGCCTACCCCTCTTTGGATAAAAGGCATGATGATAGATAGATAGAAACAAAGAGTATTGTTTCATGGCGCACGCTTCTTTCTGGCGGGCCTCCAGGGTTCCCCGAGGAAGTCTTTCTCATATTAAACGAGCGCCGTAAATCACGGCTGCATTGTCAAAAAATTAGATAGTTGTAATGGTAGCTAATAGGTAAAAATAAGACGTGCTCACGATGCTGCCAATTTTATGATTATATATTTTTTGTAGGTTTGGTTGGCGAAGCGATTTGAGATTGAATTGGCGTATTATTAAGTACCTGTCTTACAAATTTGTACGCTGCTTAACCTCTGTTAACTCACAATCACTTAGGCTACGCGTTCTTTGGTAACATGATTCAGTAGAGACTATTTTGATATGTTTTCATAACCTTGACTTTTAACAATGTAACCAAATCTTACAGCTTTCTTTTCATCCACTTCCAAATGATGTACCTATTCACTTTATGCTGAGGTCAATACAATATTATGACATTACTGAGTTTTCTAATGATGGAGTCGGACCCAGCTAGGTTAGCATATTTTTGACGTGACTTCTTTCGTTTCAACCGAATGACCTTGAAAAGGCCAAAACGTTTTATGTCCAACAAGGACCGGCCAGAGAAAACCTGGGCCGAGAGGTCCGGCCCGACAATGTGCGTGCAAATTTGCTATGCCGGGCAAAGACAAGTACACAGAATTTGCCCGCACATTGTTGGGCCGGACATTCTCGGACCGGGTATGTCCTGCACAAGAATGCCGAGCAATTTGCTTGGCCGGACAAAGACAAGTACACGGAATTTGCCCGCACATTGTTGGGCCGGACCTCTCGGCCCGGGCTTTCTCTGGCCGGTCCTTGTTGGACATAAACGTTTCGTTTTGAAGACAAATCCGTAGCATACATTGACACAAGGAACTTCCGATCGACTCTGACGTCACACGTCACACCTTATTATGTCAGTCAGTACAATATCAATTTAATGTATATAGCATTATGGTTCATTTTAAGAGAACAGTGAACACCAAACCAGTTTCTTAGCTGTTTCTGAACTTTATCTAAATATATAAAATTAATTTATTTTTTAATTTAATAAAATTTAATAAAAATAAGTATAAAAAAATAAAGGTATTTGGTGGACTAAACAATGTATGCAGAAATACACAACTTACAACTAAAAGTAAAATGAACATACATAATGCTGTTTTAGTTCCATCACTTACTTATGGAAGCGAGACTTGGGTATGGAATAAGAGGCATGAAAGTAAAATAAATGCAGTGGAAATGCGGTCTTTACGTAGAATGTGTGATATAAATCGTATTGACCGCATCCGGAACGACGTCATTAGCGACGTCATTAGAGAAGAATGCGGAGTAAAAGATGATGTTGTGACAAAAATGAAGAAAAGTAGTTTACGCTGGTTTGGACACGTTGAAAGAATGAAGGATGAAAGATTGACTAAAAAGGTTTATTTGGCTGAAGTGAAAGGAAATGCTAGCAGAGGACGACCTAGATGTACTTTTATTGAACATATAAAAAATATGTTGATAGAAGGAAATATTAAAATTACACACAATCGCCGAGCATGTATGATAGATAAGATGAATATAAAAGAAGCAAAAGAGATATGTCAGGATCGTAACAAATGGCATTCGATTGTCTCTGCCTACCCCTCTTGGGATTCATCCTTTCAAGGCGTGATGATAGATAGATAGATAGATAGATAGATAAAATTAATGAAAATTTGATGCTATATTATAGGTGTAGAGGTGCATTAAGAAAGGATTTTTTGAAAATCAATCCCTAAGTGGGAAAGGGTGCAACAGGTTGTTGAAGTTTCTATGGGAAAAATGTTGTTTTGGTCGGATCTACTTTAACCTTAGCTAGAGGCCGTAGGAGGATTTTTGAAAAGCAACCCTTAAAGAAGGGTGCAACGAGGTATTAAATTGTGTATGGAAAAATTGTTTCGCCTTTAAAAAAACGAACGGCAATACTCATACATTTTTGACTTCTCACTCACTGAGCAACTACTGGGGTAAAAAATAAAATGAAGGGAAAATTCTTTGTGTATTTACACAACTTATGTCACTATTACAATTTTTTTGAGATAAATGCACCAATCGCTATTCTGAAGAAGATTAGTCTTAGAGAAGTGATTAGATTAGATTAGGTTCGAGATAATATTATCAAATCGACCGACGTCTTAAAAATCGTCACAAATAGCAAAGTAGTTCATTTCGATATAACAACCGCTCACGTTAACAATGACTTTATTTATAATTTTCACCTTAATTCTAATTAGTTATGAAGTTAATTGTGTTAGTAATCGTATAGATCCTCTCGTTTTGACCAATCAAGGTTTGATTAGAGGTCAAAGTGCTACAGATGGAGATTATTCAACATTTCTTGGGATCCCGTACGGGAGAATAGATTATGATAATCCTTTTGGAGTAAGTATTATTTTTAATTTAAAGGTATTACATTACCGTAAGGCGTATTGATCGCATCGGGAATGATGTCATTAGAAAAGAATGCGGACTGAAAAAATATGTTGGTTTGGACACGTTGAAAGAATGAAGGATGAAAGAGGAATAAGCGAAAGGAAATGTTGGCAGAGGACAACCTAGATGTGCTTTTATTAAACATAAAAAAGTATATCGCCAAGCATGTATGAAAGGTATGATGAATATAAAAGAAGCGAAAGAGTTATGCCAAATGGCATTCGAGACACCCCTTTTGAGATAGATATAACTTATTACTTGCATAAAGAGAGGGAGACTTGGTCTTCCGCTGGGTACCTTGGGACCGTAACACGGTTTTGGAAGCTGTAAGGCAACCCGTATAAAAAAAAATAGGTTTCCCATATTCATATATGATAATGTCATGAAATTGCAACTATACTTTTCTTTTATATCTGCGACCTAATTATTGATACCAGAGAAGAAAAAAAATCGCTGGTTTTGAGTTATCTTTTTGGCAGATTAATTAACAACACATAATCTATAATATACATGATAGCTATTACTGTCACTGAGATAAATCATATCATCACGCTTTTTATCCCAAGAGGGGTACGCAGAGACAATCGAATGCCTCTTTCGCTTCTTTTATATTCATTATGCCTTTCATACATGCTCAGCGATTTTGTGTACTTTTAACATTGCCTTCGATCAATAATTCAATAAAATAACACCTAGGTCGTCCTCTTCTAGCATATCATTTCACTTCTGCCATAGTCAATCTTTCGTCCTTCATTCATGATAAACCAGAGTAAACAACTTTCATAATTTTAGTCACTCTGCATTCTTCTCTAATGAATCCTTACTACATAATATGTAGTAATAATATAATAATATTATTACTTAATAGTTGCTACGTCACTGCTATTGTCCCATTGACATACTTTGGGTAGATGTTGACGGGAAAATAATCTGAACGAAGCAAGATTATATGAACAAACTTGGCATGATTGTAGTTCAATAAGGGTAAAAAGTTGAAATGTTAGTATCGATAAATAATAAAAAGGGTCAGTGCATACTGTCGGAGTGGCGGCGAAGAGCATGGCTTATCGCTGCAGGCCACTCTACCGTACGGCGCCACGACGATTTAAGGTCCATTCATACGAGTATCTACAGACACGTAGCGTGTCCAGCACGTAACGTGGCAGACACAAAAGTTTTCTTGCGTACAACATCTATGAGCGTATTCGTATCTAGCGTGCGTGATCGTAACGTGTCCGCACAAAGTTGGATTAGCATCGGCAGGCATTCAACTTCGTGCATGTCGCGCAATTATTGGCGTAATTGTAATTACGATGGTTTCAAACCAAGACTCATTCAAAAATATTTAAAAAATCTGTCTTCATTGTCTACAAGCTACTTGTACAATGTGTAGAATTCTCTTTCTTTTTTTTTTCGTTTTATGAATGGGATGAAGAGCAAATTTTCTTTTTCTCTGTTGCTCTTCTATAAAAGACGATTCCTCTTCCTATTCTAGTAAAATAGCGCTCACAACTAGTTTCTCAATTTAAAAGTTACGAAACATTTTAAAATATAGCAAAGCGCGTGCTTTCACTGTCTTTGTCTGTCGACGTCTGCGAGGGTCTGTGACTATATGTGTTGTAGATGTGAATACTTATATATTTAGCGTGTCTGTCACGTTAAGTGCTGGGCACGCTACATGTCTGTTGATATGAATGGACCTACCTCTATTCGCAATCACTCTTTCGGTCTGAGCGGACCCTAACGGCCTCTCGGACTAACTAACTGCAAATATTTGCTACAGACGCCACCACCAGTAAAAATGGCGTAAAATCAATGTATACCTCACTCTCAAGCTACTCGAAGTATAAGATTATGTTAATATTTATTAACGAACCAAGAGCATCAGTAGGTACTGATGTATTGTATTCATTCCATTATTAAATTTCAGGAAAATCTGCCTCCAGAAAATTTCACAGAGGTATTTGATGCCGACAACAATAACTCAATATGTCCTCAACTCGTCCCTACCGACGGAGTAGAGGCTTATCAAGGAAATTTGGATTGTTTAACATTGAACATCTACGTTCCATCGGTCGCAACAAGTAGAAATCTTCTCCCCGTCTTAGTTTATATACATGGAGGTTATTACCGTATGGGAAGTGCTAATAGTGTCCACGGTAGAGAATTTGTTCGACATGATATAGTTTTTGTGGCAATAAATTACCGTCTATCTGCTTACGGGTTTATGTGCCTTGATATCCCAAGCGTTCCTGGCAATCAAGCTCTTAATGACCAATTGACAGCTTTACGTTGGATTAAGAATAATATAGACGTTTTTGGTGGTAACCCTGACGATATAACGATATCTGGACAAAGCGCTGGCGCAATATCCGTAGATTTCCATATATTTTCTCCACACGAAAAATTATATAATAAAGTAATCCTTCAAAGTGGATCAGCCGAATCATATTCACTGATGAACGAAGGAGACGAAAGTGCTGCTGTTAAATTGTCTACTCATTTAGGATTTCCTACTGATGACACAGAACAAGCTCTGAGTTTTCTTAACACTGTTAATCCAAGGCTGGTTCTAGGGGCGGTAAATGACCTCAGTCTCGAATTATACGCATGTAAAGAACGTTCCTTTAGTGGTTACACAAATTTCGTCGACAGTGACCCATACTCTTTCGAAGCTCGTGGCAAAGTAAGAAATATGCCTGTTATGCTTGGCTACGTTACACGTGAGTGGTTAATGTACACTCCTACCTATTACGATAATGCACAGAATATATTCCGGACCTATATAGTACATGACTATAATCTTGAAGAAGAAGACATTATTGAAGCTAGCAATTTATTAAGAGACTTTTATTTTGGAGATAGAACGATGCTGAATGACATAGTTGATGGCTTGGAGCAGTTTTTATCTGATATATTTATGAATCACCCTATACATGGTGCTTTAAAGAGATTTGTTGAACAAGGAGCATCCCCTATTTATAATTACGTATTTAGTTACTCTGGTCTCAATCAAGAAGCAGTAGCAACGCACGGTGAAGAATTAAAATTCCTCTTTCCTTTATATTCGTCAACGAACTACACTAAAGAGGATATACGCATGATAGACACTGTTACAACATTGTGGGCTAACTTCGTTAAATATGGGTTAGTATCTTATCTACTAGAATCGACTGCTCTAGGGTCATTTAGTGCAGCGACAGGCTTTCGACCCATGTTCACTTTAACATTTCGTGTCAATATAAATATATTTTATTTAAATAATAATATAGGTTTCTCCGCTGTCGCTCCGGTCTGCGCTGACCCTTTAAAAAAATATCCATAACATTTTTATCCTCCTTTATCACATAATAAAACACAGATGAAAATTTATATTTTAAACTAGCTGTCCGCCCCGGCTTAGCCCCCTATTAAACACTTTCCGTTTTCCCCAATTTTCGTTCCCTAAAAACCTTTTCATTCTATTACGAACATTAAAAAAATAGCCAAATCGGTCGAGCCGTTCTCAAACAACAACTTTTCATTTATATATATATATATATTAACATCTTATTTCAGAAATCCAACACCGCAACCTTTCAACAAAGAACAAATAATATGGCAGCCTGTGACACAGAATACAAGACCGTATTTATTGATCGACTCTGATCTCAGTTTGGCTAACAGCAGTTATAAGGAAAGAATGGCATTCTGGGATTTGTTCTTCTTAAAATATGGAAAATATCACAAACTTGTAACACAATGCACTGAAGATTAAAATTTATCTGCACTTCATGAAATTTATCAATAAGAAATATAACGATAAGACGTATATGATTAAATTGTGACGTGAGACGTCTATAAATTCATGCAAGATACTGGGTGATACTTTAAAGAGAACAGGTGGCAAGCCTGTCAGTTATAATAAATACTTCTTCAATAAAAGAAGAGAGTTTTTCAATACATTCTAAATCTGTATTTTTATTTAAAAAAAAGTGACCTCTGAAGCACGCTATTTTGGTTCAAGTAACGTTACCTGAGCTATAAGCATTTGCTATTAGGTAACCTATTCTACTAATATTATAAAGAGGTAAAGTTTGTAAGTTTGGATGTAGGGGGTAATCTGTCAAACTACTGAACCGATTCTAAAAAATATTTCACGAATAGAAAGCTACGATATCCCTGAGTGACATAGGCTATTTATTTTATTTTATTCGAAATAATCCACTCCGGGGGCGGAAAGCCAGTTTAATATATTTTTGTAGGCCAAAGAATTAGCATTTCCATTTATAGAGGCAATGCAGCAAACGTGTGCTTGGAACACACAAGCAAAGTTCTATGTTCTATAGCTTTCCGCCAATAACCTATACTAACTTTCAACCCCTACTAAGGGGGGGTTATTAAAAAAAATTATTCCCTAAGACTCAAGCTTATCTTCGTATTAAATTTCATCAAAATCGGTTAAGTGGTTTAGCTGTGAAAGGGTAACAAACCGACACACAGAGCTACTTTCGCATTTTAATATTAGTATGGACTTAATTTTAAGTCACTCTTGTGTCTATCTGTCCGTCTATCATCTACGGGACAAAAAAAGTTGAAATTTGGTACAATATGTAGAGTTGGATGACCCAATCACGTACATAGGTATAGCGTAAATAATAGATTTTTTTTTTGGGGGGGAAATTAAAAAGATAGGGAAATGTTTAAACTAAATCCTAAACGAAAATCCTGTCGAACTGAACGAAAACGCAATACGCACGCAAACGTATACTCGCAACTTGGTCAATTAGATTTATTTCTTGTATTTTAATAATCATTTCTTTGTAGGTAACAGCTTAATAAGCTTATAGTACCTAATAAAAAAATAATGAATACCTGTCTGTAGTATGTACCTACTCTCCCAGTAATTGGATATAAATCCCGAAAAGTAAGCAAGTACATTTTTTCCAAGTAGCATAAGTTAAAGAGCTCTGCCCCTCATAAATTATACTCCAGTTCGCGATGTTATAAAAATTTATAAGTAATTAGTGCTTCCTTACCCAATGCAATATGTATGTATTTCCCAAACTATAAATTAAAAAAAAATCCATATATGTTTATTTGATAGATAATTTAATTATATAACACTAGTTTTCCGCACCGGCTTCGCCCGTTGAAATTTCTGATTGGTCTCCTTTGGGTCGTAACGTGATGTTATATAAACCCTCAATAATCGGGCTATTAAGGGAAACATTTTCAAATCGGACCGGCAGTTCCTGAGATTAGCTCGTTCAAACATAAACACATACAAACTGTTCAGCTTTATATATTAGTATATCTCTAAGTACCTATATATTATTTCTCAAAGGTGTTTCATTCGCCTTTTGATGATTATTTTCCCTTCTAATTACAAAAAATTATTAAATAAATCAAAAAATATTTTAAAATTAGACTAATTAATTATTTTGTAAAATACGCTAAGTATCTGTTGGAGATCACTTGAACAAACGGTGCGAAGTTTTCGCACTGGCCATCTAGTAAGTATGTTTATATACCATTACGCATTGGGTGCCAAGGTAACCTAAACGGGAGGTAATTAGTCTTGTTCAAACTGCTTTGAGGTAAGTCAAACTTTGTCTATATATATTTCATAAGTTAGAGAAAAGTTAATTTATAAATCGCGAAATTTCCAAAGAAGATTTCTGGACCTAACCCAAACGGAGATTGTAAAGACTACCACTCCTAACATCTACTTGTCACAAAGCAAATACAGAGTCACCATGTCGCGCGAATAATATGAAGAAGAAAAAACATCCCGGTGCAAATAGTCACTGAGGAATTTTATGCAAATCTCTAGCCCGTAAAAATAAAAATATATGTTTTGTGTGAGAAGAAAGTATGTGTACCACAAGGGAGATACCTTGTTAAACAACCAAAGGTAGAGGAAAATATTTTATTATTATTTCTATACCTGGGGCAAAGTAGGTAAATAACAACAATAAACTTTTAGTGCGAGTCTTAAATGAGAATGCTACGGGTTCGTTCAGAGACAACTTTCCTTTGTGGATATGTGTAATATTTTTATTTTTAAGGTTCTAGTTAACTTACAATTAACTATTAATATGGTTTATGTTCATGTTTAACTACAAAAATATTTTAGTAAAAGTTTACAAAGAAATTAGATAGATTTGCTTTTTATTAATTCTTAATATCATATTAATTATTATAAAAATTATGTTTTATCTCCACCACGTTTTTTTTGAAAGCAAAAATTACGAAATTTGAAGATTTTAATTTACATTTATTCAAATAGACAGGAATTGTTTTAAAGTTCTGATTGCAAAATTTTATTCATGGGATTCCAAACTTCTCCAAACCTACCTAGTTGTCGATGAAGAATTTTAATGTCATTTATTAATTAAGCGATGGGACGTTGATCTAAAGACGAGGCGCATCTGGTATACAAACTGTAGGTACTTCTGTACATGTCAAGAAGTAGCTTTATACCATCATCACTGTATATTATAAAACAAAACAAAGTCCCCGCGTCGGTCTGTCTGTCGGTCTGTGACCTTTTCACTCAAAAACTACTAAACGGATGTTGATGCCGTTCTTACCATTAGATAGGTTGATTTACCGTGAAGGTTTACGATTATTAAACATGGACCTATCATATTTAGGAGCTGAGCATTAACAGTATAAGTGAACCAAGTCGGGGAAAAGTTAGCCATAGCGAGTTTTCATGGCGTTTGCTGTATAATCCGTCAGAGATATAACAAAATGACGTGGGAAAGAATTATGTAGAATAAAATTATCTACAAAAAAGTCCATAGTAGCATAAATCTATCTCTAATAGTTAAGTAGTGGGTCGCTAGTAATCGTATAAATGCCTAAAATTTGCCGGTGGGAAGCATGTCGCTACATTTAGGTAAATATTCAGAAGTATTTCTAAATATGCGGTTCAATGCACTTAGTTTTAAAGACAATCTTATGGTTACCGTTCAAAAAAATAATTTCTTTACTAGTTTTATAAAATAAAATATATACAGAAATATTTAAAGAACATTATAAAAATGGTTCAAAGTTATGAAGTATCCTCATAAAATAATTTTCTCCTGTACCTGATTTATGGTAGTTGAGAAGGAGCTAGCTCTCATCGTGTTTGTTCAATGGATGGACTTTCGATTAAACTTGGAAAGTTCTATATAAAGTCCGATCGCACTGAAATTGAACCAAACAAATTATAGTCTACAATATTTGATCAATTTTCCTTTAGACACCATTTTATTTTATTAGATTTAAAACTCTATAAATAAAAATTTAAGTGTCTGTCGAAAAACCAATTTAGATGGGATAATAAGTAGAAATAACTCTATAGATCCAGGATACGTAGTTGTCACATAGCGATATTTGGTTCATGAAAATGTTAGAAATTCAATCGTTTGTGGTTTTAATTAGTTGAGAAATATTTTGATGTATTATTGTTGTTTCCTTGCCTAAAAAAGTTTTGAATATATTAACACATAATAGGGGAGTTGACAGTGAAAGAAAATAAATACACAATAATACTTTTATATAGTTTATAACGTAACATCACTGAAAATTATGTTTATTTATTTGTATAATAAATAATTAATTCATATTTCTGGCCACGTGACCGCAAACGTCAAGTGACGTCACTTTCACCTATATATCAAATAAATAACCATAGACTAAGCTATATTATAATAACTGTCTGTCAATCTGTCACTGACTAAGTTATTTTCTTGTTATTTTATCTAATCTGTGACCATCATTTTGTTTGTCTGCAACATGTGACGTCATCATCGTTTTCGCGGGGATTTGAAAAATTAAATTAATAACATGATTTTAAAATGAAAATACAAATATAAAAGTTTCTAATTATTTTATTAGCAACTAGCTGGCCCGGCAGACGTTGTCCTGCCCAAACGTTGGCTTGCCTGCTATTTACTTTCCTTCGTCCGTGGAAAACAACTACCACTACCACTACCACTACCACTACCACTACCACTACCACTACCACCACCACTACCCCTACCCCTACCCCTACTCCAATTCCCACCACTACCACTACCACCACCACTACCCCTACCCCTACCCCTACTCCAATTCCCACCACTACCGCTACTATTCTATGTCCGTCTCCTGGCTCTAAGCTACCTCCCCACCAATTTTCAGCCAAATCGGTACAGCCGTTCCTGAGTTATAAATGGTGTAACTAACTGACTTTCTTTTATATAGATAATAAATTTTACAGCTATTAAGAGTATCGTTTAGTCACAGATTTCGGGCGCTGTGCGTTTTTCGAATATTTGCTATCTCCTCAGTCACCCCGCGTTCACTTACACGTGTGCGATAGAGAGAGTTGCAGGCTTCTGACGAAATTGTCTTGAATTACGCGCAAAATAGGTGTTTAGGTATTAATGTTTTTCTACACCTAAACGTTAACGAAATTATTTGATTTTAGTCTCTATCGTTTTTTTACATCATAAACATTGTTTTTTCAAAATTTTGTTTAGTTTCATAATTATAACGAGATAAGTTTTAGTTAAAAAAACGGTTTTTGAGGATTAATTATTTGTCAATTTATAAGCAATATGAAAAAAACAAAAACGAGTCGACCTAGTTTTTACTTGTCTCTATAACATTATAAAAAAACAGCAAGAACGAATTATGTTTAGTGGGATAGAAACGTTAACGCATTTTGTATGAAAATTTTTAGCTAATCAATAGTCTTAAGTATTTCCAAAAAAATTGAGGTAGGATTCTGTCCACTGGCCATCTCTGTTCTTTCTACCTATTACGGTTCAAAAGATATAGCCCTGTGAAAGGCGGGCGGACAGACGGACAGCAGAGCCTTAGTAATAGTGCGGAACCCTAAAAAGTGACACATCTAGGTCCATTAAAATGCATAAACAGACTTGCCAAAAGTTACTGTTACTGATGGCTCTGGTCACACCGCAAGATATAAAGGCCGTAAAGATGTAATTGTTTGTGTTTGTTTGAAATACTAATCCACTATTGTGAGCTAGTGAATGTCATTCTTTATGCAAATATTTTGTCTTTCCAATCATAAAAGTAGTATCTCTAATGAAATTAAAGGAAAAATGGAATTTTTATGCAGACCTGAGGCAGTCCGCTACTGTCCGCATGATATTATTTCTGACCAATAAAATATGAATTTTTGATCAAGAACGTTTTCCTCCTGTCAACTGCATAATTGAGCAATGACTCGCGGCAATTTCCCTTCACAATATTATGCAAAAAGTGTAAGTACCGACTTCAAAAAATATGCACTGAAAAGTAAGAAATTATTAATATTTCGTCGTAGAATTTGAAGACGGTTTGTAATAATGTTTGATTTGATGTTTCCTTGTTTCTGACTGTTTCCAACACTATTTTACTCACAATATCATCATTTAATTCACATTCTTTGTAGACATTGCAATTCCACTGCATTTACTTCACTTTCTTGCCTCTTATTCCACATTCAAGTCTCCCTGGTATAAAAACAGATTTTTTTACAATAGCTTTCTGCTGGCTTTACCTGTGCAAAATTTTGAAATATTAAATTAAAAAATATCGCGGTAATAATTGGCCTATGAATGTATCCGGCCCTCTAATTATCACCTTGCAAAAAAAATATCTAGAAGGATTTTAGAGATCAAATTAGTCCATGTTACTCTCCGGCCCTCAACTATCTCTGTGCATATACTCATGTCGATCCTTTTTCTTTTGGCAAGATAGAAGGACTACCAAACGATCACAATTTCGCATTTATAAAATTAGTTAGGACACGTACATGTGAGGCTTTTAGTAATATGTAAGTATCTATTTTTAACCGAACTTCAAAAAAGAACTTCACAGGTAGTCCCATTTTTTTTGTGAAAATTGGTTCAGTAGTTTTTTAGAAATTTTGAAAAAACTGACTATATATTTTAATTTTTCTTAATATCTCGATGAAATACGTACCCATTTTGACGACTTATTTTTTTAAGGATATAATATTTACTCGACATTATCTCACAGACATATGACGAAAATCGGTTCAGTAGTTTTTCATAAATTCAGTAATTTGGCTCTGTTTACGGCTGAAAATGATGTATCAGAGAAAAGCCTTAGCAACGGTTGCTATTGACACGAAGTTGTCAATTTTTGTATCGACGGTGGTCTAACGGCTAAAGGTATGGGATGCGCAGGATGCACATGGTTCAAATCCCATCCACAGTTTGTTTTTTTTATTTTTTTTATTTGCGTTATTATTTGTCTCTCAGGGCAGCAAAATCACTTAAAAGGGAAAAATAAAAAGAAACATATGAAAATTCGTTACATTTCATTACGTTTTCTTTCATTTATGGTCTTAAGTAATAAGATATTTTTATGTAGAACAGAAAACCAAAAATCTTCACGGATGCTTTAAAGTTTTTGAGAAACTGATATCTCTGTCTTTCACCCAGTAGACAAATAGGTCTTTAGGATATTTGATTTTTATGATCGGTATAAAAAGAGAAGTCTATTAAAAATATTATTATTAGTATTAGCATAGCTATACAGCGAGGAAACGCTGCTAGCCTTCTTGACACTTTACCGCAGGACAGTGATTTCGAGAAGGTTTTATTCTTATGAGTATGTATCACTACATATTCATGATTAGAGAGCCACTCATGGGGTTTCCTTTGTTTAATTTTTATTATATTTAAACTTTGTATGTAGATATATATATTATATTATATTATATATATTAATATATAATATCATTTTAATAAATAACAGCACGTTCAATAACACTGGGAAAAAAAAAACAATTTCAATAAGTAGTTTGACATAAAAATATCATATTTTCTATAAAGCGGTCGAGGTAGGGGTAAAAGTAGAGGTAGGGGTAGTGGTAGTGGTAGGGGTAGGGGTAGGGGTAGTGGTAGTGGTAGTGGTAGGAGTAGAGGTAGTGGTAGAGGTAGGAGTAGAGGTAGGAGTAGTGGTAGGGGTAGGAGTAGAGGTAGGGGTAGTGGTAGTGATAGGGGTAGTGGTAGTGGTAGGGGTTGGAGTAGTGGTAGGTGTTATAGTAATGGTAGGTGTTGGAGTAGGGTTAGGGGTAGTGGGAGTGGTAGAAGTAGAGGTAGTGGTAGTTGTTTTCCACGGACGAAGGAAAGTAAATAGCAGGCAAGCCAACGTTTGGGCAGGACAACGTTTGCAGGGACCGCTATATAATAATAGTGCTTTAAAATGGTGATTGTTTTTGGAGGCCCATTTAGTAAATAACGAGTCACCACCTGCCGATTTTATATTTCACGAGATGAATGATACCGGCAAGTACAGTAGTCCCAACCAATAGACTTGATAAGCCAATCCATTTAACACCACAAATAGCCAAATTTTTATTTTATTTTATCTCTGCAAAATGGTCCAGGCACCTGACGGGTTCTGACTTTGAGCGCATTGTCTCTGATGCATCCCGTCGAGTGCTAGCTTAAAGCTAGATTAAACACTCTGAAGGGCTTCTAGCAATGAACCTATGTCCTCATGCAAGCCTTACAAAGGACTTGTCATTTTGTCCGTGAATTTAGAGTCCCATAACAATAAATAACGAAGGCTGATATCACCCTCAAATATTTGTATTTCCACACGGTATTTAGATACATATAAACTTTCTTAAACAAACAATGTAAGCAGTGTGTTTAAAACTCAAACAAAACTACAAGCATTACAAAATTACTGTAATAACTGTTGAAAGTGAAGTTCATGTTTATTCGCCTTCGGGCGGTGTAGGGTTGCCAGACGTCTGGATAAAGGTTTAGGCTTTTGTACACCTGTCCGGCCAAAGACTGTGTGCAGACTGTCCGATTTTTGTCAGGATTTTATTCCAGCTCCTTTTCCTAAAATCAACCACACTTTCTTAAATAATATAACTATACTTATGTTAATATTTTCGTGTGTTTGTAGGTGGCAATAATTTAAAGGGTAGGGCATTTACTCACTTTTTTTTTTTATTATTCTTATCTTGTGTACCTATGTTTTGTTTTACCTACACCTTTTGTAAATTCTCCTTATAAATAATTAAATAAATAAATTGTCCTTCTTTCACATGAATACAGAACGGATCGAAGAAGTGACTTTTTTTGCACAGATAACAGTGCTCCACGAGCAAAGCAGGGACAAAAAGCTAGTTAAAATTTATTTAACCTTTTTAACTTTTATTTAACTTTTTTTGAAATGTCCTGCCCTTACAGGCCTATATGACTGGTAAATACAGTTCTCTGATTTTTAGACCTGGCAACCTTAGCGGCGGTTATTGTGTTTCTTGAAAATTGTTAAAATTACAGTCACCGTTTTTAGACTTTATTACAATGGAATAAGGTTCAAAAAATGAAGGTATAATTATGTGTTTCATCAATGTTCGATGTAATCATGTGAGGCTAAAATAATTATTTGTTACTGGCCACTTTGTTTATTTAACATTAGAATATTTTATTTGGATTTCGAATTTTTAATTCGGTGTAAGAAGGTTGAGTTTTGTGTCTAACTTATTCAATGTAGGGACATTTTTTTGCTATTATAATAATTGTAATAATTATTAAAAATAAAAATTCTTGATACCGAGTTTTCCGTGGTCATAAAAATAATACATTTAAGACTTCTTCCAAATGAAATGAACACGCAAAACAACGCTGGGTACCCTGGGACTGTAACACGGTTTTGGGAGCTATAAGGCAACCTTTTAAGAATAAAAATGTATGATCAATTAGCACTTGATAGGTATGTATTGATGGAACTAACATACTTTTGACATGAATGAGATGAGATTTAGATGTAGATTAGAATTTAGTTCGGGGGACTTTTGAAAGGTTCGTGCTACTAAAGTTAACGAATAATAAAAATGTTAGTTATACCATTGTGAAAACCCATGCGGCGGCTACACAAAACCATAATATTTGACCTGCCCTCGTCTCCATCTAATAGGCTGCGAAAGTGAGCACAAAAAATCAGGCGTTGCGCGGTTAGCGCTCAGTTTAAAGGTGAGCTAGCGTCGAAATTTGTCTATGGATTTTAACGAAATAAACTGTATTTTAAAGATTAAAGTCCAAAATGTATTTTTTTAAATAAATATATTTACAACGTCAAATTATTTGCCAAAATTCTAAGGCTGAAAACAAAATCCAAAATTAAAAGTCAGTTTAGTCAGTCAGGGCAGTTTTTTTTCTTTCTTCACGGATTGCCTTACAGCTTCCGAAACTGTGTTACGTTTAGCCGATGGTATTTGTGAGGCTATACCTAACGAGTGGCCATTTCTGTTGAAGTATATTTAGTTGGTTTCTCTCTCTCAGTTTATTTATGCGCTTCTTTACTCCTTTACCCTTTATAAACGCGACGTCAGTGGACATTTTTGAAATATGACATAACATTTTTAGATATATTTATTTATTTAAACAAGGTTCATAAGTACATAATAACAGCAAATATCACAATAAATCTTAATAATTAATCTATAAAATAATAATTAATCTATTAAGTAGCATATGTCACTCTCTGACCCTCAGACTATCCCTGTGCAAAAATCAGGTCGATTCGTTGTTCTGTTTTGACGTAAAATGAAAATCAACTATCAAACTTTTACATGTAAATCTAATACTTACTTAGGATTACATAATGTCTTGTATATTTTCGTTCAAATATAAAATCATCTATCTATCTATTTATCTATCATCACGCCGTTTATCGCAAGAGGGGTAGGCAGAGACTTATTAAGAATATGAAATCATGTTCATATTATAATTAATTAACAATCGAAATGAAAACTAAATGAATGGTTCTTCTCTTAAACAAATATGAAATACCCAGTGAACTGTAAATATTAATTGTGAAAATATTGAGTAGATATAAATATTAAATTAAGCACCATTTTGTGTCAAACAGGTACCAATTTCATCAACATTTTGCGGTTTGCAAAAACTAACAAATTTAATCTGTTACTTTGCCAAAATATTTGTACTTATAAATGTAATAAATGTAAAAAAATCATAATAATGGTTGTATTACATTTTATAATAACAGTGTTAATGTGAATACTAAAATAATACACTTTCATTACATATAATATTATCAAAGATATCTATTTATCTTTAAAACTACCTTTAAACTTTTTAAATTTCGCGCGAGCGATGTTGTAGTTTGTATCTATGTAAATTTTAACTTTTTTTTTAATGTCCACGTATTTTACACCATGTCATGGCGACCAACGCACGCGCATGATGGGCAATCCAGTCGCGCTATGATATTTGTGATAAGTCAGTGATTAATAGGGCATATCACGGTCGGCGGGAACATCTTAGCTACCGATTAATAGATATATTGTTACTGTGACGTCTATTATACCTGAAATTGGCGGAGTCATCAAAACCCTGATGGAGCCATAAAAAAAATGGAAATAAAAATTGCCACGGGCGAAGCCGGAGCGGAAAGCTAGCATAATTATACACTCTAAGCTATACATGAAGTCGTTGTTCCCGTACTTAATAAATAAAATATTTAAGTAAAGAAACGTTAATTATACTCAGTTGTGAATAACCATAGCGGAGGAAGTTTCTCTTAGCATCAGATTACATCGTTCATTAGGTGCCGTAATTAAGTCTGGCCCAGTTGTTAAGCTGGCTCTACTGAAGTAAAATCAGAATTAAAATGGCTCTTATTTCTGATAACGTTAAACTTTTAGTTTATTTTTGACAACTTTAGATGAAATTTATTGTTCTCTTAAAGTGATATGAATTTGTATTTTAAATACCTAAGTACTTACATATTTTTACTGGAGGTTTCAGGTTCTATATTCAAATTCTGCTCTGTCCATGAAATGAGACGAATTGTAGATATAGATGTAAATAAAACTAAAAGTGGGTAAGCATACTTCTTTTCTTTTATTGCTTTTATTTCTTTTATGTGACAAATAGTGTCTGCCACAACAGAAGTGTTTTAAACGGTTTTCATAGACACAAAGTGGTGCGATCTATTCTTAGTAAAAATTGCACTTGTATCCCCTATGCTTCCTATTCAATATCATACGAGAGGTTGAAACGCAGCGGGAATATGAAAACAAAAATGTTGCACCTTAAGGCGAGGAGATACGTGTGTTAAAGTTTGTATCGATAAACTCAAAAATAGGCAATTCATATTTACAGAAAAAATACTATGGTTAACGCTCAAAAAATCCAGAGCTTCTAAAGCTTCGCTTTTTTTTTTGGAAAATCTCTTCATTTTATTAACTTCACGGGTTGCATTGGACCGTGTTATCAGCCCCAAGGTACACAGCGAAAGATGAAGTCTTCTTCTTTTAGCTGATGGTGTTTGTGAGCCTATACCTAGCGATTGGCCTGTTTCGTGTCAATTCTATCGACGTCAAACAAGTTGTATGACTTCTCCAAATCGATCGAATGAACATGAATTGCACCTTAAGGCGAGGAGATACGTGTGTTAAAGTTTGTATCGATAAACTCAAAAATAGGCAACTCATATTTACAGAAAAAATACTATGGTTAACGCTCAAAAAATCCAGAGCTTCTAAAGCTTTGCTTTTTTTTTTGGAAAATCTCTTCATTTTATTAACTTCACGGGTTGCATTGGACCGTGTTATCAGCCCCAAGGTACACAGCGAAAGATGAAGTCTTCTTCTTTTAGCTGATGGTGTTTGTGAGCCTATACCTAGCGATTGGCCTGTTTCGTGTCAATTCTATCGACGTCAAACAAGTTGTATGACTTCTCCAAATCGATCGAATGAACATGAAACGATATCGTTTGATTCTACGTCATGTCATGGCGACCTCCGCACGCGTTCCGTCGTGACATGATGGGGAATCCGGTTTAATCCCGCCCACGCTGTGATAGTTATGATTATATTGATGATTAATAGAATATATCACACTACGTAATCAATACCTAAGTTGTTTAATTTATTAAGTACTTACCTATTTTTCTCTTTGCGCATAATATTTTTTCAAGAGCATCACATTATTTTTAATCTTTAGATTTGATTTAAGGTTATTTTAAGAAGAAGTGCCAATTTGAGTAAAACACACATGTCGGGTCATATCGCCTTAACAGTTACAATGCTGCATATTAAAACGCGTAGTTGTTGCACTTTAACATTGAGTATTCAGTTTCCTACAAAAGTGACTTTGGGGTACGCGAGTGTAAAAGCTACGTCAATAATACACCGAGCTCTGTGTTTACCTATGTCACTTGAACACCTGCACGATAGAACGTTTTCATGTTTTTGAATTTTTGTATTTGTAACTTGTTTACATTGCATTTCAACAAACATTTCAGTATCTTTATTTTTTATAACATTTAAAGTTTTGCCGACAGACAACAAAATGACGTTATCATTTAGGTAAAGTAGCCATTTATCAACTCATTTGTATTACTGAGAGCACCATGGGGCAAGGTATGGGCCGTGGTACTACTTTTATCACTAGTAGTACTACACGAAAAAGAGGTTTTCTGCCGGCAAGTGCTTACAACCACTTTCTGTCTCCATCTCTCTAACCATAAATAAAAAAATGTGTATTAAATTGCTTTCCGTAAAAATAATTGTAAATACCTATTATTGTAAACATCATAATACAGTAATAAAAGCTTATTTTATTGTATTTTTATTAAATTTTTAGTAGTACCACGGGACAGAAATGCTACTTTACCTAAATCATGCCGTCACTTTGTCGTCTGTCGTCAAAACTTTGAAAATGTATTAAAAAAAACTACTGCTTAGAAAACAAAAATATTCAAATTAAGTTCTTAAAATAGATTAGTCTTTGAAATAAAAACTTAAAAGCATACCTTAGTTTTGTCCGCCTACTTCAAAACTACCCTCTTACGAATCAAAAATGCTATAATAGTTTAGTATGTATTTTTTCAAAGTCCCTGCAGCAGCTTCAAAGAGCTGCTCATGCAATATTAATCTTATCGTCGCTAAATCCAATTTATATTAAACAGCTTTCAAAGAAAACTCGACAACGAAGGTTCCCTATATGTTCGACACACTGATTTAAATGTAATCATATACTAGCAATTAACAATTGCTATTTTGTTGACAAATGATTTCATGTTGATATTTTGTAATTTTATTGTTTTACTAGCGTCCCCCACCGGGCTTTGCACGGGTACAATATGGGTTTACAACAATTTGGTTTTTTTCTATATTTTATTTGGACTTTGGCACTTTAAAGGGCCATGTCAGTACCGTTGAAAATAACAATTAATTTACAATAAATATTTACAATGACCACAAAAAATTACTTCAATTTGCCAATTAAATTACCAAATGACTACCTATAATTATCAAACAACTTGTAAAGCATCCTGGCTATTGGCATTCTATTTTACACTTCTCAACTACACTATCTCGTTCAGAGTCGTTCCGGACGCACTCCACCAAAACATGGTAAATGTCCTGTTTTTTGTAACACAACTCACAATTTGTAGTGTTAGCTAGTTTCATTAAGTATTTAAAATTGTTTAATGGAGGATGACCAGAACGAGCTCACGAAATTATTTAACAGGCTTGCCACTTCAATATGGACAATTAGCAAAAAGTGGACACTGTTACAGGTGTCTTTGGCCAGGCCGTGAAGGTGTGTTTGTGTTCTTACATAAAAGGAAAATACTGTCGCTGTCTTTGGCGATACAGAAAATGTACTCTGACAGGTGATTTATCCAATTATGTTACTTTTACTGATGGGTGTCTTGGGAATCATATTGTATTCCTGTACTTCTCTTTATATTCATAACGCTATACAAGAAATAAAACTAATAAATCTTTCTTTAGGTGTGTCTGTCTGTTCTGATACAAATTTTATTTATTTATTTATATATTTATTTATAGATGATCAACAGATTACATTCCATATTATGACAAAAACATAGTGACAAACATCATCAGCTGGTAACAGATCACTATAACTTAACTAACAACTTAATTGTATATTTAATATTTGACATGATTGTATATTTAAGATTCGACATGATTGATTAATTGTATAATTTGTGTCTCTTTTGTAAAAATTTGCTTACCGAACTATGCTGGTGAAAAGCTTTATTACTACTTTTCTGCAAATAAACATTCATTTATTTATTAATTAAAAAAATAATAATTTATAAGGTTGGGTCGTAAAAAAAATAATTTTAATATAATATAAAATGTAGCTAATATCACTTTCCGGGGGTAAGTAACATATTACGATATTATATGACCCGTGCGATTACGTTATTTTACAAAATAAATAAATTAGTTTAATTTTAAAATAAATTTAAATTTTATTTGTTTGTTTATTTTTGATACAGTTATAAGGGAGATATTTGATACCGACAAAAACACCTTTGAGAAATAATATTTAGCGATAATTACAAAATTTCTAATATTCAAAAGGTATAACAACAAAATCCCTATTTTATGACAATCAGAAGATATAATAAACTATAGATATAAATCTAAAATATCATTTGTATAAGCATAACATACATTTGATATAAAATCGTTTGGTATACCACTCAAATGGTATAAAAATAGTCTAATATTTTTAGAACACATAAAACTTAATTTATCTAATTTCAAAACACATGGTCACTGCTTTTCCATCTACATGGAAAACCATTGTCTAAATGAGGAAGCCTTTGTCTTCCACTGGGTACCCTGGGGTCGGTAACGGTTCCCTGGAGCTGTAAGGTAACCCATGAATAATAATAAATATACTGTTCTTACCTAACCTAACCAACATGTTTCGGTATTGCCTTAGACTTTTAAGTATTTTAACCTATTTTTCACGTTATATAAAAAAAAATCTAAACGTTAAATCTAAAGACTATATTGAATTACTTTCGATCAAATAAACGTTATATCCAATAATACAAAATGAGTATTCTTATATATGTATGAGTATGAGTATTATTATTATGTGTAATGAAATATATCAACTGTTGTTATATCTATAAACGTTTATTAGATATTGTGAACGTTAATAATTAAAATATTATATCAAATGTTGTTATAATATTAGAGACACACCCCTCTCTGGCCCTCCAACTATGTTGTGCAAAAATCACGTGGATCCATTTTAACATATTTCGAGTCATGGATATTAATTCTCTTTGGTAACCGGATAGGGAATTCTAGTTTGTGGTTAAAACGTCTTTGTGGGTATTTTTCCAATATGTTTTAGGGTTCCGTATATATCCGATGAAAAAACGAAAACCCTTAAAATGAAAGGGCGACGGGAGTCAGGATACTGCCTTCAATCTATTCCAAATTCTAAAATTGGTACTCAATTAGATAACATTACTTTTCGTCTTTCTGTGTGCTTACGACTCGGTATCAAAATTAATGAACCCCATCAATGTCGCTGCGGTCAAAATGTCGATTCTCTGGGACATCACGGACTATCATGTACGAAAAGTGCTGGTAGAATACCACGCCACGCCAGTCTTAATGATGTCATCCGTAGGGCCCTTGCCACTGTCCACGTGCCAGCTATATTAGAGCCGCCTGGTATAGCACGTGATGATGGAAAGAGGCCCGACGGTATGACACTCGTGCCCTGGACGCAGGGAAGACCGTTAGTGTGGGACGCTACCTGTGTCGATACATTGGCGGCTTCTCACGTCCAGGCTACGTCTAATAATGCTGGTGCAGCAGCAACAACAGCTGAAAACCTCAAACGGCGTAAGTACGCAAACCTTGCACAAGATTACTTATTTGCACCGTTTGGGGTTGAAACCATGGGTCCGTGGGGCCTCGGAGTGAAGAAATTATATAAGGAACTATCATTTCGTCTAATCGACATTTCAGGTGACAAGAGGGCTGGAGCATACCTTGGACAACGTATTAGCATAGCTATACAGCGAGGAAACGCTGCTAGCCTTCTTGGCACTTTACCGCAGGACAGTGATTTCGAGAAAGTTTTCTACTTATGAGTATGTATCCTACATATTCATGATTAGAGAGCCACTCATGGGGTTCCCTGTTTTGAATTTTTATTATATTTAAACTTATGTAGATATATATTATTTAATATTGTTTTAATAAAGTATTGCTTAAGTTTTAAAAAAAGGGCTCGTTATAAGGAATACAAATAGATTTTTTTTATAATTTTGAAATGCATAGTTTAAATTGTATTAAAGAAAATATACATCAATTCCCTCCCCCCCATATCTCCGAAACTGCTGAGTCTAAAATTTTGAAAAAAATACGTAATATAGGGCCTTTCTTATACTTTACAGGAAAACCTAAACGAAAATTCTGTCTTAAATTTCTGACCGAAAAAATAGTACCTACGGAACCCTCAGCGCGCGAGTCATACTCGCAACTTGGCCAATTACAAGAAACAATTTTTCCTCATTCAGCTGATAAAACTTAGCCGCTACCTAACGGGTATATTTGAAATGAAAAAGCCTCTTAGTACGATTTATCGGATTAATACACATATCTTCACTGTCTTTATATCTTGCGACGTGGCCAGAGATACCATTGCAGTAACATTGTCTACTTTTTCCAGTTCTCCATATTGAACTAAACAGGTGGGAAGATTGTTGCTGCATGGACCTAGATGTGTCACTTATTTAACACACATACATATCTGTTATTTTTAGAAGTGCAGACGCCGCCTATACGTGCCCTCCTAAGTACGAAGAGAGCAATGATAATATTGGTGCTGAATTGGTACGAGTGGGAATTGAACCCTCCGATTTCAAGTCAACTACCAATTTGTAATATTAAATTATTTATCTATAAAACTAGCAGACCAGACAGACGTTGTCCTGCCCAAACGTTGGTTTGCCCTTACCCCTAGCCCTACCCCTAACCCTACCCCTACGCCTACCCCTACCCCTACCCCTACCCCTACCCCTACCCCTACCCCTACCACAAACTTTGAATATTGTTCATACAAAAATTCTAAAATCGCGATTAAAAATGGAGGGTGGGGGTAGGAGGTTGAGAAATTGTTTACGACCACAGACCTACCGAATATACACAAAAAAATATACAAATCAGTCAAGCCGTTTCAAAGGAGTTTGGTTACAAACACCGTGACCAAGAATTATATATATAGATGATTTAAAATATAAATTGTCACGATGAGTTTTCTTCATCAATATAAACTAAACCGTTTAAGGTCGCGGTGGATTGATCAGACCGCAAAATTGCATCTAACCATCTCACGTAACGAGTTTGCTGAGGAAATCACCGCAAAGCGATGCAATCTGAGAGCTCTCTCTAAATATACGATGGATATGTTTTTATTGAATACCTATTATTCATGAGGAAAGTTTGTGCTACAATTTGGCGGTTTTTGCTTTCCGCTTAAAAGAGTGTCCCTTTTCGGGATAGTATAGGCAATTTTATTGAACATATAAAAAAATTGATCGATGGAAATATTAAAAGTACACACAATCGCCGAGCATAAGAAAGGTATGATGAATATAAAAGAAGCGAAAGAGGGATCGTAACAAATGGCATTCGATTGTGTCTGCCTACCCCTCTTGGCAATTTTTGTAGAGAACTGAAGATAAAAACACCGTAAATTGCAACTATATATTACATTTCTTCATAGCCATTTTATCCTGATAGATAGATATAGGTTATAATAATTGGCCAAGTTGTGAATACGACTCCCGCGCTGAAAGTGCCGTACCATTCCGTTTTCGATCAGAACTCAAACAGAATTTTCGTTTAATTATTATACAATTATTATATTCTAAAATTTATTTTTTTATTTTTTTAAATGTTAATACCCGAAATACGTTTATTTACGCTATACGTCTGTGATTGGGTCATAAAGCACTACATATATTATGCACCAAATTATATGGTATATTTTATTCAGTAGATTCGGATGTACGAAACCCTAAAAATGACAAAAAAAGTATTGTATTTGCTGAATATATATATATATATATATATATATATATATTATTTCTTGACGGGTTGGCTTACATCTCCATAAACTTATCACAAATACCGTCGGCTAAACGAGGGAGACTTGGTCTTCTGCTGAGTACCCTGGAACCATAACACGGTTTAGAGAGCTGTAAAGTGTAAGGCAACCCGTGATAATATAATGTTATGATTTTGAAATAAGTTAATTTAAAATTTTAATTTCTTGTTTGTTATATACTTAATTGTACACCTGTTTTTTTATCTATATATTAGATATATCAATTTAGGAATTTTATTAAATACTAGCGGACCCCGCAGACGTTGTCCTGCCCAAACGTTGGCTTGCCTGCTATTTACCCGTGATAATATAATGTTATGATTTTGAAATAAGTTAATTTAAAATTTTAATTTCTTGTTTGTTATATACTTAATTGTACACCTGTTTTTTTATCTATATATTAGATATATCAATTTAGGAATTTTATTAAATACTAGCGGACCCCGCAGACGTTGTCCTGCCCAAACGTTGGCTTGCCTGCTATTTACTTTCCTTCGTCCGTGGAAAACAACAACTACTACTACTACTACTACCACTACCCCTACCCCTACCCCTACCCCTACTCCAACCCCTACCACTACCACTACCTCTACCTCTACCTACCACTGTCACTACTACCACTACTCCTACTCTTACCACATTATAATATCATTCTGAAATTGTACCTTTCATAGATTTTCTAGAAATAATTTCAGAAGTCACTCAAATATGAATGTTGTGGCCATCTACATATTTCTGAATATTTTTAAACTAAATATTTTTGGTTTATTTATATTATTTGGCCTACATAAGTTCGTTACTGAAGGACTAGAGTATTTTAAACTTGGTAGAAACCATGAACCCTCATTACGTATTATGTCAGTAACACATTCTTTTTAATTATTCTTATTAAAACCTTTATCGCTCACCTCGTTAAACAGCACCCACATTTAACTTGAACCAAAAATATTACTTGTTTAAGCACCCTTAACAAAAAGAGGGGCAAAAGGAAAAAATAATAACTCATACTTTCTCTTTGTTTTAAGCCTGTATGCATTACATGAATAAGGTAAAGCTACTTAACTCCTGGATCCTTTTATTTAGAGAGAAAGAACACAAGAAACACAATTAATTATGCGGGATATTAAGCGATACAGTACGTACACCTGCCGCGCTTTAGAATATTCCGTAATAGAAAGATATTTTATGATTTGAAAGACATTAATTATATTGTCCTTGTTATTATAAAAGATAATCTCTTTAAGATTATATAACATATGAAGCGTGTTGCAAATAAATTACATTTTGACAAATAACTTCGTTTCTGTCTGATGCTGAAATATATTGGATTATATTTAGATTCTTACCTTAAGCCACCTAAGATTCGCAGATGATCTGGTACTGCTATCCGAGACACACTCTCAATACAATTTATGATCGAATCACTACATTCCGCTAGCGTTGAGGTGAGCTTGGAAATGAACCTCAAAAAGACTATGACAATGACAAATACTTTAAAAAGACCAATAAAAGTTAATAACGAACCACTGGAATATACAGAGAACTATATCTACCTAGGCAAAAATATTAGTTTTAATAAAAAAAATAACGAACGAAATAAAAAATAATATTGCCACCTGCCAACGTGGAATGGAGCGTAGTATGCTCAATATTAAGAAAATAGACAAAATACGACACATCAAAATACGGGGCATAACAAAAGCAACAAATGCTCTAAGCCACGCCCAAAAAATTAAGTGGAAGTGGGCCGGTCATGTGGCAAGACTTACAGACCAGAGATGGACTGTGAGAACGACTCTATGGAGAGGCCCACAGGGCACGCGGGGTAGGGGAAGACCATTGACACGCTGGCAAGATGAAATAAAGAAAACAGCTGGACCGCAATGGACTTAAGTAGCGCAAGATAGAGACAAATGGATATCTTTGGAGGAGGCCTTCACCCGTACAGGGGCTCTTACAGATTAATTATAAGTACATTATATAATTAAGAAACTAGATTTTAAGATTATTTGTAATTTGTAAGAAATAAAAGGCTATTTTATTTTATTTTATTTATTTATTTACTTACCTTAGTGTTTTTCTTTTCGCACAGAGATAGTTTGAGGTGACATAGGCTACTCTTAATTCCTATTGCAAATTTTCATTGAAAAAAATTCCATCCGCGCGAAATCCACGAGATCCACTAAGATCCACTAGTGGATCTTTTTGCACTTTTATGCCCAGGATTAAACCTGGATTTAAGAGTTTATGCAAAGTGATTTTTAAAGAACTGACGTGTGTCTAAAAATCCATTATAAAGCCACGTATACAGAGTAGGTAGTCATTTCCAATATATTAAGTCTAGAAAATAAGACATACAAATTATAATTATAATATCCTCTTTGAAAATCGGGACGTTTATACTAATTTAATAATGCTTGAACAATAGTGACCTTAGTTGCGGTAGGTATATACAGAGAATTAGAAGAGGTATTCAGTAATAAAACTAACATATTTTTTATTAAACAAAAAGTGTTCATACAACTTTAATTCATTTAAGTTACTTTACACAAATGGACATGTTTTAAAAGAAAGTCTTATCAATTAATCAAAACACAAATGTTTAATTAATTAAGGTAATTAAACGAACGTGTAGCGTGTCATTGTCAGCTGTATGGAAACATTCATCCTTCACAAGTGATTTCCGCTTTGACATCCTTAATTTTGCCAATATATTCGGCTTGCATCACATTATCTGGCAGAGCTTCGTCAGCGGTGTCGGGAACACGGAGCGTCAGTAAACCAGCTATGAGCGAGCACACGCCAAACAGTATTATTGGAAGGCTCTCCATATATTGCGTCTAAATGAGAATTTCACAATTAAAATATGCTTAAACGTTTAGAATATATTAGTTAAGAGGAGTCTTACTTGAAACTGTTTATAAATATATTTGATAGAAGGAAATGGTAGAGCGTTGGATTTGAAACCAGGGGAAGACCGGTTCAAACCTTACTTATATTAAAAAAATGCTAAGCAATTTAACTTTAACATATTAAACTGTCAACTGGCTAAAAATGGACACTTTTACTGGAGTTTCATTGCCGGATATAAAAGCCGTAAAGGTGAAAATTTGTAAAATAATCTATAAGAATGAGAAGAAAGTGAAATATATTGAATGAAATATGCTTGTCGTACGTACCAATAACGGAGTCATTGGAGCTAAAATAGCACCAATCCTTCCAATTGACGAACAAAGTGCATGCATTGAATTCCTTGTATATGTAGGAAATAATTCTGATGTAAATATATACACGGTTGAAAATGTAAAAGTTGCAACTACTTTTCCAATAAAGTACAGTGCTGTTGATAATGTAACATAATCTGCAATAAAATTAAATATTAAAACATTAACTAAAAAAATACTTCACGAGTTGCCTTACAGCTCCCGGGAACCGTTGCCGGCCCCAGGGTACCCAGCGGAAGACAAAGTCTTCCTCACTTATCCGAAGATTTTTTTAAACTATACCTAACGAGTGGCCAGCTCTGTTGAGGTATGTAGATGGAAAAGCCTCTTTGTACGGTTTGTCGAATAATGAAAGTACATAGATTTTTATTATAAAAAGCAATTGGTACATATATGGTCGGATGTGGGGGGTCGAACCCGCGACTTCTCAGTTGTGAACCGAAGTTTTACCCACTCGACCACTGACGCCCAAATTACTACAATAACGCTACAATTATTGTTGAATTTGAAACTAATTTAAAATAATTTTACCTTTAGGAACAAATGGTTGGCCCACACAGAGTAAACCTGCGATAATAAATGAACTAAATAAAGGTATTTTTCTTTTAAAATGCTTAAGTACATAAGCAACAACAAAGCTTGAAGGTACATCAGGTAACGACAGTAGAGCGAAATTAATATATTTGTTCCCTTGAAGAGAGACAGAGTTTATCATAAGTCCAAAGTATATGAAGGAACACGAAGTCCACCAAACAATGCATATCAAAAATCTCTCCACAATCATCTTAGATCGAAACGTTTCCAGTAAAGGCGATTTTTGCTCCTGGTACACGCTTCCACAGTCCAAATTTATAAGCATTTTTTCATCTAAATCAACATTATTTCGTTTCGCCATTTTTATTAATATACGTTTTGCGTCGTCTTTTCTGCCTTTACTCAGTAGCCAACGTACACTTTCGTCTAGCAATAAAGCGTATAAGATAAATAACAGTGATGGTGCGTATATTGCCCTCAAAAAATTTCTCCAATATGGTAACGCCCAAGCTACAAACGCCATAACAACGCCGCCAAATCCATAAATCATTGACAAAATAGCTTGATATTTAAGTCGGTTCTTGCCATGCACTGATTCTATGCCTGCGGGATAGAACAAATATAATCAATAAGTATTGTATATACAGATTTGTATCAGAAGCTTTTCCATATCGAAAATTTAATTCCATCGAAGTAAAAGCTAATATTTGTTGCTCTAATATAGATGTTAAATTTTGAATATAACTAAAGGGTACGTGATTGTAATCAGAAATTATTACTTACTCAAAATGAAAGTCGGTGAACAAGTATCTCCGAAGGTCGCTTCCAGCCCCTCGAATAAGATAAACATAGGGAATGTTTTTGTGTAACTTTTGGCTAAACCAAACACACCACCTGATACACCAGAAATACAAATAGCGGCCTTTCTTCCTATTCTGTAAAAGTGAAATAAGAAGTGGGTTGGTACCTATCCAATCAATAAGTCAATTTATCGATCATAACTTTTAGGTAGTCGATTTGAATTACGGTGGATTCTTGAAGTAAAACTTCTTTAAGCAGGGAAGAAAAAAATGTTTGTTACGCGTAACGTGTTCTTTCTTAAATATACAGTTGGCGCTAGCGTACATACTTACAACATTCTATTAAATTTCCATTCATTTCCCAGGGTCACATATTGCATGGGTGTGGGCATGGGCCATGGGGCATGAGTATATAATTGCGTTAAATAATAATAATAAGCCAAATAAGTTTCACGCATGTACTAACAAGAGCATTAGTGGATATACACGTGAAAAAAGTTTCACTCAACACTTTACTGCATTTCCTTACTCATTCAGATTGTATCAGAATAAAAAGAGAGAAATATTGTTTTCAATACTTATCTTTAAACATTTTTTTTAAATGTTTGAATGTATTTATTTTATTGTAAAGTTAAATAAGGAACAAACAGTAAAATAATTAAAATATAAATATAAATTTTAAAACTACTTATAAATAAAAAACCCTCTCGAGATCGCTGTTATTTATTTACTTATAATAGGTACTCAATCTAAAATTAATAAATGATTTTTCATAAGTGAATTATCAAGTTATGACATTCCGTCAGTGTCAAAATATGACAATGGAAAAAAGTAAGTCAGTTGTGATTGGTTATCGTTAACAATTTGAATGTCATTGAACTTTATGTCATAGGTGGCATTAGAATAGAAACAAAGTGAAAAGTGTAATGTACAAGCTAATATAGCTTTTAAGGTATCCTTATTATACTGCGAACTTTCTTTTGTTTGAAGATTAGTGGGTTCATAAATTTACTGCTCGATAGTGTCGTTGCTAACAAGTGAAATAAATATAAGAAATTTTATCTACTCTTATATCGTAAAGTCTCTATTACAAAATCGAATTATACTTCATAATGATATGTTTTATATACACGCGTCTGTAATAAGTCAAAGTTCGATACTGTAATGTATTAAAGTACCGAAGTTTTCATACAAAAACTATATCGTAATGTTTTTTTTTTTTTAAATGCAGAAAGGGCTGAGGTTATGTCTTTTACAGCCACATTAAACTCTATAAAACTATCGACACGCGCATGTGCGAGTCACTTGACAGTTAACGCGCATGCGCAGTAGGTAACCGCGGTTTGCCACCAATTTGTCGATTAAGATTTTTTTTTCACGGGTTTCCTTACAGCTCCCGGGAACCGTTGTTCAGTGGAAGACAAGGTCTTCCTCATTTAGCCAATGATTTTTTTTGAGGCTATACCTAACGAGTGGCCAGCTCTGTTGAGGTATATAGGTTTTTTTTTCACCTTACCTTACGGCTCTAGAAACCGTATTATCGGTATATCACATTGAATGTCAAATTTGTTAAAGTGCGAATGTACTGAATTAAATGAAAGTTTCACCATAAATACCTGTCTGACAACTGTCCTTGTAATATAAGTCCAATCATCAATCCAATACTGTGAACTGTTCCCACCATAGTGCGTTTCCAATCTTGACAAGCCAATTGATACTGGAACCAAAGTTTGTAAATTTGTAATTTAATACCTTCACAGGAGACTTACGGCTCCCCGAACTTGTTGTGCGGTCCCAGGATTCCCAGCGGAAGATAAGATTTCCCTTGACAATTTTTGGAAGTTACCTTGAGTTCTGTTGAGTCTTTTAATTCGAAAGGCCTCTTAGTCCCTACTGTCAGTGGCATTATGTGCATTTTTTCTGTCTATTGTGACGATTTGGCAGTGACGTCAAAATTTCACTTTCCACATTTCAACATCCAATAATTTAAAGTATTTGAAAATGACAAATTTAGTACCTAATAGGAACGATTGAGAATTTATTTCATAAAGTTTGAAACTTTCATTCAAAATGGATACCTCTGAAACAAAGCTCCTGTTGACAGCGTAGACCCACTTCTCACAAGGCGTAATGTGAGAAATATTAAATGCTTCTGGCGTACAAGATGAAATATTCGATGCAATCGATTCGTACCTATTGCATTTTCTGTATTCATTTGTGGGCGCTGTAAAATTATACCATTTCTGATTAAATATGGGCTCATTTTGTGATTCACATTCCTGTATTTCGCATCTGAAAATAATTTATGAAGTTTAACATGGCTAAAAATGTTTAATAGCTAACAAATCATACAATATTGAAAAATCCGATTCATTAAATACATGTTGTTCTAGTACAGTAGACAACAAACATTTCTAAACACCTTTAATATTATCTTTAAATTTTATGATGTGGAAAAATAAACATATTTATTTTCTATGTAATTTTCATCGTTTTTCTCCGGTTTTATTTACAAATATTTGTTTAAATGAAATTAATAACATTATTGTAGCTTTATAACAATATAATCATTTTTTAAATGGGTTCAGCACTTTTATAGTTTACTTCTTTAAGACATACAAACAAACTCACTCTTTTTCTATCGCTTTGTAATATTAGTAGGTATTAACTTTAGAACATTACATCATGCAAGTGTTTTGAACGTGTTTACTACTGTATACTAATCAGCGACTTTCGTTATGTACATATCGTACAAAACATATATTAATGAAAATTATCTAAAACCAACCTATATGGTGTATCTTCTGCTGCGAATATATAATTAACACAATACATAGAATTAAGCATAAAAGCGAGACCCATTAATATTAACGTGAACACTTGATGTTTTCCAAAAGCACCAATTTTTTCCAAAATATCATCTAAGTGTACACTTTGCTTTACATTTTCTAAAGACATGGCGTAGTATTTTTAAACTAATAAATAATTTTACTTAAGATAATATATAAATACACATTCGTATACATAGTTGTAGGTAATATAAAACATAGTAGAAACTTGTTCGCCTTGAGGCTCAATACTAAATTGTAGCCAAGCTACATATATTTTCTTTTATCATTTAATTTTACGACGAAAGTACACATGTCATATATTTTTTTAATTCTAAATATGCATTTTCTTTGTGCAATGTTTATGAATAAACAAACATGTATTTGTATAGAAATTCTTACTTTCTTATCTTAAGAGCCTTGTATCCATAATTTAATAAACTATTCCCAATTTCTCTGTAAACAATCCACCTCTGTCACTGTAATATAGTATATAGTTACTTATTCATAATGTCTAAGTGAAATAGTCGTTATTTTTTCAATTGGTTTTATGTAATAGGAAATATGGGTGGTAAAATAAAGAATAATTTTGCCCCTGTTTTCTCTTTCATATCTATCACAAAGCTCAATCAAAATTTTATTATTATTTAGTTAGTTAATTTTATTTTGAATTTTCAATAAGCTACAAAAAAACGCAAGACGTTTAATTGAAGAGTAACGCTATGACAGCGCTTTAAAAAAATTAGGAGCTTTGTGATAGATTATGAAAGAGAAAACGAGGGCAAAGTTTAACCACCCATATTTTCTATTCAATAAAACCCATTGAAATAATAACAGCTATTTCACTTAGATATATTGAATAAGTAACTATATGCTAAATTACAGTGACACAGGTGGATTATTTACAGAGAAATTGGGAATAGTTTGTCCAGAAAAATTATGGATATAGAAGCAAATAATGAAGATTGAAGGTTATTGAGGTTCTTTTTGTTTTTATATATGTGGAAATCACAATTCAGGTTAATTTTACTTGCGTGAAAGTATCGTAATATTTTTTGTATCGCATCTTCTCCAAATAAACTTTAACTATGCCAATTTCTGTCTACTTGTTGGACATGTGTCACCATGCAAGTCTTACAAAGGACCGGACATTGTACCCGTGAACTTAAAGTTACCTGTCAAATTAAAAATAAAGATGCTTACAATTTAATTTTGAAACTTAGATTGAAAAGAAATTCATGCATGTAAATAATTGATATACTTATTTTAATTCGCTTGTTAAATTTACCTAACCGAATAGATTTTATTGTTACATAAGTAATTTAATAATAAATACATTAAATCTGGACTTATACCGTTTTGCTCTGTATCTTGGGATTATTCCGAGACAACTCTAATAGGCTTAATTCGATAAGTGACCGTAGGTCGGTCAAACATTGCGAAAGGATACTGACTATATTATGTCTCGTACTATCTCAATATCGTACTTACTTATATCAAGTAAAATGGTATCGCCAAATATTTTTTTCTATAGACCTTACGTAGACCTCAAAAATAAAGTTAAAAATTCGTTATACCTGTTTCAGGGTTCCGTAGCAACTTGTGTTGATAGGCAGGGTGGAGGCAAATAGACTGTGGTTGTAAGTTTTTTTATAGAGAAGACGACATGTGACATTGCCACCGCCTGTTTATTAAGCGAAGGTGGTTAAAAGGAATGCGCGCGACTGGCAGAACATAATACAGTCCGCCAGCCTCGCCTTTTAGATATAGCCCACAGAGATGCTTTTTCACGTCGTTCGTTTCGCAAGTCACAGGTCATCTTTCAAGCGATTCTTATGATAATTTACAGAAAGGTGTCTATGTGAATATAGAGTTTTCAAGGCACAAAGTTTCTGAGGTGAGCAGTGTCCTTTGATCAGCATTATTGGCGGTAAATTACAAATTATCATATTTATCAGGTTTAAATTGAGACAGATTGAGTAGTATCGTATACGCTTTCTAGGATAAGAATACCTAGTACATACATACCAGAACACAACTTTTGAATTTCTAAATGTTCTTCATTAAGTTCATACCCACCCAG
The DNA here is from genome assembly GCA_963924495.1 of Nemapogon koenigi. Classification (NCBI taxonomy): domain Eukaryota; kingdom Metazoa; phylum Arthropoda; class Insecta; order Lepidoptera; family Tineidae; genus Nemapogon; species Nemapogon koenigi. Next base: position 11,780,256 of record OZ004634.1, read on the forward strand.
TGTTATGAAATTACTTTATTTGTTCTTATAAATTCTTAATATAATTATTTCATAGGATCAATTAATGTGGGTAAAAATCTAAGCAAAAAAATTTGTCAAATTTAATGAACATCTATATAAATAAAATGTTAATGATGTTCGTTAGTAAAGGCATCACTTGAGAACGGTTGGACGGATTTGGCTATTTTTTTATGTTTATAATAGTCTGAATAGGATTTTTTGTATGATCTCAAGACCATAATGGATAAAGGTTAATTGGGCTCCATGGGCGAAGCCGGGCGGAAAGCTATTAATAAAACAAAATATTTTGTATACCTACAGGCTCTACATGTGTAATTTATCATTAGGCTTCTTAGGTATGTATATTACGTAATAAAAATAAAGTAGGTTTTTTTCCAAATGACCGGGTTCGATTCCCGAGTAGTGTATGAGTTTTTTTTATTCAATGCAGTTTTTCTTATCTCTAAAATCGACGGCATGGTTGCTTAGAACACATTTTGCTTTATCTTATAGTTTCGGAGGTCCCCATCTCGATGTTACATTCTGTATAGCTACATTCTCAGTAGGTATTTCATGTAATATTCCCCACTCGCCTCTAAGTGGATAAAACTAATGGAGTGTAAAATTAATGCCTCACAGTTTTTGACAGTTTTCTATTAGCACGAACAATTAATAACATTCTAGTGCAGCTTTATCGAAACGTAATTATTATAGCTTAAAATATTAGATTTTGTAGTATATTTTAGGCTCCTGATTTCGGTATTCAGCCATTTTCAAAATGTAAAAAAAAAATGATTACAAATTTTTTTAACCAAATTATCCTTTGATTTTTGATATATTGCAAACTATGATTATAATCAAAGAGATTTATTACTTTTTATTTCTATGACTATAATTAAAATTGATTAACAATAACTCAATCTCGCGGGATTAAACTGTATTTCACGTCAAGCTGCCCAAATGACAACCATTAAGCACCTCAAATTGACATGGCAATCCACCTTACTAATCCACGATCAATGTGTTATGAACATGTAATATATGACAGCGGAGGTACTTAAAATATTATTTAAGTACAGTATTTATATTTTTTGTCTCTCCAATGTTTGTCCAGAATAGACTCCAGATTAATGTGGATGAAACTTATTAAAGTCTGCCTTTTAATTTATCAGATTTGAAGATGAATAATATAATATACAGACCAAAATAAACCAAATGTCAGCAGTAGGAAAGTTTTTGAGTGGCAAGCCTGTTTCTGCACTTAATAATTCTTTAGCAGACTGTTACTTTTAAAGAAAAATAAATTATAAAAAAAATTGAGCAACTTCTGCGTTAAGGGTTCCGTACCATTTTTTCTGTCAGAACTTTAGGACAGGATTTTTGTGTAGGTTTTCCTGTAAAATTTAAGAAAGGCCCTATATTTCCATTTTTTTTCAAATTTTTAGACTTTGTAGTTTCGGTGCAATTTAAAATTATAAAATTAAAATGTGTATTCCTTATAACGCGCCCTTTCATTTGAAAGAACAATATTTTTTACGTTTTAATTTTTTCCCCAAAATCAAAATTTGGATTATTTACGCTATACGTCCGTGATTGGGTCATCAAACTCTATACATGTACCAAATTTAA